>JAWPHD010000176.1:0-587594 GCA_037043455.1 Cyrtodaria siliqua
CTTTCGTGATGCGGCTTCTATGCCTTACTTGATGCGGTCTGATGCCTTACTTGTTCAGCACTGAAAAATCTACAACCTTACAAGAAAACCCAATATTCATCGAATCCTAAAATTATCAATATATAAATGTTTGCCAGCAGAATTTGCCCTTAATGCATCTTCAATGAGTTAAAATTACTTGCTGAATCGTCCAACCGCTAGACAAAAGGAAAGAGTCACATCACAAAACCGAAATGCATAATGATAAATAATACTGAATTATGACTAAGCAATAAGGCTGTAAAATACGTAAGCTACACTGCATCAAGATAGCTCAATACAACATACGACACAAATAAACTGAAAAAGTAATTGAATCACTACTTGCCAACCCAAGTTCATGATCCTCGTGTATGTTTGGGCTACTTAAGTCCCGCGCCAGTCATAGTTTATAATATAAATTGAGTCACTGTTTTAGAAATACATTGTTGCCACACAACGCGAACTCGAATCTATATGAATGAACACCTGCTGACCACTTATGAAGTGAGTTTATCTGTATAGTTGGTTAGTTATTCGGTCACAAAGCTGTTGTCGGCTTCCGCTGACATTGAAACCTCTTTCATACGATTATTTTCTGCAAGGTACCCCATAACCCCTAATCAGCAGCGATGCGGTCTATTCTTTTCACATAGGGATGCACATAGTAGACAGTAACTGACAAATTTAAAATACTATGGCAGTATCATGTTAAAAAATAAAATGGGTTGGGTGGATTGTTTTAAACTTATTGTGTTGCTGCTTCTTTTGTCAAACAAATCGGAAGAGAAATCAAAACTACCAAAGGTACTACAAATTGAAAAAATGATTTGACACAAAATAAACTCAGAGCTATTGAGCTAAACAATAATCCTTACTATACATTATGATACCGAACCAATCTACTAGACAATGTACTACTACAAGGATCAACAAACGCTTGAATAGTGCAAATGTCTTGTTCCAGACAAAACTGAATCAACAGTAGTTTCTTCTTAAACTAATTTTTACTGAAGACTCTTTTTCAACCAATCTACTAGACAATGTACTACTACAAGGATAACAAACGCTTGAATAGTGCAAATGTCTTGTTCAGACAAAACTGAATAACAGTAGTTTCTTCTTAAACTAATTTTTACTGAAGACTTTTTCAACCCTTTTATATAAGTAATATTTGGGAGAAATGGACATGGATTTTTGTGCTAAGGAAGGCGGAACCCGAGCGGCTAGATACACATGTTACCTAAATATGAACTTTTAAAGATTGTGTTGCCATTACGGTTGAATAAATCAGCAGAAATTAAATAACAAGCGGCCCATTGGTCAAACGGCATTTTCCCCTATTTGATGCGGCTTTCTGCTTTATATTTGATGCGGCTTTCTGCCTTACGTTTGATGCGGTTTTCTGCCTTACTTGATGTGGTTTTCTGCCTTACTTTTGATGCGGCTTTCTGCTTACTTTTGATACAGCTTTCTGCCTTACTTAATGCGGCTTTATGCCTTGCTTTTGATGCGGCTTTCTGCCTTACTTCTGATGATGCCTTATATTTGATGCGACTTTACGCCTTACTTGATGCGGCTTGATGCCTTAATTAATGCGACTATTTTCCTCACTTGATACGTCTTTATGCCTTATTTCATGCGCCGTTCTGCCTTGTTTGATGCGGCTTTATGCCTTACTTGATGTGGATTTAGCTTCAGCTTAAAAAAGATAATATTTCTGATACTGACGCTTCGTTTTTTTATTTACATCTCTCCATTGCAAATGGTGAAATAATTAGCAAAATATATGACAAGAGACATGATTTTAATTTTGATATTGTTAATTATCCCCATTTAGATTGGGATGTTTACCGAGCAACTCCTTATGGGGTCTATGTGTCTCAACTTATTCGTTTTTCTAGAGCTTGTACTCGAGTTTAGGACATTCTGTCTGCAGGCTTGTCTTGTCCTGTCCTCAGTGGTTTATTCTGTTGTTGCTCTGGTTTCTGCCAAGTCACTGAGTACCTTCTTTGTGGCTTTCTAGGCTATTGTGTTTTTGTATTTATATATACACGAGCATCTTTGTGTTTTACTTATATTGCCTAACAATGCTGCCTTGTTGGTTAGAGAATAGTTCATGGCGGGGATTTCTCTATTTACACTGTTCCGTTTTATTGGGTTGACAGAAGGGTAAGTGTGCACCCTAGAACGTGGTTTAAACCCCCAGCGGCCGTCTTTGCTACTGATCGTTCCAAGGCGGTAACCCTATTGTCAACCCTTTTGTGTTTGTGATTTTATTTGGCCTTTTATTCATCTTTAAATGTGTTCTTTGTTTCTGTGTATGTTTGTGGTTTGTGGTTGACTGTCGTCCTTGAATGCTGCTTTTCCTATTTGATGTTTATATCTACAAGTATGCCTTACTTATTAAGCTGAGAAATCTACAACCTGAAAACTAGGAAACCCAATTTCACTGGAATCCAAAATTATCAATATATAATAATGCCAGCATAATTTGCGATATTGCCAGGAGTTAAAGTTACTGTGAATGTCAAACGCTAGAATTCCGTCACTGAAACTTACTGTTTTAACATAGAACAGTAAGTTGACAACTAATTCTTAGCAGTTCAATTAAAGACCAAGATATTTGATGTTTAAACGGACTTGATAGCTCCTTGTAAAGAATTCAGAAACAAGTCATAACCAACATCCGACAAATGGCAACCATCGTTTGGCCTAAAGAAATCAGATGTGTAGGCTGTAATCTCGTTCTTTATCGATCTACCTTTGAGTGAAGCATAACGGATTCTCTTCCTAACCTATTGAAACGAACTCTCTTATTGTCTATCGCCTTCCAATATGACTGAGGAGAAGCGCCTATCAAGTGGGGTCTTGGTAGAATCTCAGCCCAAACAATCAATGATTTTATGAAGCTGCGAAATAACGATTTGAAATACCAATCGACCCATTTTTTGAAGGGATGTGCTGAGAACATCATTCCACACACAATGTACTATACTCATAGCTGGTGTTCCCTGGTGTAAGTTAATCCATTGAAATTTTTGCCGCAATGTTAGTCTGCCTGGTTGGTATTTCCAGGTTTGACCATTATGACCTCGCCATATTATGTTAACACCAGGCCTATCCAATTTAATATTCTTTCTATATCTCTTCCTGAACAATGCTCTCTGCTCTGCCCAATAGCTCAGAGAATCGCAAACGATGTAAACATCTGCAATATATGATAAATCAACAATGTGTTGGCTTTTAAATACTGAAATTGGTAAACCCAATATTTGTATTGCTTTAGCCAAGACACCACTAAAGCTAACCCTTTGTCCGAAACCTCTTGATCCACCATTGTATCTGCCCCGAAAACCACTAAACCTACTCGAACATCTATTAAAGCTGCTACCCCTTTTAAAAACTGATCACAACAGAACATGTGATGAGTCTTACTTCTACACAACTCACATGCACGTGTGAAACGGCACTTTAGCCATTTACACGAACCTGCATTGAAACCTCTACAATTTGGCATTGGAACTGTGGATACAGGATGAACTTAATTATCCTATATTGCTCATCATATTTGGGCCATGCTGAGCCTTTACCAGCCGCCTCTCGTATAATGGACATGTACTTGATCAACTCCGATGCACATGAAACATGTAAATACATGTCAATAAAAATTAAAAATTCATCGGTCCATTTTTTTAATTTTACTTTCGACTCCGTAGGCTTGACCTTAACCTGCTTTCTACGTTTAGCAGAAAAACACTGCCCATTTCTGAAGATGTTGTAGAAATGTTGCAAATTGGCTCCAATAAGGAGACCAGCTTTATTAAACGATTTTCCCATATTCTAGGTTTTAGTTTTTATAGAAACATTGGGCGGTACCCCGTCCACGCCCAGCTTAACCAGCCCGGACTTCGAACGCCATCCTAGAACATGTTCGTCCTAAAACTAATTTCTTTTGATTCCTTTTTTGTTTACTTTGTCTTTTCTGTTTTTGTCCCTGCGTTTTTTCTCGGTTTCTTCGCTGTCGAAATCCCGGATTGCTCATCCTCGGCATTAATTCCGTAAACTCCTTAAACTCCTCCTTACTCTCTTAGCATCTGCTCTCGGCTTTCCTCTCCCTGACATGACTGTTGTTAAGGATTTAACGATGTAAAATTATTGTGTTGCTGCTTCTTTGTTGAACAATACCGGAAATGAACTCCGAATTACCAAAAATACAAAAAAATAACTTCCTATTTTTCTGTAACGAGATCTAGCCATTCTCGTCTAATTGATCGATCTTGACTAGTTTCTTTATTGGCCTAGACATAGGTTTCCTACATTTGCATTTATATGTCACTTGTAAAATATATTTGTCTCCGTACCTACCCATTTGTCCTTCTTAGCATACCTGTGGTATTGCTCTGTGCTCCGTTCAAACATCCTTGTCCATACTGAATTAAGTGTAAACCATAATCTATTGATACATGTATAATTAAAATATATCCTGATTTGTTTGTCCTTTAAATCATATAATGCGCTAAAAGACTCTACTATAAAAAAAACATTAACGTCCTCTGGCATCGTGTACATCTGTTTATAATGCGTTTTCGTGTTTTCTTTTTCTATCTGAAAGAGCTGTGTTTAGTTTTTCTCATTCGTAACTCATTTAGAATTTAAGGACTGGTGTATACAAATAAAGGGAATAGGCAAACGCCCGCCCCAGCTCGCCTGACAACCCACCTACCACTCACAATCCTTTCCATCAGCCCGGATGTCCGTCCTTCCGTCCGTTCGTCTTTCCATTCGTCAGTACGTCCATCCATACGTCTGTCTGTCTGCCTGCCTGCCTGTCTGATTATCTGTCCCTCTAACAGATATTCTTCAACGTTTCGTATTTTATTTATTACACGTTCAAACCCCACTCATATTCTGCAATAGCTTCTACTTATTTGTAACTCTCGGAATCGTTTAAACACGGGGAACAACATTTGAATTATATTTCAAGCATTTTATTATATAGTTAAAATAAATATGTATACAAATACAATACACTTACCGGATCTTACTATAAGCGGTCTCTCAGGAAAGAAATATTGCATATATTTTATTTATATAAGAAAGTTTTTCTAATTTAATTTCACATCAATAATTAATAAAATCACCATTTTATTTGAAAAAAACAACAACACAAAAAGAAACAAACAAAAACAAAATACACCCCAAAAGACCTATATATATTTCTTTAAATAGTAGTCTTATTAGACAATATGTATAGATTGTGCTCATCACAATTCTTTATAATATCTTCAAGGATTCTTGACAGACCGCCAATCCTTGAAAAACAAATGAAAACTAGAACAGTCGTCGGAGGCGGACAAATACCCCCCGCTGGTCACTTGTTGGGGAGTGGGTAAACATACAAGACTTTGTTCCTATAAGATATATAGACATATATTATAGAGAAAAAGCCCGTACAAGAATTTGCTGTTTGACTACCAAGTATGAAATGCATTAACACACAATATCCATAACTGAGTGGAACATTATCGAACCGGATAGTCACGATAATATGCGCATCTCCACATGATATTGATGCTTTGTAGCAAGTTTTACGAAATTATAGCATGGGATTTTAGAGAAATAGTCCAAACAAGTTTTTTTTTATTTGACTACCAAGTTTGAAATGCATTTAAAATACAAAGGGCCATAACTCAGTGATAAATTATTGAACCGGAAGGTCATGATAGTATGCATATCTCCACTTGATATTGATACTTCCTAGCAAGATTCAATACATTTTAACATGGAGTTTTAGAGAAATAGCCCGGACAAGAATTTTGTATTATATATATATATATTAGAAATACAAAGGGCCATAACGAACCGGAACGTCAGGAAAATATGCGCATATTCACTTGATATTGATGCTTCGTAGCAAGTTTTACGAAATTATAACATGGGGTTTTAGAGAAATAGCGCGGACAAGAGTTTTCTATTTGACTACCAAGTATGAAATGCATTAAAAATACAAACGGCCTTAACTCAGTGGAACATTATTGAATCGGAACGTCATGACAGTATACACATTTCCACTTCATATTGATACTTCCTAGCAAGTTTCGCTAAATTCTAAGAAGGAGAGAAATAGTCCGGACAATACTTTTGTATTATATATATATTAAAAATACAAAGGGCCATAACTCAGTTTAAAATTATCGAACCGGAACGTAATGATAGTATGCGCATGTCCACTCGATATTAATACTTCCTAGCAAGTTTCGCGAAATTTTAAGAAGGAGTTATTGAGAAATAGTCCGGACAAGAATTGCGTCTATGGACAGACGGACGGACAAGGTGATTCCAGTATACCCCGCCTACTTTGCGGGAGGGATAATGAAGTGGAGGATATTTTGGATTCCAATAGTAACATGACGATTTCCAGAGTTGACGTTCTTTCTTAAATTGACGTATATGACCTAAAACTATTTCTGCGGAAAACGTGGTCTTTTGTCCGGCTTGTCGAGATAGCTAAACGGAATAATTGTGAAAATGAGTATTTATACCCAAGTTTTGAAGAAAAAAACCCAGGTATATTACGATCGCCTCCGTTTGACCGTCCGTCCGTATAAAAATGAATTAAAGGCAAAAAAGAACAACCCTATCTAAATAGGAATAATTAACAATATCAAAATTATAATCATCTCTCTTGTCATATATTTTGCTTATTTCACCCTTTTTAATGGAGAGATGTAAATCGAGAAAAGAAGGGTTAAATAAACTTCGTAAACCTTTGCAAAATGTTATTATCGTAACTCTGATCTTCTTTCCAAATATGAAAATAATTTAAGGACTCTTCTGCGACAAGGACTATCTCAAACTGACTTCTATGGTGATGTGATTTATAAACTTCGTAAGATTCTTGGTCATGATCACTTTTATACTATCTTTGTTAAACTTGTTAAAAAGTTTATCAAAAGAGGTTATGACCCTATCATTTTGCAACGTACTGCATGCCTGATGGTGGACCCTTTTACAGCTCGCCACTAAGCTTTCCTCTTTAATTGTACGATGACCGGACAGGCTGTGGACCATATGATGACGCCTACCTAAAGCCCATTGTGACGGTGGCGATTGATGTTTGTCTATGATCATTCTTGTCGTGCCCTTAATGGTTTATTCTCTTACTGCTCTGGCTTCTGCCAAGTCATTGAGTACCTTCATTGTGGCTTTCTAAGCTATTGTTGTTTTGCATTATATTTACAAGTGCATATTTGTGTTTTACTTATATTGCCTATTGATGCTGCCTTGTTGGTTAGAGATTAGATCATGGCGGGGATTTCTTTATTTACACTATCCTGTTTTAATGGGATGAAGTAGGGTAAGTGTGAGGTTTAGTGCACCCTAGAACCGGTTTAAACCCCCAGTGGCCTACTTTGCCACTGTCCATTCCAAGGCGGTAGCCCTATTGTCAACCCTTTTGTGTGTGTGGTGTCGTTTACTTTTATTATTACTTTTGCCTTCTTGTTTGTCTGTTTCCATGTTTGTTTCTGTGTTTTGTGGCTGACTGTCGACCTTGAATGCTGCTTTCCCTGTCCGATCTTTTTATATTTTTTAGTATCGGAAACATTAGCTTTGTTAAGCTGAAGTTCTTTAGGGTATATATTATTAACTATAGTAGAAAAGAAAGAGTTGTCAATGTTCACTATGTGATCCAGATACCGAGAGCTGTCATTAAATGCTTCAAAAACAGCTGCCTGGGTATCTGGTGAAAGACTCAACATGAAATCTCTTTCATAGCCATATAAAAACAAATCTGTTCTTACCCATAGGGATACCAACAATTTGTCTATAAAGGGTCGTTCCATACCTAAAGAAGATATTATCTAATAAGAAGATTAGTGCTTCACAAACTTCTTGGCAAGTACACATAGTGTAATTATCTAAACTGTCGTTAGTAAAATACGCTTTAAAATTATTAGGCCAAAAATGTAGTATTTTTCCTAGCGAATGTTTTTTGAATAAGAGCAATAAACTTGTCGTTGATAAGGTGATATGGTAAAGTTGAATATAGTGTAGAGAAGTCTTAAGTGCTTAAACTGACTTTTTCAATATTTGTGCACATAACGTGGTATATGTAATGGTATATGAAAGATAACCGACACAGTAAACAATTTTCTTATTTCTGACTTCTACCCAGGGTCCCCGGGTGAGTGGCTTGGAGTGGGAGGGGGGGGGGGGGGGGGGGGGGGGGGGGGGGGGGGGGGGGGGGGGGGGGGGGGGGGGGGGGGGGGGGGGGGGGGGGGGGGGGGGGGGGGGGTCATGTTTTTGTAAGTTTGTCTCAAATGAAATGCTATGTTGATGGGATTATACTGTGTAATTCCCAAACCCTCTACTTCACCCGTTGGGCCCAGGGAACCAAAATGTCAAATACATTAAACAATCATTTACACTGTAATTTTTCATAATTTTGCATATAACTTGGTATATGTCATCGTCTATCAAAGATACATGATTTATTATTTCAAACTCGAGCGTTTGCCTACGGGTTAATTGGGTGGGTGGCTTGGGTAACTGTTTTTGTTAGTATGTCTCAAATGAAATGTTACGTTGATACAGTGTATTTTCTTCTCTCCTACGTCTCCTACGTCCCCAGTGGGGGCCGAAGGAAAGGGGGTTGTCAAAAGGTCAAATACACTTAAATTCATTTACACTTTTATTTTGCATAATTTTGCATATAACTTGCTATATATACTCGTCTATGAGAGATAACCAACATACCAAACAATTTTATTAGTTCAATCGTTCACGTCTGTCCAGGGGTTGGGTGTATGTATGTTGTGTTGGGGTGGGGAGAGGCTAATATGGGGTGTCATTTGATTGTTTTTAAATTATGTCTCAAATGAAACGTTATGAGGACAGGATTGCTCTGTATGCATTTGTTTACTCCTACGTCATCGGTGGGGCCTGGAGCAAGGGGCATCATATACATTAATAATCAATTACATTTTTTCATACTTTTGCACTTTATTTGTTATAAATAGTCGCCTATGAAAGAGATACACAGCATGTCAAATGATTTTTTATTTAAAACTCGGACGCCTTCCTTGGGGCTGGTGTGGAGGTTGGGTTTTAGAGTTACATGGGGTATTTTTTAATTATGTCAAGCGAAAATTTTAATGAAGGGATTTCAGTGTACTTTAACTTTTTTTCTCCTGTATGTGTGTGCAGTGGGGGGAGGAGTGGGTGGTGGAGGGTGTTGTAAGGTGTTTCAACAGGTCCAATTTACACACAATTCAATTGCAGTTTCATGTTTCTATTATTTTTTGTTAACTTGGCAACTAAACAAGTATACTCCTGAAAATACAAAGCATATTAAACAAGTTCAGTGTTTCCACCTTAAAGATGTGCCCAGAGAGGATTAGGGTGTATGTGTGTTTGTGTGTGTGTGTGGTTTGGGAGATGAGTGTGTATGGGGGGGGGGGGGGGGGGGTGGGGAGAGGTACATTGGGTCAAATATCTATTTTTCTTTCTCAGTAAAATGTTATTATTTTGGGAATATCAGTATTATTTGTTCCAGGTTCACCATGGTACCCTCCCGATAAAACGCTGTACCTCCGCTTCTGGCGTCTATACGGTTACATAATGTATACTTACAATGTTATCAAAGCATGTATTCTACAATAGCACTAAGGTATCAGCATACCTTATAACTGATTGCAATTGATAGTTATTCACAATGAATAAACCCGAATTCTAGACCTTCGGATTAATATTATGCTAAACTTTAACAGATTGTGTAATACAATTAGAGACGTCATTCAACAACCATGCATTCTCAACATTCTAGATGTAACTCAAAACCTGCAACACAATAATTTAATCGCGAACATTATAATTAATTTTCAAGCTTATAAAAAACTGAGTGAATGGTTTTACATCCCGCCAACACATTGTAGGTTATAATGGTACAGCGACCTCAGAGGGATTGAATAATAATGGCAATATAATAAGGAACCTCATAAACAATTTACTGCGCAGTAAACAATACATATTTATGCCATGAAGTAATGACAGTTAGAAACCTCCGTAGAAAAAAGTACATACAATCTGGATCGCGTATTACATTTAACTATCTAAAGCACAGCTGGCATTAGCAATAATGTAAATATATGCCACAATAATCTATCAGACAATAATTTGCTAATATATCCTGGCGTTTGAAAACGTACTAAAAATAAAAACAATATCATGCTAAACTATCTACTAGTAGGCAGATATTTACTTCAGAACAACAATTTTAAATTTGACAATAATTTACAACAAATAAAATAAATGTTGACTCATCCAACTGCCATTATCATACCGATTATTGCCTGAGATCCTATGACATGGTCTTATCATTTTCACACCAACTTATACAGCCCATACACGTTTACCTGACTGAAAATGCAATCCATACAAATGTCATATTCTTCAGACTTCCCGCAAAGCTCGCTGTTACGTGGCTTATATAAGCACTATATACATTTAGTTAGGCTCGCACTGGTAAATATTGGCAAATTTAATCAAAATACACATCGTGTTAACTTGTTAATCATAACTTTCTTAATACTTCATGGATTTTGATGAAATTAAAGCCAAAACGACGTATTCTTTAGCAAAATAATAAAAATAGTAAAATATCATTATTAGATATACGCATCGATAAAAAGTGACGCGCTTGGCAAACATTTATCAAAATTCCTATCCAAATTCATGGAAAATGAGGCCCCGACAACACAGTTAGAATCTCTAAGTATATATAAACCTATTTTGTTACAGTTATCCCTATGGAGTACATGCAGCGTTTCAGTTATACAAAAGGTTAAGAATATTAGGTTTCCCCATCTCGTCTCGACTGCAAGCTTTGGAAAAACGAATATGTTGAGAAGCATGGACCCCATAAGAAATTGATCGATAGTGTTTGCTCAGTTTCAATAGAGAGATGTATCTTCAACAAAGGAAGATACAGTATCAGAAATATTATCTAATAGCAGGGAGGCGGGTGATGGTGTGTGTGTGGGTTTGTGGATGGGTGGGGGGAGCAGGTGTGGAGGTCTGGCGCACCCACTAAAATCTAAAATGTTATGAAAATGTATACGTAAAACGCTTTTTGTTTTTGTTTGTTTGGTTGTCAACCTTTTTACAAAAGTTGTGCGCTGAAATAATACGTGTTTTCGTTCTTCCGGCCGAGGGGATGGCGAGTTGTTGGTTAACTATTGCCTTGTGAACTCTCTAGCACTTTCAATATTAATCGGATCTTTACCAAACTTTGCTAGGGTCTTTATATCAATAAAGGCTCAGACAAGTTCAAAAACAAGCCAGATCGGATTAGTTTCATTGAGTTATGGCACTTGATTTGCTAAAAATGACATATTTTGCATTGTAAACGCATTTATTTCTTATTTGATCTTTACCAAACTTGCACAGTTTGTTAATATCAATGAAAGCTCGGGAAATTCGAAAAACAGCCAATCGGATCAGTAACACCTGATTTATCGCCCTTGTTTTTTTCTGAAAAATGCCGTTTTCTGCCTTGTGAACATTCTAGCACATTCATTTCTTTTATCTTTACCAAACTTGCAAATATTATTTATATCAATGCAAGATTAGACAAGTTCGAAAAGAGGCAGTTCTTGTTCAGTATCATATTAATATACCTATATAAATCAAAGCAATTTGAACGTACTTGATCAAACTTTGGTATGATCATTTAAGAACTCGAGTCACAACATTTTAAAAGGGTTTGCTCTCCTGTGTAAAGGGAGGGGCCCTCTACAGGGGTACAACTTGGGGAGCTTGCAGTAATTTACTATCTTAGAGTTTCGGCTTTATGACTTTTACTACTTATATACCCTTTGAGATTTCAAGATCTGTTATGGTGTTTTTCTTAGTTAGAATGTGTAGATGCACAATAATGTCACGGATTCTTCACCACTAGGGTCAAAAGGCACAAATGCATATCTTGTTCAAATGTGAATGGTTATGCTTCAAATGATTTGGTTTGGTCATTGATGGACTCGAGGTACAACATATATCAAACTGGTTCTGACCTCCTGCATAAAGCGGCCCCTCTACAGGGGAATTTACTGTTATTTACTATTACATAGTTTCTGCCTTGTGACGCTTCTACACCCTTTGAGATACAAGTTCATGTGTGGTGTTTCTTAGTTAAGGATGGGTCAATACTCAATTAATTTGATATTTTGACGTCATCCACTGAGACCCCCTAGTGGGGTTATCCATAAAAAAATCAGACACACAAAACGTTCTAATTTGGTATGGTCATTTAGGGAGTATATAAAAAGGGTTTCAACTCCTGTATAATGTGCCTCTATAAGCAGTTATTTACTATTACGAAGTTTCCGTCTTGTGACGCTAACTTCTCTATCTCTTTGAGATGTAGTGTATTTCTTAGTTACGGATGTGCAGATGCACAATAATCTTTCGTTTTTGGCTCAATCCCCTTGGGCTCCGTAAGGGGTAATCAGGTAAGGAAAATGCATACATTGTCCAAATGTGAATGCATTTAATTCTAATTTGCTATGGTCATTTAAAGACTTGACATATAAACATATAACATATATAAAACGGTATTTGTCCTCCTGTGTAAAGGATCCCCTCTACACGGGTATAACTTGGGGAACTTGTAATAAGTTATATGTTTGACTGTCACTTCGCTCCGTGCAGGGCAAAGGGCTTTGTCATATGTGCCCCAAAAACTAATTTACACCCACACCAAACCACTGAATCCATAAAGCCAGTAGAGCGTAACAGGCCCTCATGGGCCTCATGTTTTGGTTATTATTTTATTATTTATTATTTGCCCCGCACTAATATCAAATGCAGTATACGCCCCCTGCAGTTAGGTCTCATTGGGATACCAACAGTTTTTCTACAATCAGACACGTGCACATGGTGTAATTGTCCGAAAACCTTCTGCTATATTTTGGAGATAATCAGAACCGTTTACTGAAGTTGTTGTGTACTCAGTCTGAAATTTCCATATTTTCTAAAATCAAGGGCGATAACTTTGTAATCTACTCCTCAATTGTGATTATTGTCAAACACAACATAATTCTTAATGATATTAGCATTCAACAAGCATGGACAATTAAATCCTTTTAATCAGAATCATCATAAAAAAATCACGCTCCTTAGTCAAAGGACGATATCCTCTTTGTTTGATTAGACTATTACATAATAATTGATGACTATTTCATACAATCAGATGACAATTATTTTCCACAATCTAAGGTGAAAACTTGATAATTGTCTAACGTATCTGAAATCTGTCTGATATAACGTTACACTCAAACTGGATGAACGTCGAAATAAATTTACTTAAGCTGAAAGCTAAATTTGCGTAAGCTGAAAATGCCTTTTTCTCAATAATCAAGAGGAATAGCCCAGAAAGGCCTGTGCCATTTTATCTCATTCTTATTCTTGTCAAAGTTCATATTGATATAAGATCCGACACTAAATTGTGTGAAGATTGGAATTCATTTACTAAAGAGATTGTGTACTCAATCTAAAAAATAATTGCCCATTTGTTCATTAATCAAGTGTAATAACTCTTTAATGGAGTGTCAGTTGTGATTACTATTTGTCAAAGTCCTTGTAGGTTTAAGCCTTCGCGTCATACAGCATGTCTTGAAAATCGAAATGTATCGTGCACACAAGACATTCGCATTTTCTGGCTCAGCACATAACGAAATTCAAGAAAGGTTCATAACACTTGTTAAAATCGGTAAAGTGTAACGTTATCAGGTCTTGATTCTGTAGTATTATCATATACACAAATTGATATCATATACTGAAACTTTATATTCCTAAAAGGACGTGTTCCAACGTCTTTAATATCCTTTGACTGTTTATTAAGCGATGTTCATATAACGACTTGTTTCGACACTGGTACCGTAGAAATCGGGGTTAACGTGTTCGGATTTGTTCAGGCATGAGTCCCTGTCCATATGAAGATACATATAACTGTGATGCGCGAGAGCTCATGAAGATGATGATGCGCGAATCCAATGTGTGATTGTCATCAAATGCCTTCTGTAAGGGTTGATGACGCGATGTAATGATGGTTAACCTCCACTGATATTGTGGGTGATGTTCCTCCAGTGAGGACTGATAACGGGCCCACCTTGTGTCCCGGGGGTTGCCGCTACTAAAACCTGGCCATGTTGCCCAGGTACGGGGACCGTCTCCACCGCTCGTTACGTTATCCGTGGACGCTTAGCTCCACTCCGGAATATCCCAACCTGGATGGCTTAGGCTGTAATTATACATACGTTTTAGATGTCGGTTGACAAACATAACAATATTGCATAATTATCATTACCCAAACAAATCATTATTCAATAAATATATGTAAGCTGTACTAATGATGAGTAGCAATGTATACATATTCTACAACGCCATGTATACGCCATGTACGTCGCTGTTAATCAATGCCCCTAATACATGTAATATAAACATTATCAAATCACTCGTATATTACACTCATTGAGTTATGCATGTACGCATGCCAACTAATGACCACATTATACAACGCTATGCATACGCGTCGAACATTTATCCTAGTGACTCATCTCATTGTTAACTAATGTTAACAATCGTGTATTACAATCACTGAGTTATACGCCAACGTTAGATAATGCACCTATTATCCACTGTTATCAAATTAATATTGTTTTACAATTAATGATCAATTACAATAATTACATTTATTATATAACCTATAAATAGACGCGTTTTCATTGGCTAAAAAGTAATTTTTTAGAAAAAATATCTAGCGATATTGACCTGTTTTTTTGATATTGACCTGTTTTTTTGATATTGACCTGTTTTATATAATTGTTTTTTTGATATTGACCTGTTTTATATAATTGTAAATTGAGGGTTATATAATAAAACAGTTATGGACTTTTCAGCTGTTATACATGATGTTGATATGTACCAAAAAATCATTATTGACCTCGGCTATCGCCTCGGTCAATAATGATTTTTTTGGTGCATATCACATCATGTATAACAGCTGAAAAGTCCATAATTGTATACTATTATAGTAACTTCAAAATCATATGCTAGTCTAAAGTAAATGTTTGAGAAACATCAATGCTAACCGGATGTCGTAACCGCCAACCAAGATGGCGCCGCCCACTGAATACAAATGTACTATAAAATTTAATAAAATAAATACTGACCACATGTTGCCAGTGAATTTTGCCGTCCAACCTCTGCTACAAACAAAGTAACTATCGATCAATCCCGGCAAGAACTAGAAGACAATGGGTTTTATAGCAAAAATAACGCCCAAACCATTATTTCCCCCGTTCAATCCGTGACAAACGTGGCTAAATCTGCAGTATTGAATCTACACGAGAGGCCCTTACACAATTTTTGCCGTTTAAGGAAGATAGACCTATACGTTTACATGCATTAGCACAAAAATAAACTTATGATACGGCCTCTCTGGCGGCCACTTAAAATGTGAACGCTTTTACGTATTACATGAATTTATCATGGATATTGTGAATTTGTTTCAACTCAGCAATAGATTAAGGTGTGACTGACAACTTACAAGAGCTATGTACGACCAATACGCTCTACCCGTGACATTTTGTGACAACATCTCCCCACTTAAAGAAAGTGCTACACTTTTTAAAATTCAACAAAATGATTACTTAAACTATTAATTAGTCCTAGCAAACGACATGGTTGCATACATAATAAGCACATTAAAGTTTCAACAATATTCTACAATTTTACACTACACTGTCGTAACATAAACTACTATAGTACTAAACCTGTCATTATGTGCGGCGACTTAAATAGTATGCCCCAATATTGTGCTTTCCACGGTCTATTACACCGACTCTACTGTTACTAATAACACTACTTCCTGCCACTACAAGAACTCCAACTTTACACATTGCATCCATCGCATTACCAGTATACTGTTTGCGAAATGGAGTAGGGTCTCCAGTTTCCCTAATCGGCTTTGCTAAAGTGTGCCTAAAGCTACACTGCGCTACATCTGTTGGTCTCGACTTATCGGACCGAACAGTACTACACTCAGAGTGTAAACGACCTACCTCTCGTTTCTCTACTACACTAAGCATGCCCGATATGTCTACATCGGCTGCTGTCTCCTTACCTACACTAGTGGGAAAATACAGGGGACTAGTGTCCTCACTACTGCCTTCCTCACAATCCTCAATAACTGCAACATTAACTACCGTTAACACCCCTTGTTGCACATTATCGGTTCTTTACGTTTATCTCGATACGGTAATCCATAGTGTTCACTATCCCTCTAACGTAGATGTAGTGTATTTCTTAGTTACGGATGTGCAAATGCACAATAATCTTTCGTTTTTGGCTACATCACCTTGGGCTTCCTAAGGGGTAATCAGGTAAGGAAAATGCATACATTGTCCAAATGTGAATGCATTTAATTCTAATTTGCTATGGTCATTTTAAGACTTGACATATAAACATATAACATATATAAAACGGTATTTGTCCTCCTGTGTAAA
Source organism: Cyrtodaria siliqua (assembly GCA_037043455.1). Taxonomy (NCBI): domain Eukaryota; kingdom Metazoa; phylum Mollusca; class Bivalvia; order Adapedonta; family Hiatellidae; genus Cyrtodaria; species Cyrtodaria siliqua. The sequence goes on from JAWPHD010000176.1 coordinate 16,587, forward strand.
GGATCCCCTCTACACGGGTACAACTTGGGGAAATTGTAATACGTTATATGTTTTACTGTCACTTCGCTCCGTGCAGGGCAAAGGGCTTTGTCATATGTGCCACAAAAACTAATTTACACCCACAACAAACCACTGAATCCATAGAGCCAGTAGAGCATAACAGGCCCTCTTGGGCCTCATGTTTTGGTTATTATTTTATTATTTATTATTTGCCCCGCACTAATCTCAAATGTTGTATACGCCCCCTGCTGTAGGTCTCATTGGGATACCAACAGTTTTTCTACAAACAGACACGTGCACATGGTGTAATTGTCCGAAAACCTTCTGCTATATTTTGGAGATAATCAGAACCGTTTACTGAAGTTGTTGTGTACTCAGTCTGAAATTTCCATATTTTCTAAAATCAAGGGCAATAACTTTGTAATCTACTCCTCAGTTGTGATTATTGTCAAACACAACATAATTCTTAATGATATTAGCCTTCAACAAGCATGGACAATTAAATCCTTTTTATCAGAATCATCATGAAAACAATCACGCTCCTTAGTCAAAGGACGATATCTTCTTTGTTTGATTAGACTATTACATAATAATTGATGACTATTTCATACAATCAGATGACAGTTATTTTCCACAATCTAAGGTGAAAACTTGATAATTGTCTAACTTATCTGAAATCTGTCTGATATAACGTTACACTCAAACTGGATGAACGTCGAAATAAATTTACTTAAGCTGAAAGCTAAATTTGCGTAAGCTGAAAATGCCTTTTTCTCAATAATCAAGAGGAATAGCCCAGAAAGGCCTGTGCCATTTTATCTCATTGTTATTCTTGTCAAAGTTCATATTGATATAAGATCCGACACTAAATTGTGTGAAGATTGAAATTCATTTACTAAAGAGATTGTGTACTCTATCTAAAAATTAATTGCCCATGTGTTCATTAATCAAGCGTAATAACTCTTTAAGGGAGTGTCAGTTGTGATTACTATTTGTCAAAGTCCTTGGTTTAAGGCTTCGCGTCATACAGCATGTCTTGAAAATCGAAATGTATCGCGCACACAAGACATTCGCATTTTCTGGCTCAGCATATAACGAAATTCAAGAAAGGTCCATAGCTCTTGTTAAAATCGGTAAAGTGTAACGTTATCAGGTCTGGTTTCTGTAGTATTATCATATACACAAATTAATATCATATACTGAAACTTTATATTCCTAAAAGGACATGTTCCATTTTCTTTAATTTCCTTTGACTGTTTATTAAGCGATGTTCATATAACGACTTGTTTCAACTCTGGTACCGTAGAAATCGGGGTTAACGTTTTCGGATTTGTTCAGGCATGAGTCCCTGTCCATATGAAGATACATATGGAAACATGTCAGCCTATACAATTGAGCTAAATATAAACATGACTTGTTTTATCTTTAGGAAAGCAATACGTATTCTCAGTTACTAGCCTGTGTGCCTATATTTATATGAAATACATAATCTTGTTTTTTTCCTCAAATATCTTTATTTCTCGTTTAGGATCAAGCATCACGTAAGGATACTGACGACTCGAGACGGGTAAGTAATTTCAATCGAGAGATATAAATCGAACGAAGGAAGATATAGTAAATTTACTTAAGCTGAAAGCTAAATTTACGTAAGCTGAAAATGCCTTTTTCTCAATAATGAAGAGAAATAGCTCAGAAAGGCCTGTGTCATTTTATCTCATTGTTATTCTTGTCAAAGTTCAAAGATTGAAATCTATTTACTAAAGACATAGTGTACTCAATCTAAAAATTGCCTATTTGTTCATTAATCAAGTGTAATAACACTTTAAGGGAGTGTCAGTTGTGATTACTATTTGTCAAAGTCCGTGTAGGTTTAAGCTTCGCGTCATGCAGCATTTCTTGAAAATCGAAATGTATTGTGCACACAAGACATTCGCATTTTCTGGCTCAGCACATAACGAAATCCAAGAAAGGTCCATAACTCTTGTTAAAATTGGTAAAGTGTAACGTTTTCAAGTCTTGATTCTGTAGCATTATCATATACACAAATTGATATCATATACTGAAACTTTATATTCCTAAAAGGACATGTTCCAATTTCTTTAATTTCCTTTGACTGCTTATTAAGCGATGTTCATATAACGATTTGTTTCGACTCTGGTACCGTAGAAATCGCACTGACGTTACGAAATGCAAAATATTCTAGAAGTCCAAACACTTGTTTTATATTTACAATATCTCCATCTATAAATATTTAAAGTCTGGAGTATATTTTTTTAGGTTAACGTTTTCGGATTTGTCCAGGCATGAGTCCCTGTCCATATGCAGATAGATATGGAAACATGTCAGCCTATAAAATTGAGCTAAATAGAAACATGAATTGTTATATCTTTAGGAAAGCAATACGTGTTCTCAGTTACTAGCCTGTGTGCCTATATGTCTATGAAATACATAATTTGTTTTTTTTTCCTCAAATATTTTTATTTGTCGTTTAGGATCAAGCATCAAATAAGGATTCTGACGACTCAAGACGGGTAAGTAATACACCAATGGCACTGACATACAAAGAAAATTAAGTAATGTCTTGTCAAACATCACAAAACTAAAAGGATGTATATGTCGATCCCATACAGTTAAATTCCTCATCTGAGTGCAAGCTTTAGAAAAACGAATAAATTGAGAAGCATGGACTCCATAAGAAATTGATCGGAGGAAATTGAAATGATCTCTCTTGTCATAGAGTTAGCTCAATTTCAATCCAGAGATGTAAATCGTACAAAGGAAGATATAGTATAGAAATATTAGCTTATAGCAGTGAGGCGAGGGTAGTGGGGCGTGGGCGCTGGGGGATGGCAGGATGTTTGGAGGTCCAATGCACCCCTTAAATCCTGAAATGTTATGAACATTTATATGTAAAAATCATTTTTCTTTTTTGTTTTATTTTGGTTGTCAACACTTTTTTTAAATGTTTTGAGCTGAAAAAATGGTGTGTTTTTTATTTTTATTTTTAAGTTGCCCCATTCCCACTAAACTCAAATCCTGTTTCCGCCCCCTGCAGTTCGGTCTCATTGGGATACAAACAGTTTGTCTACAAACAGAGACGTACACATGGTGTAATTATCCGAAATCCTTCTGCTATATTTTGGGGATAATCAGAACCGTTGACTGAAGTTGTTGTGTACTCAGTCTGAAATTTCCATTTTCTAAAATATCAAGGGCGATAACTTTGTAATCTACTCCTCAATTGTACTTATTGTCAAACACAACATAATTTTTAATGATATTATCCGACAAATGTTTTGAGAATTAAATCCTATTTATCACAATCATCGTGAAAACAATCACGCTACTTAGTCAAAGGACGATATATTTTGTGTTTAATTAGACTATTACATAATAATTGACGACTATTTTAAAGGAGCGTAGAAAACAATCAAACGATTGTTATTTTCGACAGTCTAGTCCGAAAACTTGATAATTGTTTAACTTGTCTGAAATCTGTTTGATATAATGTTTCACGCCAAACTTGTTGAACTTCGAAAGCAATTTATTTAATATACGAAAGGTGAACATTGTCTTTTCTCAATAAACAAGGGCAATAACTCAGAAAGGCATGTATCTATTTTTTCTCATTGTCATTCTTGTCAAAAGTTCATATTGATAAAAGATCAGACACTATTTTTTTTTAATTAATCAAGGGTAATACTTCTTTAAGGGAAGTATCAGTTTTGCTCATTATTTAACTTGTCAAAATCCGTATAGGTACAATGATTCGAATCATACAACATTTGTTGAAAATCGGAAACCATGCATTAAAGTTATTGTGCACACAAGACATTCGCATTTGGTGGCTCAGCACAAAATAAAATCCAAGAAAGGTCGATAACTCTTATTACATTGTTTTACTGGTCCTTTGCGACCAACGAGCCCAATATAGGTGACTTTGAAGTTGAATACCGCTTAAGCCGGTGCTAGTGGGTGTGAGAGGTGTTGACTTTCACAGTACTTCTCATGAACAGACTCAATAAAACCGAGTCTGCTGCTTTACTCTCTTAGTTGTGTTTGTTGCTCCCAAAGGATAACCTTTATCAGTATTTATTGATTCTGTAATTTTATCATATACACACATTGATATGTTACACTGAAACTGTATTTGCCCAAACTTTCTTTAAATTCCTTTAATTGTTTGTTAAGCGATGTTGATATAACGGCTTGTTACGACTGGCTTACCGTAGAAATCGCGCTGCCGTTACGAAATACAAAGTATGCTAGAAGTTCATACACAGGTTATATATTTACATATATGGAAACATGCCAGCCTATACAGTTGAGCTAAATATAAAAAACATGGCTTGTTTTATCTGTAGGAAAACAATACGTATTCTCAGTTATTAGCATCTATGCCTATATTTATATGAAATATATAATCTTGTTTTTATTCTCAAATATCATTATTTCTCGTTTAGGACCAAGCATCAAATATGGATGCTGACGAATCCAAACAAGTAAGTAATACACCAATGGCACTGACACACAAAGGCAAATTATATAACAGTTCACAATCAACAAGAATCACATTTAAGTAATGTCTTGTCAAACATCACAAAACTAAGGGGATATATAGGTCGATCCCATGGCAAATGATAGATACATTTGTAGGCGTAGATTATAAGACGAAATGTTCCTATATCAATATGCAAACATAATCTCCTATCATTTTTAACCTTGATCAATTAAGTCATGTATCCGATTAACATTCTCCAGTACATACCATTTTAAAAATAAAGTTTTAATGTCATTTATGTTACATAGTAAATATAGCTTAAACTTTGTCGTTCATATTTTGCCCATTGTTTTCTCGTTTAGGGACCATACTGGGACCACACGCCGCTGGCCATGGAATTGTATAAAATATATGGCTCAAATTTATGTACTATTGACATTTTAATTATTGAGTTCTGATCAACCTGGGTCTGGAGGGCCTGAACAGTAGTAAGCACTTTTCAATACCGTTCATGAAAGTCTCAATCAAACCGAGACTGCAATAATTTTTCATATTTATCGCATTTGGCGATTTCCAAACTCCCCCTTTCATACTATTTTTATATATCACAGTAGCGCTGCCTGTACAGTGTGGCGACGGTAAACCGTCTCCCCGTGTTTGCAATCATAACTGTTATTTATTCAGACGTTAAAGTTTCTGAGTATTGTTTAATCACCCTAAGGATATGTTGCCTGCTTTTTAATTTAGTATTTTGACTGTTACCTTTGATACTCAGGCTTCATAACCTCTGCTCCCTAATAATATCCAGTTTGGTTATTTCGCCCATTGTTTTATTGTTTCGGGCAATGCATTTTGTTAGAAACTGGGACAATACGCCGCTGGCCATGGAATGGTATGAAAATACCACATTGAAAGTTTCATGCTCACCGTCATATGCATACCATCTTTGGGATGGCTTAAAGTCCTGTACTATTGACATTTTTAATATTGAGCTCTGCTCAACCCTGGGATAGAGGGCGTGAAAGGTAGAAAGGACTTTTCAATACCGTTCATGAAAAATCTAATCAAACCTAAAATGCAACATTTATTGTATTTATCGTGTTCGGCGATTTCCAAATTTACCCTTTCATACTGTTTTGGTGTTATTCCATGAGTACGTTCAGAAGGTATTCCTTAAACCTATTTTGAGCAATATATTGACCATATTTATAAAAGTATTCCTTTAGTGGACCTGACATGATATGAACGCAAATCCGTCACAGTGACCTCCTTTCTCCGACTTCACGTACTCATTTTCAAGTCTGATATTTTGAACTTACTGGGTCAACATTAAATAAAACAATGGTTCGTTATAAATTTCCAGAATTAACAATATTTCGGAACGTTTCGTTTAAGGTGTTGAAAGGCCAACGTATACTATTGCCTAGGCATTGGCAATCTACAGATGATAAATTGTTCAATTCACCATGGAGACACGAAAACAAGGAGTTGAATCATGAGGTATATACAATATTCATTTATGGGCATATATGTAAAATTGATAACATTTGTACAGAATGGAAAAACTCGTGATAATGTGGCAGATATGTCTAAATGTTTAGGTTCATGCTATGACTTTATATTGCAAATGTCCAAATCAATAAGAGAATAAGAGCATCTTACTAATTTGCATATAAGAGTAAGTTTAGTTTAAATGACTCTCCGTGGTAGAATAGATGCTGTTCCAAGATTAGAAGGTGTATCGCGACCAATCGAATTGTTACATAGTTTATCGACATAGACTGCGCTCCGATATGGCCGAGTATCAACATCGACTCTTCTAATTCTAGTTTATTTCTAGCCAAGGTGTAGCACACCCATTGCAGCACAGTAAGTGTCGGCCTATGGTATAATGGCGGCCAGTAAATTATTCTCGTTTCTTTTTTAAGTAGAAGGGTTTTCCAAGGAACACTTCTGTCTCCTGCCGTGTGGTGTGCTTATTTCAGCAAGGTCATTCTAACTGTAAAATTTGAAGACGAGTTATGAGATTGGTTAGACTGCAGGGTAAAGTGTTATGAAAGGTGGCATAACTCTGCCAAAAAGATAGTCAAAGTTACTGGACACCTGTAACAACATTTCATGCGTAAAGATGAAGATCTGTGTGACGTTTTATGAACATAGGTCAAATACTGTTCAAGTTATGGCAAAGGTTAGGTCGCAGGTTGAAGTGTGACGAGCGGACGACGTACGACCATAAGTGTCTGTCATTCTATTCAGGCAACACAAAATGGGCATTTTCACTAATCTAAAGTGCCGTTGTTGTTTTTTATCATACTGTTGTTCTGTATTTTACATTTTGTTAGCATGGTCCTTTTCAAATAAATTGTGAGTTTTGAATTTATTTTTTGCTTGTGGAAATGAGAGTATGAATGCAATATTTTGTAGAACTTACATGCCCCCACCTTTATGTAGATTTTTGGCAGCATATGGGCCATGTGTGATGAGAGTGTAAGCTATTCGTTTGTAAATTGGGCCTAGCTATGATTGACAACATTACATTTTAATTTTAAAGCATGCACAACTCAATGCAAAAATCAATGGGCTTATTATACATATTAAACGGTTTCATGATGTGAATATTTCTTTACTTTCAGAGTCTTTCAAAGTTTTATAGCTATGATACCACAAAATCATTCCCCTTACTCCCGAAAATAACAGAGTGAACTTAGGCAGAGTATGTTGCCAAATCGTTAAAATCGGAATTTTGAAGCACACAGCTTATACCAGATTTGCATTTAGGAGTAAATGGGATGTCTAGATATTGCTGTAGTGCTACAAAATTAAGGTATGCTGCCACATATAGTGAATAATTGCCTTGATTTGGCATGACAATCAGCTCATTTTACATTCAGATAGCAGGTTTTGGTAACATCTTGGTTGGTTCTTGCTAATTGATTTCTATTAAGCATTTGATGCTTTACATAAGTATAGATATGACCAAAGCAATTTCCTATAACAATTAAAGTATGTTAAAACAGAAGAAAAATGCACAGTGAATTTTGTCGCTGTCGACCGCTCTTTTCTTTTGGAAAAGCATATATCTTGATCCATTCTCAGGCGATTCGCCAAAACGTACCTTTTTAATGCGTTATATTGCAGACGATGACAGTAGGGTAAGTGTGAGGTTAGGTGTACCCTAGAACCTGGTTTAAACCCCAGCGGCCTTTTTTTGCCACTGACCGTTCCAACCTTTTTGTGTTTGTGATGTCTTATTTGGCCTTTTATTCACCTTTAAATGTGTTCTTTGTTTTTGTATGTGTTTGTGGTTGACTGTCGTCCTTGAATGCTGTTTTTCCGGTTCGATTTTTATATCTATATTTGTCAAAATAGGAGCTGTAAAAATTAACTCACAATTAAGTGTTCTTTTAGGTGTAGCACACCCAGTACAGCTCCGGAAGTGTCGGTCTGCGGTATGATTCCGGCCAGTAGATATTTTTTGTTTCCTTTTGTAAAAGAAAGTCATTTTCATTAAATGTTAGAGCAATTTTTGGGCTAAAATACCACTTGTTTTGGATTATATCACATTTTTTATCTATTTGTTACATTTTCAATTACTGTCATGTTAAAATGTCGAGTTTCGAATTTTGTTTTTGCCTATATGGAAATGAGTGTATGAATACACTATTTTGGCATCTCTGACTTTGTTTCTGTTTCTAAAGGAATCATTCATTCATGAGACAAGTTCTTTCTTAGAAGATGCATGACCCCCATTTTTCTGTGGATTTTTTGGCAGCAATGAGATGATATGAGAATGTATGTTATTCTATTTTAAATTGGGTCTAAATGCGAATGACAACATTGCATTTAAAATTTTAAACATTCACAACTCAATACAAAACTCAGTGAGCGTTGTACACCTTACTGCACACGTCGAGCAATGTTTCATCTAATAATACGAGGTACTGATATGTGTATATATGCACAATTTGTCCTTTTCAGGGGTTTATCATTATCATGCATTGCTAATTTATTTATTTTTTTAAATCATGTTCTGTGTAAACATGTCATTTCAATGTATTTCGTTGACAACCCTTTATCACTGACGTCTCAATTTCGTTATACTTTATCACCATCAGTTTCGAGAAGAGCTAATGGAAGAAATTAAAGCCTTTTCCTTGCCCAATGTGGAACACGCAAAAATTCTTCTAGTGGGACCGATTGGAAATGGAAAGTCTAGCTTTTGCAACACAATATCGTCTATTTTCTATGGATATGTAGTTCAGGAGGCAGCATGTGGCTCCGAGGGTTCAAGCGTAACGCGTACAGTAAGTATTGACAATAAAGAGTAGTTTGTATTGTATGTTAATCATTTGTGATCTCAATTAAACACTCCGCATATCTTTTTTTCTATAATAGAATCTTATCCGTCATGTATATGCTTCGCTTAAGTGACGGAACGCTTACTCTTTATATAAAACTACAATTTGTTGAGACATAATTCGTTATTCAACCCATGTAGTCGGATTTCCTAACATACATATACAAAGGAAACAATTTAAAAGACGCGTCAACGACGCGTATTTTGTATATACTGACGCGAAATAGAAACGCAACTCCGGAATTTACGCTATACATTGCATATACTGCACACTTAATTCCACATAATATTCAAAAGAAATCCCCAGATGATTTGTAAAAAAAACAAAGTTGCAGTTAGTTAGAGAAAATGACACGACTGTGATGTTGTAGACGTTTTAATCATAGTACACTTTGTAGCAAGAAATTCATAAATGAAAAATGGATCCAGTTCAGTACTGTATTTAACGTAAAGAGTTTGCAAAATGTTGCATACTAAGATTGCTCACAAGCTTGAGCAAACGCGTACTCTGTCAATAATGAAACGTTGATAGAATACTATTTGCTGTGCTATGTGTTGTTTTAGTGTTTTTTCCCGAAAGGAAAGGTCTTACGTAGCCCTGTACTATTCGATTAAAAGATTATTCGTGTACTCCAGTTCAATCTACTGAGGATGACGTTGTTTCCTCACATATTATTCGGTGCACTACTTTAAGGCTGGGTTAGACGAAAAGCAAAACAAACTATCAACGATGTACTGGATTCCTAAATTACATAAACTTGAACCGTATAAAGCTCGCTTTATTTCGAATTATAGTGCCCGCACCACCACAAACATCTCCAAGCTTTTAACTTTTTGTCTTACTGCGGTTAAAAATCACGTTAAACACTAAATAAAACACTGTGATAAAACTTATGAATTTATTTTGGTCTATTAAATATTTAGGAAACGTTCTTGAAAACATGTTCAATAAACGTCAAGTTTCATCTATAAGTACTTATGACTTCTCTACACTTATACAATCTTACCACATCGATAACATTTCGCTAGTGAAACAACTGTAACTATAATAAATCGTTTTTCACTAACGGCAATTTAGACAATTACACTATGTGAACTTGCCAATAACGTTGTGCAGCACTAATTTTCGACAGATATGGAACTAACGTTTATAGGCAGCTTTGTTGTTATCCCTATGAGTACGAACTGTGCACTTCTTGTCGCAGATTTGTTCTTGTATTGCTATGAAAAATATTCTTGTATTGCTATGAAAAATATTTCATTTTGAGTCTTTCATCCAATACTCAGGCAGATGTAATTGAAGCATTTAATGACACCTCTCGGTATCTGGATGACATATTGAACATTGAAAAACCTTTTTTTTTTTACTACAATGGCTAATAATAATTATGTATCCTAAATAACTTCAACTCAATAAAGCTAGCATGTCGGATATTGTCGCTTCTTTTCTCGATTTACATCTCCCTATTGAAAATGGCGAAATAATTAGTAAAATCTATTACAAGAGAGATGATTTTAATTTTGATATTGATAATTATCACGATTTAGATGGGGTGTTCCCCCAGCCACTTCTTATGGGGTCTATATTTCTCAACTTATTAGTCTCTTTAGAGCTTGTAGCCTGTCGAGTTGAGAACTTTAATATTCGTAAACGTTGTATAACTAAAAATCTACTCTAGTAGGACTACCGTTACCATAAACTTCGAAAAACCTTTGCACAATTGTATCATCGTAACCCCGATCTACTTTTAAAATATAAAGTAATTTAAAAACTCTTCTGCGACAAGGACTATCACAATCTGTCTTCTATGGTGATGTGATTAACAAAGTTCGTAAGATGCTTGGTCATAAACACTTTAATACAATCTTTATTAAACTTTTTATAAAGTTTATCAAAAGAGGTTACAACCCCATAATTTTGCAAAGCACTGCATGTTTAGTGGTGGACCCATTTGCAGTTCTCCGCTATGCTTTCTTCTTTGAGTGTGCGATGATGACGTCTACCTAAATTCTTTAGGACGGTAGCGTTTGATGTTTGTCTTTAATCTTGTCTTGTCGTACCCTTAACGGTTTATTCTCGTGGTGGTCTGGCTTCCGTCAAGTCATTGAGTACTTACTTTGTGGTTTCTAGGTTTTTGTTATTTTTATTATTTATACATGATACGATATGTGTTTTACTTATATTGCCTATTAATGCTGTTTTTTTAGAGATTATAGCCTGGCGGGAATATCTTTATTTACGCTCTCTCGTTTATTGGGATAACAAATGGGTAAGAGTGATGTTTGGTGCACCCTAGAACCTGGTTTAAATCCCAAACGGCAACATTTTTGGTCACTGACCGTTCAAGGGCGGTCAACCCTGTTGTGTACTTTTCTGTTTGATTTTTATATCTACTTTTGATAGAATAACTATTATGACAATGCCAATGACAAATGTTTATTTAGTAATAGAGACCTCCGGCAACAACAACGTATAAAATTATATATACAGAGATACATTCTTTTGAAAAATAAAAGAACAACTATACGCAGTATAGTTGAAAGTAAGGTACAGCTGTAATAGGTACTTCATTATATAGAACATAATTAAACTGGTTTATTGTTACTGTATAGCATTAACATTTTGAAATAAAATAACTTTCGTTTATCTAAAATTTCATACACATAGTTGTATAACAGATTTAAATATTAATAAAGTAAATGTAACATGCACATTTCATGATAATCATCTTCGACATCGTCAGAAGAACATAAAACGCATTTTCTGTCAGCATACGGTATATTATTATGTCGACCTATTTCTACGCTAAGACTGTGTGCTGAGCATCTAAGTTTAAAAAAAGCAAATTCGAATTTAAAAGGAAAGTTAGTAAAGTATTGTTCAACATTTAAAAGTGACTTAAAGTGTTGATAACGTTTAGCATTGCCTGACTGGGTTACATCCGCATGCAAGTTTTGAAGAGAGCAGTCTAATAATCACTGTTTAAACTAATAAATACATATATTCATCTCCAATGTCTTCAGAAATCCATGTGATACCTAATCCATATCTAAAATGCAAGCATTTTTACATGAGTAGCCCATTTTGTTCTTTCTGCTTCATCAATATTTCTTAACATAATATCGCATTGTTTTTGATATCTATTATTATTTGATCGGCAAAGTCGTATCCAATACTTAATATTTTTAAAATAATAAATTACAAATAATGGAAACCTACCGCATTCACCTTTTGCGAACGCATGAAAATGTATTTGTATACAACTTTAAATAGCAGTTGCTAAATGGATTTTGGACATTTTCAATTTCAGAAGACTATTCATATTCCCATATTTCAGAGCCATATGTTAGGATGGGGATAACCATTTTGCCTTTGACCAGATAGGTTTATGTGTCATAAAGGTACCATATTAATTAATATATTAATTTTGCAAAGATCTCATGAATGAATGAATGAACTAACGAACGAATGAACGAACGAAAGAACGCAAGAACGAACGAAAAAAAAATAAATGAATTGATGAATAAATAATCGAATGAATGAAAAAAAGAATGAATAAATAAATAAATAAATAGATAAATAAATAAATAAATAAATAAATAAATAAATAAATAAATAAATACATCAATAAATAATTAAATAAATAAATAAATAAATAAACAAACAAATAATGAATGAACGAACGAACGAACAAATGAACAGCGAACGAACGAACGAAAAAACGAATCAATAGAACACATTCCAAAATTGTATGTTTCTATAAAACACCCTTGACTCCAGGAGTTAGACCAAATATGACCTCAGGTTGATGATTTAACACGCTATTTATACAACCTATGTGTGATGTGGGTTCATTTTTTTGTATGGACTTTTTTCATATACAATTCTAAGGACACATGTGACATCTCTTTACATGGGACTTTGTTTGAACACGCTTGATGGTCCAGTACCAACGAATCATTTCTGACAAAAACTGTCGAAATATGTAAAGCAGTTCTTGAGAAAAAATTGTTTTAAGATATAAACAATTTGTACCAATAGCGGCCATCTTGGATGTCTCTCTCTGACCCCATTGTAACATACTTGAAACCCGATGATAAAGACAAATTGCAGAGACGGCAGATGAGCGGACGGACAGACGGACGCCCAAAGACGAGCGAATAATATGATTTATAAATAAACAAGAAATACGATTTTTTAAATATTACATTCATTTAATTCTTGTGAAACAGGGTTATGACCGTTGACCTGAATAATGTTACATCCAAAATCAGGACTGAACACGGGTAACACGATAAAGTCAAGCACATACCCTTTCGAGAGATACCTGTTTCTATGATACTTCAAACTGTTGACACAAAATTCGTCGAGTAACAGACGGCGAATGGACGGACGAGACGGCGGATGGGCGAACTGACAGACGACGGAAACAGAGTTATCATTATATATTACCTCACCTATGAACCGTTGGCTCATGTTATCTAATTGCCGAATACACACAAAGACGCAATAATAATGCTTTTCATAAAGTACATGTCATTTTTTATTTAATTATCGTGAAAATGACCTTTGCCGTCAATTTTTATCCGATTACATCGTAAATTAGAGCTGAACACGAGTACCACGGCAAGGCGGAGAACACCCTTTCGAGTGATAACTGCCTCTTTGCTGCTCGTAACATTTTGCACTCAACTCGCCATTCATGGAGTGACTATTAGACGTTCGTCCGGACAGACGGCAAATGTGCGGACGGACGGCGGATTAACGGACGGAGGGACGACGATCGAAAAATGATCACCGTACATTAGCTTACATTATATTACCTCTGAGCATTTTACTTATGCTAACGTATGACCTAATGAGACTTCATGCATCAACAAAATAATAATGTTTTTCGAAAATGTACATTGAAGTTTTCAATTAAATATTCTGGAAAAGAGTTATGACCTTTGATATCAATGTACCCCTGTCACAAAAACAATCAGGGCAGAACACGCTTACCACGACAAAGGTAAGTTATTACATTTTCGAGTGTTATCGGTCTCTTTGCTCCTCTCAGAATGTTTAATTGACTCAACAATTTATTGAGAAGCTACAAGCCTTCAACCGGACATACGGCGGATGAGCGGAGAGACGGCGAATTAGTTTAGATTAGTCTTTTACTTATGTTACCTTATGCTCGAAATGTGCTTCGTGAATATAATTCAATTAAATATTCTGAAAAGTGTCAGGAGTGCCTTTGACCTCAATTTATCCCTGTCACATATACAATCAGGCCTGATCACGTGTACCACGACAAGGGCAATATATTATCCTTTCGAGTGATACCTGTCACTATGCTCCTCGCGAAATGTTTAACTCGAAACAAAAATCGTCGAGTGGCCTCTAGACTAAAATCACTCATAAAAACAAACAATAATTACAAAGATAAATAGAAGGCAAGATAAAATAACGAACATAAAAAAGTTGAAAATAGGCTAACACCTTGGAACTGTCAGTTGCAAAAAGGGCCGCTGGGGTTTAAACTAGGTTCTAGGGTGCACCAAATCTCACTCTTCTCCTATTGTCATCCAAGTAAAACGGGACAGTGTAAATATATGTCCCCACAAGGTTATTTTCTCTAACAAACAATGCATCATTAATAGGCAATATAAGTATAACACATAAATGATCATGCATATATGAATATAAAAACAAAAGCCTAGAAAGCCACAAAGCAAGTACTCAATCACTTGGCAGAAGCCAGAGCAAACAGAGAACACACCATTAAATGTACGAAAAGACACTGTTTAAGACAAGCATCAGACGATACCGTCGTTTTTGGATTTAAGTAGACGTCATCATAGGGTCCACAATATGTACCGTCATCGCCCAATCAAAGAGGAAAGCATAGTGGTGAACAGTAAATGGGTCAACCATTAAACATGCAATACATTGCAACAGGATAGGGTCATAATCTTTTTTGATAAACTTTTTAACAACTTTGATAAAGATTCTAACGAAGTTTGTAAATCAAATCACCATAGAAGTCAGCTTGTGATGGTCTTTTGCAAAGCTTTTTCAAATTGTATGGTAACGGTAACCCAGCTGGAGTAGCTTCTTAGTTATACAAAGTTTACGAATATTACAGTCCTCAATTCGACTACAACTCTAGAAAAACGCATAATTTGAGAAACATAGACCTCAAAAGAGGTAGCTTGGGAACATCTCCATCTAAGTGGAATTCATGAAGCTGAATGGGAAAAAACACAAGATAACAGTGAATTTGTTAATTAGTGGTTTTCTGGAAATAATAATGAATGTTTAAACTTCGTACTTCTTCTCAACATAAAGTTATGATGTTTGAACACATTTACGATGTGACAGTTTACAGAAATGTTGTATTCGTAGTGACGTTGATTATGCAAATCTGAGTGCAAACTTTCATTTTTGATTCCGTATATGTATGCAATTATCGTTATGTTGTCGAAATCTGAGAGGCCTAGGACATATATCTTTACATCAAAAAGGGCTAAAATTAAAACTAAATAGTTGTCGTTAAATGTTATGAGTAAGTTTTACGGCATTATCGGCACAAAAAGCAGGAAAACCTTCTGTATGCCCCATTCTCAATGTGTGCAGTAACTCAGGATTGTTCTAATGGCATGTGCAAACGCGGATCTAAGATCTAATAGCTGGAATCCATTAATAAAATAATTACTTGGCCAAAATACAGCTGGTCAAGTTCAACTAAACGTACATTATGTTACACATCCTTCATTTTGTATGGAAACTGTATTTGTGTGTATTTCGTATTCCATGGTCATGAAAGGAAATTGCGAATAGGAACATTGTTTGACATTTACTTTGCTTGAAATTTATAGTCGAAATATTTAAGTTAAAAAATCTTGCGTTGAGTTATAAAGTATGCATATGCATATATTTTGTTGGATTCTTATTTGTTTTGCATCGTTTTGATTGCTTGATTAATAAAAGCATCGTCGTTTTCCAGTACACGGAATATGGAGTGACATCTGAAAGTGGCGAAAACCCTCTACCGTTCCTTCTGTGTGATACTCGCGGGCAAGACGCATCTTATGGGTTTGCAGAATCGGAATTTGATGTTTTACTCACTGGACGAGTGCCAGATGGATATCAAGTAATCATTTTTAATCTTCCGTGTGAAGTTTGTACAAATTTGACCAAGCGGGTTGTGTGATGAATTGTTTAAGTAAAGGGTAGCGACGGGCTGGTCAAGGACGGACGGACGGACGGACGATGGACGAAAACCTCAATAGCTCACCTGATGGAAGGTTAAACACTATTGAGAAATACATACATATTTGAAAAAGGGTGTAAATATATTTCTGTAATAGTCACTCTTAGATAGTGATATGCAAAATGATGTGCATTAACAACTTTAGGAAATGCCCTTTAAAATGGTAGACATTGATTAACTATGAATGTCTCTGTTCTGTTAACTGTGGAGTTCGAAACTTGTAAATCGTATCATCTTATCATCTCATACTGATATATTAGCATCGCATATTATCATCCTATCATCTCATATTGCTATATTACCATGGCATCGTACCATCTAGTTATCACCTATTGCTATAGTACTATCATATCGTATCATCATCTCATATTGCTATAGTACCATCGCATCGTATTATCTTATCATCGCATCTCACAATCGAACCATCGCATAGTTCGATCATATCTTTTTGTCTTACCATCGCAGCGTACCATCGATTTCTGATCCATATCTTCGACGACACACAATGCTTAACAATGATTCTAAAATGACATTTGATAGGAACACGACTCGTGTAAACGCTATGTATTTCTTTTCAGTTTAACCCAGAGGTAAGACTATCTATGAAGACCAACACACTCAGACCTAGTGGAAAACTAGATGACGAAATTCACTGCGTCTGTTTTGTCTTTGACATCACTGCTGTCACAACATTAACCGATGAATTAATAGATCAATTCAAAGCGTTCTTAAAAATGGTGCGCGAACAAGGTAACTATTGTTTATTAAGTTTATATATCTGCATGTTGAGCTCTACTGGCCAAATATCAGAATAAAGTACGCAAAGGTGCAGTGTCTGTCGGCTTTTGAAGTACATCCTGATAAATATGTCTCTAAATTGTGAACCCTTTGGTCACATTTGGTCCTGCACCAGGGGCCACAAGTTTTTATATAGACTGGCCCCAGGGGCCACATGTTTTATATATACTTATATAGGGAAAACTTTAAAACATCGTCTTCTCTACAAGAGCCAGAGGTTTAATAGTTTACATTTATTATAAGCTTATGGTCCTTTACAAAGTTTGTTTAAATGGAGTCCATGATGTCAAATTTAGCCCCGCCCTAGGGGTCACATATTTTACATTGATTTACCTACGACAATTCTTCAAATCTTCTTGCCTAAAACCAAAAGTGACAAAGCTCTCACATATTACATACAGCATCAGCTGTATATGATCCTGAGAACGTATTTGGTCTCATCCCATGGGTCACATGTTTAACATAGAGTTAAATAGGAAATTCTTAAAAAATCTTCCCCTCTAAAACTACAAGAGCAAAAGGTTCAATATTTGTGTTTACCATCACATAATGGTCCTCTACAAAGTTTGTTTAAAGGGTGAATATGATGTCAAATTTCGCCCCGCCCCCTGGGATCACATGTTTTACATAGACTTACACACAGAAAAAGTTGGAATATCTTCTTCCTTAAAACCAAAATGGACAGTTCTCAGATATATAACATACAGCATCAGCTTGTGGTCCCTACCAAGTTTGTACAAATGATGACTCTAGATCAAATCTTGCCCGCACCAACAGTCACCATTTTAAATAGGGTTGTGTAGAGAAATCTGTTAAAAACCTTCTTCTCTGAAAATAGATGTTCATTACTATGCATTTACCATAAACGTATGGTCCTCTACGGCACTACGTTTTTTATTCAAATGGCGACCCTGACGATAAATTTGCACGCCCCCCACCACTCCATGGGTCACATGTTTTAAATAAACTTATAACGAAAAAGACTTAAACAATCCTTTTCTCTAAAAATACAAGGCACCGAGCTCTCATATATTACATCAGCTTATGGTCCTCTACCAAGTTTGTTCCAATGGTGACCATGTGGTCACATCTGTGCTCGTTGAAATGGTCACAGTTTTACAAAGATTTATATAGTGAAAAATAAAACATTCTTCTTCACTGAAACTGCAAGAGCCAGAGGATTAATATTTTGTATTTAGCATAATCGTATGGTCCTCTTCCCAAATTTGTTAAAATGATGACCGTAATATCCAATTTAGTTCCGCACCAGGGGTAACATGTTTTACATAGATTACATAAAGAAATAAATACTGAGAAGTGAATTCATTGGAAGCAAAAACACATACAAGAGATAAAAGTAGCAGACTCGGTTTTATTGAGTCTGTTTATGAGAGGCAATGTAAGGCGTAACACCTCTCACGCCTCTTAGCACCGGCGTAAGCGATTTCTACTTTAAAGCCACAAAGATTGGCTTTGATGATCCCAAAGGACCAGTAAGTAATAACACTACTGATTTTCACGGCCGCCACACAGCACTTTAAATGATCAAAACAGAAATTAGACAAAATTCCTTTAGTATAAACACATTTAAACGTCCATCGAAATTCGGATAAATTGTGCTATCCGATTACTAGTTCATGACAATTTGCTTATTTCGTACTCGACCCATATACATCCGCAAATTGTACATGTAATGATTATGGTTTATGTTGAGTCTTTCACCAGATACCCAGGCAGATGTTATTGAAGCTTTTAATGACACCTCTCGGTATTTGGATGACATACTGAACATTGACAACCCTTTCTTTCCAACTATAGCTGATAATATTTATCCTAAAGAACTTCAGCTTAATAAAGCTAATATATCTGATATTAACGCTTTCCTTGATTTAGATCTCTCGATTGAAAATGGTGAAATAATTAGCAAAATCTATGACAAGAGAGATGATTTTAATTTTGACATTGTTAATTACCCTCACTTGGATGGGGATGTTCCCCGAGCAACTTCTTATAGGGTGTATGTGTCTCAACTTATTCGTTTTTCAAGAGCTTGTACTCGAGTACAAAGCTACTCAATCGGGGTTACCGTTACCATAAACTTCGTAAAACCTTTGCAAAATTTCATTATCGTAACCCCGATCTTCTTTCCAAATATAAAAGTAATTTAAGGACTCTTCTTCGACAATGACTATCACAACCTGACTTCTATGGTGATGTGATTTATAAACTTCGTATGATTCTTGGTCATGATCACTTTCATACTATCTTATCAAAAAAGGTTATGACCATATCATTTTGCAACGTACTGCATGCTTGGTGGTGGACCCTTTTACAGTTCGCCACTATGCTTTCCTCTTTAATTGTACGATGACCGGACAGGCTATGGACCCTATGATGACGCCTACCTAAAGCCCATTGGGACGGTGGCGTTTGATGTTTGTCTATGATCTTTCTTGTCGTGTCCTTAATGGTTCATTCTCTTGTTGCTCTGACTTCTGCCAAGTCACTGAGTACCTTCATTTTGGCTTTCTAGGCTATTGTTTTTTTGTATTATATTTACACGAGCATATTTGTGTTTTACTTATATTGCTTACTAATGCTGCCTTGTTGGTTAGAGATTAGATCATGGCGGGGATTTCCTTATTTACACTGTCGTTTTAATGGGATGACAGTAGGGTAAGTGTGAGGTTTGGTGCACCCTAGAACCGGTTTAAACCCCCAGCAAAACGATATTTTGTAACAAAATAAGAAGTTTTATTGAAAAATCACGTTTCGTCCCCTGTTTCGTACCTTGTTTCGCATCAATGTCGCTCATATTTGAATGCCGGCGTAATTCTTCAATATAATTAACATTATATCATGCCATTCTAATATATCAAGTTATTAAGATCAGACGATTAATTTTTATGACTCCCTTAAGGGTCTAGGGGCGATCTGAAAAAGTGATTGGTTCCAAAACAAATACAAGAGGAAAATCCAAAATGTGTTCAGTATCATACGAAATGCGAACGTGCATTACACAAACGCATATTGCGTTCTGTTTGGGCATTATTATTTATGAAAATGTTTCAGCTGGTAAACACGATAACTTAGTGTATTTTTGTTGTTAACGCATCAATATTAATTCAATTGAGGTTCATGTTGCTAGCAGTTATACAAATTATTAAATAAACGTGTAGTTCGATTCCAACAAAATAATTTAGTATAGGCTTAAAGCATCATAAGAATTAACATAAATAATTAAAATAATCCAAAACTAGACGAATAGTCGAATTTTCCAGACCAAAATATTTAATTAACAATAATTAAATCGATACACAATGCATATGCAAAACTGAAAACACATTAGGACGGTTTTACTCGTATTTTGATTGACACCCATTAACCTTCTAGACCGCCTCCAGTCCCTTAACTCTTTTAATAATATCAGAAACGGCGCTCTTTATGTTATTAATAATGAATATATTTGAATGTTTTATAACGGCTCGTCAGCACAATATAGGTTATTTAGAGCTCTACTACCCCAGAGAGAGGGAACGGATACATAGTCCGGGAATCTATCTACTATAACTAAATAATATAATCCTGATGGTTTTGTAAACGTGCTCAGAGGATAGACTCCGACATACGAGACCGTCTGGTTTAAGTCCAGGTCCGATGGCCGAGGCTTTGCGAAAGTGTATAGCCAAATAACACACTAACGAAACGAAGTGGCGCCGATGAGGCTAGAACCTCCACTTTAATCCACCGTGCTGTTCACTGGGCCACGTCCATATAAACATATAATGAACACAGTATTGAAAGCAGTTGGGAAACCGTCAACTTCGAATTAAAGGTTGTGAGGGGATACCTATTGTCAGCAGGAAGTACTTATTCAACAAGACCGGTCTGTGCACAAAGCCTGTAGGGTGTCATAAATAAGTAAAAAACAATTTATAATATTATCAAAACAATGCTCGAAACAGATGGTCAGTTGACGAGAGGCGTTCCGAAGATAGTATAACAACCAGCATTGCATTCAACGTTCGGTCATAGTCCAATGTTTGACACACTATCCCAGCCCTACTTTCAACATTCGAATTGTCTTGAATTTAACATTTGAACTTAGCCCAGCGTTAAACATTCGAAATCAGCGCTGCGTTTAGCAGTTGCTCTGCTAATGTTGAATGCAGGGTATTGGTAAAATTAAAGTCAAAGTTGAAAACAAATGTGATTATTAATATGCTGCAATGTGTTGTTTAGTATTTTTCTCGGTTCTTTCGTCTCCGGTGCCACTGAGCTTAGTCAAGACACGTTCCTTAATCCTCGTCCATGGGTGGGGAAGTAAACTGGACAGTCCCATCTATCCGTGTCTAACCTTTTAAAGTGTTAAAGTTGCACATGGAACTTTTGAAGTCTTATCAAGCATTGATTTAGCGTCTCGATTGCTGTATCTAGTATAATTTTGACTTTAAACCTGCTTGCATATAATTAAATAAAAGTTTGAGTTTTAATTTTTTTCGTCGTATTTCACCATAGGTTTAAATAAAGTATATATATACAATATAATCAAAATTTAACAATTTGTGAAAAACAATTTGCTATGTCACAGGGCTAGACAAATGTGCAGCCAGACCGGGACTCGAACCCGGGACCTTCAGACTACCGTTCCGATGCTCTAGCGACTGAGCTAACCGGCCGGACAATGCAACATCAATCTTCCTGTTAGATATCCATAAACCGTGACACATTCTCCCTACAGATTGAAATTCGTCCTCGAATTTCCATGGGTACAGAGAATCATTTCGAATGTTTCTCGGAGTTAACTCAGTCACGGTCCCCCGTTGGGCGCCAAATGTCACAGGGCTAGAAAAATGTGCAGCCAGACCGGGGCTCGAATCCGGGACCTTCGGGCTACCTTCGTACTACCGTACCAATGCTCTACCGACTGAGCTAAACGGCCGGCCAATGCAACATCAATCTACCTGTTAGATATCCATCAATCGTGACACATACATGTACTATTTCTAATAATTAATATAAGTGATTGAATAAATGCAAGACATGTAGAAAAACTAACGGGACGAACGTGAGTCTTCAAAGAATCAAGATTGCCATGTGTCCCTTTAACCCATAGGAATATATGTGTTACTAAGAGACACACATTTGGAGATGTAATGCAAACTCCAGAGAAAGTTGGATGAGCATCTAAAAAGGGGAAAATCTCAAAAGCAATAGCAATCCAAACTGACAAGCAACCAGCACTTGATAGTCTCAGTATCTTCAATACAATTAGATGCAATTCGATGTAAAGCAAGACCGATTACAGAACCGTTTAAACATTTAAACCAAATCGTTTATTGTTATTTCGATGTGACATTGTCAGAACATTGCCAGTACTTTAACACCTTTTATTTTTAGTGAAATTTTGTCAATATGATTCGTCTCATACAACTGTCAAGGAGCTTGTCTTGGTATGCTTGCATGAGTATTCTCCAAACGTTGACTATGTGACTTGACATGAGGCGAAAATGATCAGACAGACGTAGACCATTTTATAACTACTCGAAGCATAACTCGAAGTTTGTTTTAATAATGTATTGGAAACGATAAAGTCAGCACAAAACTAATCATTAAATAGTTTTAACTCCTTCATACATATACCTGTATTAAAATATAACTGATAGAAAATGTCGTCGCGCTCTATTCACCGATACGTACTCGAATCCCACTGGGAGCTCGACTTGTAATTGAGAAAGTGTCGATTCTTACGGCTGGCGGGAGGTGTACAGTACTGGTACTACCCAGGAAAAGTGGGTGGTCTGCCTCCATCACAAAAAAATCGACCGTCATATATAACCTGACATTGAAAGTGTTAAAAATGACGAAAAACATTATACAAAAAAAACTTATCCATAGAGCTGGGTGAATGTTCAGCCGACTTTTTATATATTGAACAATTTTCATACACTGTAAGTTGCTGTATATATCTGTATACCAATTATTTCCTCCAACAAGCATCAACGTAATAGTAATAGTTAATAAGATCTCCAGGTGGTATAAACTTATCTATGTTCTATACAAAAGGTGCATATTCTAAGGTTTTGTGAATACTTTAATAACATCAGTGGTAAAGATAAATGGGGAAAATGCTCTTCATAATAATGGTCTTAGAGAAGTAAGATACCCAGGGAATCGTACCAGTTTGTGTCTATCAAAGTAAGTGTTCTCAGTTATATTTAAATACTCATACTTTAAATATATGTTAGGTCAACTTAAAATAAAAATTATTCGGCCGTTTCCAAAGGTCCATTATCATACTCTCTTTTTATAGTTACTGCGCAAAAGAGTTAAAATAACTATCTCACCAACAACAGACAAATTGTACAACACATGTACACCGTTTCTTAACTTACCTTCAAACTCTAGAGACACACGCTTTACCCAGACAGGCCAAGCCAAAAGACTGGAGTGTCGAATTAAGAGTTACCAACTCATAATTCATTTTACGGTTATTCGATCATGGATATTTTAAAAACCATAGAGTAAATTTATATTTTTCATTGGCACATATACATTATTATATGACCTAAACACCTGGCTAAAAATTTTGATAAACGGTTTTTTATTGCAATTTTGCCGTTATTTGGAGGGTTAGGTTGTTTAAAGTTCGCACTTTAAAATTACCAACATATAAACGGTATACAGATTTTGCGCCTTATTGTACGTAATAATAGATGCCGACAATATAAGCCGACGAGTACTGCGTGGGGATTAATGTATTACCCCAAATGCATAATCAATGCTCTTAATATGAGTATGTTCTTAAAGTTTTGCCGTGAAAATGCATAAGACGTTGTTTTACCTTTGACATATGCAGATTTTTCCATTGTGATTTTGATGGGTGGGGTAACTAAACATGCATTTTCGTCCAAAACAATAAATATTTAAATGACATTCATGTACATTCTGTGTTCAAAATTGCACTTATTGTGATAATTGAATGTATTTAAAGTGAAATCCCCCATCAAACCTGCCTTATGACTAATATATATTGCCAGTATAAGTAAACTTTAATCTAGAAGGATTATACGAAAAGTTCACAATTTCAAATGCTCAGTTATAAGTTAAGGAGTAAAGGATGTCTAATTTGCAGTATGTTAAAGCTAAATGTCTAGTGTTTCATATGCTGCAAAAACATTTTATGTTGCAATTAGTCCGCGGTTCTACATTTTATCAATTTTATTTTTATCGCACTAGAATGCGAGTGTAAAACATCTAAATGTTGCTGTGCTCCGGGCGGTAATGTCATTACTGGTAATTTTGATATTATAGATAAACGTATTCGACATTTGTTTTCTAAATAGCCGAAGTATAGATTGCCTTCTGTGATTGATTTTAATGCATGGCGTGGTCAGATCGCCCAGTCCATTGAGGATTTTAGTATTACATGGTGTCGTAGAGAACATTCTGACCCTAACTCCCTTTCTACTTTGAAACAGACTATTTTAACATCATAGATACCCGTATGAACTTCTATACGGCTATGCCCTCCCTACTTCCCACTAGACATAGATTGTCATTTAGTAATTTAAAATCGGGAATCCGGGAATTTCATAATAAGTTTGCTTTAGTTCCCGCCGATAAAAATGATAAAGCAATTAATAATATAATTATAGTTTGATGCCTCCATTATGTCAATGTTTTACCTCACGAACTCGGGAGTTCTAATTCGTATACTACAGTGCAATCTACTTAAGATAATGTTGTTTCGACGCATATCACTCTGTGCAATATTTCCAAGGCTGAATAGATGAAAAGCAAAACAGACTTCCAACGATGTACTGGATTCCCAAATTACACAAACAACCATATAAAGCCCGTTTTATTTCCAGTTCTAGTTCTTTAACACTACAAATACCCCCGAACTTGTAACGTCTTGTCTTACTGCCGTTAACGATCACGTTAAACAGTATTGTGCTAAAGCTTATGAAAACTCTGGGATTAATGTATTTGGGTCTATTAAAAATTTCAGGCGACGTTCTTGATACAATTTGCAGTAAATGTAAAGCTTCATCTATAAGTACTTACAGGGAATAAGTATACAGGGAGGAGAAACGAATCGTTTTGCCGTTTTATGTTGTCGCGCGTGTGTTTCACTACTGCGTGAAAATGACTACTTCCGGTTGTTTCGCGAGTGTGTGAAAAACAGCAATTTCTTATAAATTATTACACTTACAAACTCAATAAAGGTGCGAAATGTAAACATGAGAATTATTTATTCACATTGTGTCCTGTGATACAGAGCGTGCATTTGTTTGCATGTATAAAAGCACATTTTACCAGACGGTTCCGTGTAACAAAGATGGCGCCACTCTGCGCCAAATCAAAAATGGTGACAGTGTATAGCTATTGCAAACGAGATACGAGACTATGGGTTATTTAGGCATTAATAATAACAAAAAGTGAATAGTAGACATATTTATCTTTGTCAAGAAGGTAATTTTGTGGTGGTGATTATAAGACAAAGCCTAAAAAGAGGTGATGAAAAAATGTGCCTTTTGAGATATCATCTGAAAGTTTTAATTTTTCAAATTAAAAATGGTGTGGAGCTATTGCAAACGAGATACGAAGTATGGGATACATTAGGCATTAACAATAACAAAAAGTAACATTGAAAACCCTTTCTATTCTACTATGGTTAATAATATATACCCTAAAGAACTTCAACTTAACAAAGCTAATATTTCTGATACTACGCTTCTTTTCTCGATTTACATCTCTCTATTAAAAATGGTGAAATTATTCTATGACAAAAGAGATGATTTTAATTTTGATATTGTTAATTATCCCAGATAAGATGGGGATGTTCCCCTAGCAACTTCTTATGGGGTCTATGTGTCTCAACTTATTCGTTTTTCTAGAGCTTGTACTCGAGTTGAGGACTTGAATATTTGTAATATTTGTATAACTAAAAAGCTACTCCATCAGGACTACCGGTACCATAAACTTCTTAAAACCTTTGCAAAATTTATTATCGTAACCCTGATGTACAAACTTTGTAAGATCCTTGGTCATGATCACTTTCGTACTATCTTTGTTAAACGTGTTAAAGGGTTTATCAAAAGAGGTCATGACCCTATCATTTTGAAACGCACTGCATTTACAGTTCGCCACTAAGCTTTCCACTTTAATTTTGCGATGAACTGACAGGATGTGCCCCCTATGGTGACGTCTACCTAAAGCCCAAAAGGACGGTGACGTTTGATGTTGGTCTGCGGTCGTGTCTTCTCATGCCCTCAATGATGTATTCTCTTGTTGCTCTGGCTTCTTCAAATTCACTGAGTACCTTCTTTGTGACTTTCTAGGATATTGTGTTTTGTATTTATATTTGTGTTTTACTTATATTGTCTATTAATGCTGCCTTGATTTTTAGAGAATAGTTCATGGCGGGGATTTCTTTATTTACACTGTCCCGTTTTAATGGGATGATAGTAGGTAAGTGTGAGTTTTGGTGCACCCTATACTCTGGTTTAAACCTCCAGAGGCACTTTGTTTGCCACCGACCGTTCAACCCTGTTTATGTTCGTGACGTCTTGTACCTTTATTCCATATTAACATTGACATTCATGTTTGTCGTTTTGTGTGTGTCTGGGTTTACCGTGTTCTGTGAAAGCTGCATTTTCTGTCCGACTTTTATACTTATTTCTATTGTTAGAGATTACCTTTTAAAGGTATTTCCTTTTATTTACACTGTCTTGTCAATATGAACGCCTGAAGATAGGATAATAGCAAGGTTGTGTACACTTAATATTGATTTAACCTAGTTGTCTTGACTGCCTACCGACCGTTCCAAATCGGTAACCATGTTTTCACGGCTCTTTGTGTTGTGTATTGTCATTTTCATTGTATATTTAATTTGATCTTTGTGGTACTTTACGGACCTACGGTGCCTTTGCGTTAGGGTGCTTTGATTTCTATAGGACCATTTTTCTTATTTCTATTCTCATGATAATGCACAAGGATCTATATAGACTTATATAGATACAAACTGTGAACTACCCTGAGGTAAAATCGGGGGAGTCATAGATTATAGTTATTATAAGAAATCTTCTGTGAAACTGCACGAGCTGGCATATAACATGGACACTGTTGGAATCGTTACCCTAAAGCCATACACTTACCGGACAAATGAGCAGACGAATAGAACCATCCAACTAGCATCGACCCTGGGTTCCATTCCCTGGGAACATAGGACACGGGCCATAACTTGGAAACCTTTGAGATCAGACCCTTTCTTACGCTACGATACTCTACACTACCTACAAGGATCTGACAACGCTCCATTGGAGGTTACGTCAGATTGATCTTACGGTTGGCCAATCAGAGTTCAGCCTACAAAACCGATCGGTATAGACTTCTTCACTGCGCATGTCACGTTTTAGTAAAACGCTGTGGGCCAGTCTACGCTCGATATTGAAAGCGACAATCTCCCTAACTTTTAGCTTATAAAACACAAAATGATTGCGTTGACAAACATAATACACCAACCATTACTGAATATTTACTGAACCCACACTAAAATGACACTCGCGGGTCAACAGTTGAGTTCGCTGTTAACTGGCTTAGCGTGCCAGATTTACTATGTCTTACTATTTAGAGTACTAATGTCGTAATAATTTCGGTGGAATATATATTTTCAAAACCCACATGGCAGCGCCCATGATTTTCTTGATATAAAACATGCCATTCAGTGCATATTTTTAAACTAAGGGATATTAATTAACAACTGCAAACGCTGGTTGTCTCAACATTCCTTAATATGGTGTATAGTTTTCAATTAAAAGAAATATAAAAAGATCGGACAGGGAAAGTAGCATTCAAGGAGGGCAGTCAACTACAAAACACAGAAACAAACACGCAAACAGACAAACAAGAAGGCAAAAGCAATAATAAATGCAAACGACATCACAAACACAAAAGGGTTGACAATAGGGCTACCGCCTTGGAACGGTCAGTGGCAAAATAGGCCACTGGGGGTTTAAACCGGTTCTAGGGTGCACCAGACCTCACACTTACCCTACTGTCATCCCATTAAAACAGGACAGTGGAAATAAAGAAATCCCCGCCATGATATAATCTCTAACCAACAAGGCAGCATGAATAGGCAATATAAGTAAAACACAAATATGCTCGTGTAAATATAATACAAAACAACAATAGCCTAGAAAGCCACAATGAAGGGACTCAATGACTTGGCAGAAGCCAGAGCAGTAAGAGAATAAACCATTAAGGGCACGACAAGAAAGATCATAGACAAACATCAAACGCCACCGTTCATATGGGCTTTAGGTAGGCGTCAGCGCCAGATGGGTAGAAAACAAACGTGACTCATCTTAATTCCGAATATGTCCAACCGTCTTACCGTTTCTAGGAAATCATCCTGACATCACGTTATTCCAGCAAAATAACAGCAGACCAAACTCGGCTACGTTATTTTTCCGGAATAACGTTACGCCAGAATGACTTTCTAGGAAAGGTAAAACAGTTGGACATACCCGGTACTAATGTGTGTGAATTTTGTTTCTTACCCGTGTGACTTTAATTGAACACTATACACCATGTTTATAAATTTTGAAACAATTTGTGTTTGTAATTGTAAATTAATATTCCCCAATTTCACAATATGCGCTTATTATAATTATAAATTACTTTAGGAATCCAATTTAACACCCGTATACTCTACTTGTGCGTTTTCATTGACCGTCAGTTAATTAAAGACGATTTAGTTTTCCCAAATATGATTACTGATTTCTATGTTGTTGAATTAATTGTGTATGTTGTGAATAGCATAGTACACATAATAGCACTAATTATGAAAAGTCATCATTTGTTTTATAATTTCAGGTGTTTCTTTTGTTGTTTTGCTGACTCGGATTGACCAGTTCAACCCAGAAATCACAGAAGACATATCAAATGTGTTTAAATGTGTCAGAATTTGGAAAATGGTCCTCTATGTAGCTGAGAGGCTTGGTGTTCCTCGATCGAATATAACACTCGTGCAAAACTACGAATACAGTACCGAGTTGTTAGACAGCGTTGATATCCTTGCACTTTTATCACTTAAACAAATGTTGCGTGCTTGCAAGGATTGCCTGCGCCAAAGGAATCCTCAAGAAAATGCGCCTCAAAAATCAAATGCCGACTAACTTGCTAGTGCACATTTAAAAATCGTTCGCAAATGATTGTGCGAAGTAGTTTGAAGAAAGTGCATAGACGTTAAGAAAAAATTCCCCAGTTCGAGTGACACTTCAATTAACTGGAATAATTGTAATAGAACTAATGTTTTACCTATGAATTATTTAGTTTAATGTCAATGAAATCTGATTGAATAAAACAAAGTTTTGACACACCGTGTACGTGAAAGGACTTAAATTTACGTGAACAAACAAATTTAAAGTGAGATTGGACATTTTCTTCTTCCTATATAGACTTCTTTTATGCTTCACATGTTTAAGCAAACAGCATACCTTAATTATACCAGCAATAACGTGTTGTGAGTTTTAATATTTCTAGTATTTGTTAGGTATGTGGTACGCAGGAAAGTGTTTCTCATAATATAGTGTCACTAATTGCAAATGCCTGTCACTAATAGAATATACATTTAGGAATGTTGATTTGTCAAAATAAAATCTTAATGGCGGCATTTACCATTGTTTCAGCGTGGTTTTGCACTGTATCATAACGGATTACACCTGGTAAACGCATGCATTAACCCAAGCCTTACTTTTTCCTCAACCGCTACTCCTTCTGCCTACATCTCACGTACACCTATAGGATATACGAACGCGGAGATATATAGCTGATCAAACGTAAGATGCAGATTTTGGTTTTTCAGGTGTGTTTACCTGGACAAAGAACATGGTGTTTTGATAATTTGAAACAATTCAATGTATTCATATACTCGTATACGTTATTGGCGTATTAACAAAAGATATAATAATATATACATATATATATAATTATGTATATATTTATGTTTTATATATATATGTTTATCTATATATACATATATATATATATACTTATATAATTTATAGACGTATGTATTTTCTCATTCTTATATTTTCTCATCGTTATATATATATATATATATATATATATAATTATAATTATATAAGTATATATATATAATTATAATTATATAAGTATATATATAAGGGTGAGAAAATATAAGAATGAGAAAATACATACGTCTATAAAATTTCAAAAAGCACTGGATCCCCGATGGGATACAAAAATGTTAGAATAAATGAATAGATGGGGCAGTGTTGCAGGGACTGACCAATTTTCAAGAGCCAAAGTCGATACTGATAATACAACATTTCTACAGTCTAGTCTAGTTAGATGAAGGGAAAACTGTCCTCTGACATTCATGATTAGTTCTGAAATAAGAGTGAAGATGTGAAAAACCCTACCTCAAAACCTAAAATAGAAAAACGATACTGCAGGATATAGTATAAAGCAACTCCAAAGCTAATTAAAACTACGAATAAGGCTAAAAAATAAATGGAAAATAAATGGAGAAATATTGTTCAAGAGAAGTAACAAACATCATTCTCAGAGTATGTATGTATACATTTATATATTCTGTAAGTTGTATCTAGTCCACTTTGTTGATTCCTACTGGATGTTTTGTGTTTAATCGTCTTATCTAACACGTTACACACAATTTACGTCCTATTTGGATTGTGGTCAATGCATGTCAGAGAAAAATCGTTAAACGTGTTGCCTTATGAACAGAAGTGTTCGGCATCTGGGGACCTAGCAAACCTAGGAATTTACAATCGGAGCGATGGAGGCTGAATCTATGGTTCAACGCCTACTTCGTTTCACCGACATACTGTTTTTTTTGCCAATCAACCACGTCATTAAGTAGATGATATTTGCGGATTTGCAGTTGTTACACTTTTTATCGTGTTTTTGAACCGAGTGAAAATAAGAACTAGTTTGTCTCATGTATTAACTCGATGTATGGCAAGTGCCTGACTGTCCTGTGGTCTGAGTATTGGAGTAGGGTTTCAACCTGGCTGCAACTAGGATGTCACGGAGACCTTTTGGTATCCTGTATGCAATAATGTTTGTTTTTTTGACAGAATTTTGTTGAGACGTTCTGACTCCTCAATGTGTGACCAATGTTTATTAATAAATAATCTGTTTCACATTAGGAAGGTCAGGATGGTATGTAAACACGAAAGGTAAAGTTTCCTCTAAACTATTTGGCTTCGACTGGAATTCAAGGAGTGCTTTTCTGTTGAAATTCCGTGCTTTGTCTATTGCATTGAAAATGTCTGGCTTGCAGTAACCTCTCCTTGTAATGTGCTCCGAAAGTTCGATTGATCTGATTTCGAATGTATTGGTGTTTGAATATATTTGTCTGATACGAAGTGCAAGACTGAACGGTATGTTCTTGCAACAGTGTTTAGGGTGGCAACTGTTGGGCAGAAGGTACTGGTGTGTGTCCGTGGGATTAGAGTAGAGGTCAGCAATAATTACAATGTTCACCATATGTGAAATTGTGTCTAGGAACACGAGTTTCTCATTGGAAACCTCTGCTCTGAATTAGATTGAAGGACGGAATGCATTGACCTTGTCTATAAAGGCTTATTAACTGTCTGGACCATGACACCATTGCATATCAACATCGTTAATGAAACGTAACCACGACAAAGGTGTTAGTGGTTCTTCATCGGCAGGCTATGCCTGTTGTGAATATATTATCCCTTTTCTAAAATAACCCACTGTCCTTCTATGCTCTTTCTGACCGTATACAGTATACATGTGTAACATATTACTGGATTTTACGGCACGTAAAGTCGTACTCACTTTTTCAAAGGATACTAGTATGACTTTTATTTCATAAATTTTCTCTGAAAAGAAATAGCTCACTTCTGCACGAAAGAAGGAATACACTTTCTACTATCTCTTTCTTTTACATCGAACTACAGTTAATTTAGGCCTTGAGCCAGGACCCAAAATTTTCGATATTGTTACCAACTCAAGGGACAAATTCTACCATCACTTTTTGAAAAGAGCAATGTATATAGATTACATTTTTCCATGATAGCAATCTGGAACAGGTAGCTTATATAAAATAAATCGAACATTAATAGGTTGTCATTGTAGCCCTTTCATATAAGTTTTTGATGTTCATTTTTGAATGTCATGCTTGCGTGAATAATTATTGATGCACTTTTTAAAGATGCACTTAAGTTTACAATTCATTGATTTATATTAAGCGTAAATAAGCTCTTTTTTAGCATTGAATTCAGTTTAAAATCTCTATTTTGCTTCAAATTAGAAGTCAATTTACCCCACCCACTATTGACACATTTTTATGCATTTAGTTTAGTTAATATTTTTTACAATATATGTGTAAACTTGTAAGAATCAGTAATTTAGAACCTTTCTACATCATGTAAATAATATTATAATATGAATAAGGGATTGTTATAATATATTGATGAAATTAAGTACTAAGCAATGTTCATGGCATTGCAAATATGTGTTCAGTAACCCTGATAAGTTGAAGCATATGCCAAACTGGAAGTATAATTTGCCTTCCTCAAAGTAACTTCAACATAAATAGTATTAACATGTTCTGATATATACATATATTGCACAGATGACACATAGTCCAAAGGATTCTAAATAAAGGAAATGTGCGGTTTAACGTGTGTTTTTTTAACAAAAGTCTTTTTTAGTTGTATGTCATGGCATTACTTATTATGATTACACATTTGGATTATGTATTACACATAAATACATGAATTTAACATTGCATATTGCAACGTAAAATCTTAAAAGTTGTCTATTTTAATACTTTTTAATTACAATTTATGCATATTTTAAGGATTTTTACACCTGAATTACCCCACCGATATACAACACAATGAAGAATTCTGCATATGAAATGTAAAAATATTAGTATATGCATTTGCACGAACCATTTTTGTGTTACTGAAAAAATAATCGACGAAGATTAATTGATTTGAATTTAGGTTTTAAGGCGCACCAATACAAACATGTTATATGGCGCCAACAGGAATGAACATTCGACCCGGCTCACGATATATAAATCTAGAAAAAAATGTGCAGAATGTACCTAGAACCTTCTTACCTGCAGAACTGCAGAGTTGCTGCAAATTCTCTAGTAAACACTCCATTTTTCGCTGGAGCCACGATCACTGCCACCACTGAAGTATCACCTGAAACAATGCAGGTTTCATGATGAAAATAATGAACAAAAATTACAAAATTAACATGAATTCGGGAAAATTTTACCCCTATGCCTGGATATGGAGTGGTCATATTCTTGCCCGAGAACCACACGGCGTCGACGAAGAAATATCTTTAGGGTGATACCCAGATCACTGTACTAACTACTTACCATGGCAACTATTTGTTAGTATTGGTGCAGTTGTTACAATATCACCTGCTTAGGATATGTAGCTAAACATAGGTTGTGATGTTCTCCGTACTTGATTTCGATATGGAATTAACCTAGGATAGTAAGCATCAACTCTACTTTTGCGCATGCAAGTGCAAGTGGACTGATTATTACCTAAAAAAGAAGGTGTATTGCCAATGAAGAGAGAAAGGAAGTGTTTGTGTGGGGTGGGGGGGGGGGGGGGTAGGGTTGGATATATAGGCATTTAGGAACCTGCCCTACTGACGAATAGACACCTATGTTTCTTTAACATGATGGGGAAAAAAAACAAGCTATACACGGGATCGCCTGGTTTACGGACGAGGGTAAAAGTGTCTTGCCCAAGAACACACCGACAAAATTCACTGACTCCGGTGATGCTTGAACCAGGTCCTCTGAATTTAAAGTCCCCCGTGCTATCCACTGCATCAACAGGCTGTATGAGCTCAAGCAGGATGACTGCATTAAAATAAATACAACTAAAATGTTAATCCGTCATAAATGTTATATCCAAGAAGCTGGGTTCACAACGGTATCTCGTATCTAGCAAGTTAGCATCAAGTTCATGTATGTCGAGTTGCAATGTGCCTGCACACCTTATATATGCCCAGCTCATTGCTGTTTTGATAATCTTGGCAATTAAAGCCTTGGGATAAAACAGGACAATTAAGAATACTCAGTACATATTATCTGATTTAAATAATATAACTTAATGTGACAATATAACATATATATAAGATATAAAAAAAAGTTAAACGCTTCCAGATAAGAATCGGTACCCAGTGCATCGAGATAGATTACATTTAGTGATCACGGTTAGTTTACTGATGTTTACTCTAAAAGCTATATCCGACATACAGGTGCTACTGCAGTTAAAGTAGCTATCCCGCCAACAACAGCCACATTTTACAACCTATGTACATCGTTCCTAAACCTACTGACCATGAGGTATATACATAGCTTACATCAAAAAATCAAAACTCTATAGATACAATATAAAAAGCTTTAACCAGCCAGACAAAAAAATAATGGATAATTCATTTTACAATTATTTAATTACGGATATTACAAAAACCCATGAACATGATGAATAAACATATACTTTTAAGCGACACATATGCATTATTATATGAGATGAACACCTGGATAGAATTTGATAAACTGTTTTTGTAGTGTAATTTTGTCGTAATTTGGCGGGTTATTTTAAAATGTGTATAACAAACACCTAAAAATCAACAGTTAAACCGTAAAATGCCTTTTTTCTTTTCTTTTTTTTTTTGCAATTTGTCGAAAATGCAGTGGTCTACTTTGTGATTTTTAGTTCGTGGATTTATTCAATAAAACTTTTGAAGTGATTTTATGAAAAGTGTACAACTTCAAGTCATAAACAAGAGACACACTCGCCTTGTCTCAAAGTGCTCTCATGTTTTAAGAAACAACAACAATTTCTTTATATAAACCTGTAAAACTATGACCCCTGTGGTGGCCATATTTGACCCCATTGTCGCCATTTGAATAAACTAGGTAGAGGATCATAAGCTTATGGTACATGCAAACTATTACTTAGCTTCTGAAGTATCAGAGAAGCTGTTTGAATATGTGTTCCTATATAATTCAATGTTAAAGTGTGACCCCCGGGACAGGGCCAAATTTGATTCCAGGCTTGATTCAAGGGAAACCATTTAAATTACTTGGTACAGGACAATAATCTTAAGCTACATGTAGCTTATTAAACCTCTAGCTCTTGTAGTTTCAGAGAAGATCCTACATAACTCTATGTAAATATGTGACCCCCGGGACCGGGCGAAACTTGACCATAATATCACCATTTGAACAAAATAAATTGTTAGAGATCGATACGCTTATGCTACATGCATCGTATTAGACCTTTAGCTCTTGTAGAATCAGATTTTTTTTTTTTATGGACTGTCCTATATAACTCTTTGTAAAACTTTAACCCCAGACCCCCATTTTGTCATTTTTTGTTCACGTTCATTAAAGGTCTTCATCATGACCCCTGCATTGTTTCAGGTGCCATCTCGCTCACATCATTAAGAGCAGTGGCAGAAAAACAATAAACGTGGCTCCAGCGTAAAAGGAGTGTCTACAATAGAATTTGCAGCAACTCTGCAGTTCAGGGTGAGAAGGTCCTAGGCCCATTCTCCATATTTTATCTCGCTGTACATGGAGGATGAGCCTGGCATGTTCATGCCTGTTAGGCGCCATATAACCTTTCATGTGTTGTTGCGCCTTAAAACCCAATTCAATTCAATTCAATAACCCCAGAACCGGGCCATAATTGGACACAGAGTCACGATTTGAACAAGAGTGGTAGAGAACTATAAGCTTGTACAATATGCAAAATTGTAGACATCTGGCTCTTGTTTTTTTTTAAAGAAGAGATTTTAAAGATGTTTCTATATGACTCTATGTAAATATATGACCCCTGGGGCGGAGCCAGATATGACCCCAGGGTCAACATTTCAACATACTGGCTAGTGGACCATAAGCTTATGCTTCATGCATAATATGGGACCTCTAGCTCTTACAGTTTTAGAGAAAATTATTTATTTTTAAAGATTTCCTATATAACTGTATGAACAAATGTTACCCCCGGGGCTGGGTAATATTTGACCTTGGGGTCACCATTTTATAAATACTTGGTAGAGGACCCTAAATGTATAATACGTGCACAATATTAGACCTGTAGCTCTTCTAGTTTCAGCGAAATCGATTTTTTAAAGAAACAATAGTTGTGCTTAAAAGGGGGATATAACTCTAATAACAGGAATCAGCTATCCTGTTCACACTGCTATCATGGATTTTTTGTTTCTCTACAAGGTACTCAATAACATGGTACTAGTAAGAATTTGTCCCTTGAGATGGTAACAAAAAAGTGTATGGCTCACGGTCTAATTAGAACGTTAACAAATTCAGAAAGGGATGGTTTCAGAATAAAATGTTGTATACGGTCCAGTGAAGTGTTTACTATAAATCGTGATTTAATAATGCCACATTAGCCTATTCGGTCTTTCCTCAGATGATACTCCGGAAATTGTCGGGGTTTACATTCAGTTTTGTCTACAAAAACGATGACCTGGTAATATGTCTGTATCAGACAGAATTAACGATATTGACACACCCCACACGCGCGTGTTCTTATGTCATATAATGTTACCAGGTCAAAAAGGATATACAAATCGAACAGGAAAAGTAGCATTCAAAGACAAAAGTTAACCACAAACACACAAAGAAACAAAGAACAACTTTAAAGATGAATAAAAGGCCAAATGAGATATCACAAACACAATAGGGTTGACAATAGGGCTACCGCCTCCTTGGAACGGTCAGTGGCAAAAAAGACCGCTGGGGGTTTAAACCAGGTTAAACACTATTTTTAAGTTTGCTTGAACAGATATTGTGTGAGAAACTCAAACGCAGAATAGCTCGTTTGACGGGGCTTCTCAATGTCTAAAAAACTATATATCTGAAAAGTAAATGAAATTATTTGTTGGAAACTTGAATTCCGCAACTGCCGTGTCAGTTTTAAATGATTAAGTATTATTATGTCTAAGATCAGTAGATCTGTGTGCATTATCATGAGAGTAGAAATTAGAAAAATGGTCCTATATAAATCAAAGCACCCAAACGCAATGGCACCGTAGGTCCTCAAAGCACCACAAATATCAAATTAAAGATGAATGGCCACCCTTTTTGTAGTATTATCAATTAAAAAATTTAACTCTTAAACATCATATGAAAATTTCTTGATAGTCTGGGAGAGAAACATGTATTGAAAACAACTACTAAGTTGTATGTAAAAATGAGATTTTTTGCATGACGTAGATACTACTTTCACCTCTGCGTGACTGCACGAGGAAATGAGGTAAATCTGAATTGTATAGCTCCACAACTATTGCCAGATAATTGATAAATACATTTACCTGTGGATTAATTTAGCTGTTCAAAGTTTTTTACGTCATCAAATACAATCTTATTCTCGCTTTTCACAGATACTGCAATGTGTGAATTGTAAATGTATATTGTTGCGTATTGATTTCAATTTAAATAAACATAAACATGTTCATGAAACAAAACATGGCCGGAGAACATTTTAAATATACAATGTTAATGACAATACACAACACAAAGAGCCGTGAAAACACGGTTACTGATTTAGAACGGTCAGTAGGCAGGAAAGACAACTGGGTTAAATCGCTTTTAAGTGTACACCACCTTGCTATTACCCTGTCGTCAGGCATTCATGTTGACAAGACAGTGTAAATAAAAGGAAATATCTTCAAAAGAAAATCTCTAACAATAGAAGCAAGCATAAAAGTCGAACTGGAAATGCAACTTTCACTTTCACAGTAAACACAAAACCAGGCAAAAAGACAAATGTGAATGGCAATAGTTATAAGGAATACAGGCATATGACGTCATAAAACACAAAAATGGTTGACAATAGGCCTTCCGCATTGGAATGGTCAATGGCAAAAAAGGGTGCTGGGGCTTTAAACCAGGTTTTAGGGTGCATCAAACTTCACACTTATCGTAATACCATCCCAATAAAAAGGGCCAATGTAAATAAAGAAATACCCGCCATGAACTATTCTCTAACCACAAAGTCAGCATTAATAGGCAATATAAGTAAAACACAAAGATGCTCGTGTATATATAAATATCAAAAATAATAGCCTAGAAAGACACAAAGAAGGTATTCAATGATTTGGCACAGCCAGCTCAACAATAAACTATTGAGGGCAAGACAAGACACGATTGCAGACAAACAACGAACGTCACCGTCTTTTGGGCATTAGGTAGACGTCATCATAGGGTCCACAGCCTGTCCGGTCATCGCACATTTAAAGAGGAAAACAACCTAGGGTACGAACAGAATACGCGAGGGAGGAAAGTTTATGAACCAACTTCTCCATTCAGAGTTTCAGAAGGTACAATCACGGATTCACACGAGGTTGTCGCAAAAAACGAAATGTAACAGTAGAGGGGCCATTCACCAAATAATAAGTGCACTGTAATACTAAAGGGTCGGATCCTTTTCTGACGAATTTCTTGATTCATTGTGTAAAGTTGTAAGCACATCCGTAAGACTTCTTTAATTTCCGAGTTTAAAGATCACATTTCCATTGAATAAAGGTTGTGATATTCCTAGTCGCGGAGAGGCTTTTATGTTTGTGTTGTAATTCTCCAGTAGGTTTTCGTGGCGGCGATGTAACTTTGAGAAAGATCTACGTGCTTGTTGATGTCGAAAACCTTGCTGAAGAAGTTTACCAGTAATAACTTGATTTCGATAATGGAAATCCTTAACATCTTTACATGTCCTAGCAAAATGAATTAGCTGGGAGATATAAATCCCGTATAGCATTTCACGATGTACGTCCCCATCTAAATATGAATAGTTAACGATGTCGAAGTTAAATATATTTTAGTATGCATGTAATCATTTGAAATTGAGATATAAAGATTGAGGAATACTGCTATGGTATTCGAACTGTTGCATTTACTCAACGTGAGTTATGATGTATAAATATTAGTGACCATATGAGCAAAGCACGGATTATCATTATTGAGTATGCCATCCAGATACCGAGATACATTATTACACGTATCAATACTATTTACCTGGCTAGCACGTGACAAAATCAACATACAATCTCTTTCATGACAGTTTAGAAACAAATCTGCGACAAGTGGCTCACAGTTAGTACCCATAGGTATACCAACAGCCTGGAGGGAAAACGGTTGTGTCGTATCTAATAAATATGTTATCTAAATAAAGAAAGATAACGGTCTATAAACATCAGCACAAGGTCACATGTTATAATTATCATTAGGGGCGTTAGTAATGAAAGCAAAAACAGTAGTACCTTCTCTGGCAAATGTCTTC
This sequence comes from Cyrtodaria siliqua, assembly GCA_037043455.1. Taxonomy (NCBI): domain Eukaryota; kingdom Metazoa; phylum Mollusca; class Bivalvia; order Adapedonta; family Hiatellidae; genus Cyrtodaria; species Cyrtodaria siliqua. Next base: position 55,878 of record JAWPHD010000176.1, read on the forward strand.
TATATAAGCTGAATCAATTTATATTTTATCAGGTTAGGTAGTAAGGCGTTGTATAGAGTGGAAAAGTCATATGTGTTTATAGTAGAGGCGCGGAAATGCTTTCACCATAATTTATCGACGACATCTACAGAGTTTTTGATCAAACAAAACAAAATTGATTCCTGAATTTTCCAACACATTTTCGCAATCTTTTAGAACATATTGTTTAATCGCGGAAAGACAGGATGTCAACAGTTTTGACACAGTTGTAGTTGTACAGGAATAGAATTTGCGATAAAACATGGTTTGTGTACATTTGTATGCAGTTTTGGAATCCAGTATATACTCGGGAGCTTATTTTGCTTATTTACAGAAACCTTCATAGTCTCCAACAATTACACTTGCTTGGCGACGATATCCTTCTCCAGCAATGGCTTGGTTAGATTAGTAAAAGTGCTCGCTATATAAAGGATGTAAACCATTATTTTAACGAATACATACCAATCTTTGGTCTATCATGGCTATATTCTAATTTTAATTTGCATGGGATTCCATTATAAATACATCTCGACAAGCAAAAACATGTCAACATATATTTTCCCATTCATGTATGTATAAAGCTCGTCTTCCTCCGTATTACCGTATTAAATAAACTATATTAGTTTATTAGTTCGACGGCGATTTTGAGTATCCGAGAGTTCTGCCTGAAGAATTATCAATAACTAAATGCATTGGCACGGCTTGAAATAGTGACGAACGATTATTGCACGAGTATGAATGTATATGATGGAAGAATGTCCATTACCTGCTTCTATCGATAGAGATTACAAGACAAAAAGAAGTAATTATTAACTGATGAATTCAAATGAAAAGAGGGAGAAGCAATACATTTTTTGAATGGACGTTTTAAAGACATGCAGTCGCGTGCAAATGCATTTGCACGGAAAGACTCTGAAGAAGTAGGTATGTTTTCGTTTTTCTTGCCTGTTTGTTTGAGACTGTAATGTGTTTGTGTATAAATATATTACGCTTCCTAGAAGTTCAGTAAAATGTTATTATTTTCGCAAAAACGTATTTGTTCGCAGTTTATTTAGCATGTAGACCAATGATTGGTATGAAATTTATAAGTTTTTATATTTTTTCCAATATCTTGATTTCTCCTTGTGATTTCTGGCCAAATGGTTAAATGTAACCTAGCAAATATATTCCATATAACAGCTTATATTTTTTGAACCGGGTTAAATAATTCCCGTTTTTTTATATTTTCAGAAACAACAATGGGTAGTTTCAATTCGAAACCAGTAAGTATAAAATCAATGACACTAAAACAAAAAGTAAAGAATAAATCTCTTTATCATTATTAAAAATCAACTCCTAGGAACATCCTCGTAAAATAGAAAACAATGCAACGGAATTATTGCGAAAATGAGTATTTATACCCACGTTTTTGATAAAATAAACAGGTATATTATAATCGCGACCGTTTGTCCGTCTAGCCGTCCGTCAGTGCGTCCGTCCGTCTGTTACCATATTTACTCCTAAACCGATGAACGGAATTCAACCAAACTGAGAGGCTCTCGTAGGGTGGGTGGCTGTCAAATGGTCAATAGACTAAAAAGTATATTACACCCATCTTTCCATATTTGTGCGTATAACGTTGCATATGTAATTATCTATGAAACATAAACAACATATTAAACGATTTTATTATTTCAAACTCGGACTTCTACCCAGGGGCCCAGGTTGGGGTGTGGTCATTTTTTGTAATTATGTCTCAAATGAAATGTTATGTTGATGGGATTTTACCGTATAATTCCCCCTCCCCCACCCCCAAGTCTTATGTCATCCGTAGGACCCACGGAAAGGGTATCAAAAGGTCAAATACACTTAAAATTCATTTACACGGTAATATTTTCTTATCTTTGCGCGTAACTTGGTACACGTAATTGTTTATGAAAGATAAAAAATATATCAAAACATTTAATTAACTCGAACGTCTGCCCATGGACGAGTGGGTGGTGTGGGCTAACGTTTGTGTTAGTATGTCTCAAATGGAATGTTATGTCGATACTGTGTATTTTGTCCCTCCTACGTCGCCAGTGGGACCAAAGGAAAGGGGGTGTCAAAAGGTCAAATACACTAAAAATTCTATTACACTTTAATTTTTGTAATTTTGCATACAACTTGGTATATATATTCGCCTGTGAAAGAGACACACAAATATGCGAAACCTCGGGATGGAGTTGTGGCATACTTTTTGTATTACCTATAATCAACGCATTTTCTACGGAAGCCCGTATGTGATGATAAAAATATTGATGTTAAAAAAAACACGTGTACAAGTTTGTATTTTAGTGCTTTGATTTTGTTCTGTACATAAATAAGCCATTCACAAGCTTGTTACATTCTGTTTATTTAGATTGACATTATTTCATTGTATAACATTTCTTTTTAATTAAAAGCGGTTCATGAATCGATGATGACGGGTAGACTGATATAGGGAGGGACGGGCATCCACATATCGGGTAAAGTTTATAAGCATGATGTTGATATCTTAGATACCGCTTCTCACGACCAATGGCGATGTTCTTCTTTTTCAGAATAGAGTTATAACTCTAGAGTTACTTAAATACACTGCACATTTCGGTTCAATAAATATTGAAACGGTGATCCCTTGGAAGCAACAAACACAAACAAGAGAGAAAAAGTAGCAGACTCGGTTTTATTGAGTCTGTTCATGAGAGGTAATTATAAGATGCAAAACCTCTCTCGCTTCCTAGCACCGACTTAAGCTATAATCTACTTTAAAGCAACACATAATATGCCTGATGATCCAAAGACCAGTAAATAATAACACTACTGATTTGTAGTCGGGGCGATTTTTTACGGCCGCCACACAGAACTAAACAAACGCTAGTGTGAATGTCAATAGATACTGAAAAGGTGGTCCCTTGGAAGCAAAAACACAAACAAGAGAGAAAAGTAGCAGACTCTGTTTTATTGAATCAGTTCATCACACGTAATTATAAGCAACACTTCTTACGCCTCCTAGCATCGGCCTAAGCGATATTCAAGGTTAGGTATAAGGTTTTGATAAGTTCTCTAATTTGTATAATAACACAATTAAGACACAACTTACTTACGATTTGGGTTTGCTTTTGCCTTTTACTAAATAGAATTATGACCCTTGATTGTCTACGAACATGCACATTTGGTTGAGTTGATGGTGATTGTTATGGCTTTGCTGAAATTTAAACAAAATTTGGATGAAACGTTTATATACGAGTACAACAAATGTATCAATACATTTTAATAATTCGAATGATGTATCAACTTGTTTTACTATTTTGGAAATAGAGTTATGTCCCTTAATTGACTTAGGAAATGTGATTATTGCAACAACTATATTAAACTGTGAAGTGTTTAAACCAAATTATTTTGATGTGAAGTATTAATTACATTAATATTTGAGTTCCTTTTGGATACTGGCGAACGTTTATAATCATTTCGATACTGGTAGCTATTGCTTTCTTAATACAATTATGGACCTTTACCTTACCTTGAAAATAGTAGTTACTCTAAATACTTTCTTAATACAGTTATGGACCTTTAACTTACCTTGAAAATAGTAGTTACTCTAAATATTTTCTTGTTCAATTTTAAATTTCCATATTTTTTCACTATTTTTGTTGCATTTCGATGATTATTTGTTATCAGGGAAAACTCCTTTCTCTATTGAGGATTTACGTCCAGTGAGCGACGTCATTGTTTGGGTATGAAGAAATATATTTCCTTTGACTGTTTATTAAGCGATGTTCATATAAGGACTTGTTTCGACTGGGGTACCGTAGAAATCGCGCTCCTGTTACGAAATGCAAAGTACAAAGACACAATCAACAAGAATCACATTTAAGTAATTTATTGTCTAACATCACAAAACTAAAGGGATATATTCGTCGATCCAATACAGTTATGGCCGTAGATTATATGACATACACACACATTACACGTCAAACAGGATGAACGTCGAAATAAATTTACTTAAGCTGAAAGGTAAATTTACGTCAGCTGAAAACGCTTTTTTCTTAATTATCAAGAGCAATAACTCAGAAAGGATTCTGTAGTATTATCATATACACCTATTGATATCATATACTGAAACTTTATATTCCTATAAGGACATGCTCCAATTTCTTTAATTTCCTTTGAATTTTTATTAAACGATGTTCATCTAACGACTTGCATCGACTGGGGAACGTCGAAATCAATTTACTTAAGCTGAAAGCTAAATTTACGTAAGCTGAAAATGCCTTTTTCTCAATAATCAAGAGCAATAACTCACAAAGGCCTGTGACATTTTATTCTTGTAAAAGTTCATACTCATATAACATTTGACACTAAATTGTGTGAAGATTGGAATCCATTTACTAAAGACTTGTTTTATCTTTAGGAAAGCAATACATGTTCTCAGTTACTAGCCTGTGTGCCTTTATTTATATGAAATACATAATCTTGTTTTTTTCCTCAAATATCTTTATTTCTCGTTTAGGGTCAAGATTCGCATAAGGATTCTGAAGAACCCAGATCGGTAAGTAAAACACCAATGGCGCTGACACACAAATCCAAATGAATAAGACAGTTCACAATCAACAAGAATCACATTTAAGTAATGTCTTGTCAAACATCACAAAACTAAAAGGATATATAGGTCGATCCTATACAGTTATGGCCGTAGATTATATGACATACATACACGTTACACGTCAAACTGGATGAAGTAGAAATCAATTTACTTAAGCTGAAGGCTAAATTTACGTCAGCTGAAAACGCTTTTTTCTTAATTATCAAGAGCAATAACTCACACAGGCCTGTGACATTTTATTCTTGTAAAAGTTCATATTCATATAACATTTGACACTAAATTGTGTGAAGATTGGAATCCATTTACTAAAGACTTGTTTTATCTTTAGGAAAGCAATACATGTTCTCAGTTACTAGCATGTGTGCCTTTATTTATATGAAATACATAATCTTGTTTTTTTCCTCAAATATCTTTATTTCTCGTTTAGGGTCAAGATTCGCATGAGGATTCTGAAGAACCGAGATTCTCATATGATTTTCATATAAAGGGTTCATATGAGAATCAAGAAAAAGGAGCCATATATGATTTTCATATGAAACCTTTCATATGATTTTCATATGAGAATCATATGATTTTCATATAAAATGCACATGATTTTCATGAGAATCATATGAAGCTCCTTTCATATGGAAATCATATGTAAAGTATCATATGAGAATCACATGAAGCTCCATTCATATGAAATCATATATCATATGTAAGGTATCATATGAAAAGCATATATGCTTTTAAATATCCCATGAACACATGATGAAACCTAAACACTTTCAAAATACACCTAACAATCTGTGTTTGTAATGAATGTTACATTAATAGGTATTTTGTTCTGTCTTTCTTAAAAACTAATCTGAAAGACGATTTGATAGTTCATTCAATTTAAAATGTCCCGGTCTTCACACAGATTTAAAGGTGTATTTGCAAGTTGATTGGTTACATGTATATGGATTGCTTTGTACTTGTTTGGTTTAACACTTTTAACAATTATCACTTCCAGAAATATCCTATTTGGTCACTCAGTGATCCCAATCTTGTCTGTTTTTGTTTGTATATAATGCGTCCATGCTCATTGATCTTTGACATGTTCTTGCAGTGCACCGTATGCTATATCCATCCATGTTTGATGTATTTAAAGAAACTAGAAGAATTTTCTTGATAGCATAAGAGTAATGTTATTCTGTATTCTCGATTTCTCACCCGCATTGGTAGTAGCTCTAAATAACCAAATAAATATTTAGCTCATGTCTTTGTGTTTAGGTAAAAAAATAACTGACTTCATTTATATACATAGCAATGCATTTATATCATGTTTTAAAGGGTAACACGGCAATCTTGACTATTTCTAAATTTAAGGTGTCTTGTTTTATATATATACGAGGGAAGATTCAAAATTACGTAGACATTTGCTATAAAATCTTCATTATTAAATAGTTATCAGCAATTTAATGACGTCAAATGAATTAACATGTTAAAATATAACCTAAACTGCGTCATCGCTATTACGTTAATATGTTTACCAAAAGGATAAATAAACACTATTTTAAAATAAATTAAGATTTTATTTTTTCAATTTGCATTTTCCAATTTCTAGTTAATGTCAGCAAGCATCTCTGGATCAATATCTCCTCTAGCCGACTCTAGACGTCCTTGACATATCAGGTCTCAAAACCACAGAATGATCTGAAAATAGTAAAATATAAAATTGTTTTAACTTAAGGGTGACCACTGCTGAGGTTTTGGATTTTTGCACTTCCGGAAATTTACATTTGTTATATTTCAAAAATTATAATAAAACTGGAAAAAATAATTATACAGTAACAAACTCATGCCCAATAGGGATATTTTAGTGCAAAAAAAATGAACATTTTTTAGAATTTTTTTTTACCTCACATTTTGTGCCCAAAATTGACAATTTTTAACATAAGCCAAAATGGGGGGTAGGGGTACAAAAGATGGTATTTCTCAAAAAACGTTTAAGATATTCACTTAATTTAAACTTTATTACAAAGACATGTGTTAGGATATACAGAGACAGCATACAAAGTATTGTTCCTATTATTTGTTACAGACCTATGCCGTTATATGTCAGAGCTCGTCGAAATCTAAAAAAGCACATTTTTTTCTCAGTTTTTATTGAATATCTTTCTTATATGCACACCGACCCCCACTTTTTATTTGTTCATTCTAAAACTCAGGTCTTATATATATTGTAGACAAAATATCTCAAAAAGTTAACTGTTCCTTTATCATGAAAAATTGATTTATCACAAATTTAAAAATGCAATTTATAGTAAACTGGGTGGGGTAATGACAAGGGATGTAATAATTGTTCAGATGGTGATAAAAATACCACAACTCTTAATTTTTCGTCCTAAAGTATGAACTATTACATTAAAAAAGACGGAAAATCGATAACTGTTCTGCAAACCACACTACACACATATAAGTTGCCATACACAATTTTCAGCTGATTCAGAATTTAAAACCACACTGTGAGAGTGTATTACTAAAGATTAATTTTGCGAAAAAGTTATATCACCGACCCATCATTATTTTTCCAGAAACTAACTAGTAATATGTTAGTCTTTATAAAAAACAGGGAAATTAAAAATTCTTACTGTTCTGATATTCACCAGAGGGCACCCTTAAGTGCAAGAACAAATAATAAAATACATACTAGAACTATCACAGAAGCAGACGAATACCCCCACAAGTAAGTCAAACAAATGGTCATTCTTCTGTAATAAATTAAGCAGTCAACGTGTGATGTAGATGGTTTTTAGGACATCATTTGTAAAGTGTATATGAGAGGGCATACATTGAGATTATAGTATGCAGGGCTATTTTTTTTGGCTGTTTATATAGCCGTTATTGGGTCATATTCCCAATGACAAAACATATCTTTTTTTCCCAATGCCTCTGTTGATCTTGTTGTACTGTAAACAGTATGAACGATACAATTATGAAATAAATGATTGACTGTTTTGTTTCCCAATTTTATGAAAAATCGCGCTAAAATTCCCAATTTTGAGGGTATGGGTTATGTTCCCAAAATGTAGAAAGTAGTATACATTATGTGAAGTAGTATACATTATTTTGTATAATACATATAAATGACCGGTCAATAATTTTTACTACCGGTGTATGATAGCTTGTATCAAAGTATTAAATGACGGCTTGTAATAAAGTAGTTGAATGGCTTGCCATAGTAGAACTATTTGCCTCCACTGCATGAAAAGATCGTGTGATCTATTGCCCAGGACCGAAGGTAGGGGGACTTAAAAGATCACCAAGGGATCTCTACTTTTAGCCTTGGGTAATAGTTCACATGATCTCAATATAACTCGGGCAAAAATAACCAATGTCACAAGTAGTACCTTAAATGATTTAACCCTCAGAACTTTATTTTTAAGTGTCTGTACTTTACCATAACACCTTAAAACGAAGAGAAATATTGTGAATATTGCCAATGATTAAACCCACCTAGTATGATGTTGTACTGGATTCCTCTAATACGTCTTGTGAAATAATCTGTGCCACACTTCCCTTGACAGACCACCTCTGTGTTTTTCTAATCCAAACGATTAGTGAGGCGGGGTAGATATTAAAGATCACCAACATCCACAGTCTTTTACTTGACCTTTTTGTCAAATGTTCGTTCACTTAAAAGGACTTTTATTTTATTTTTATCCTGCCTTATTAAATGAGCAACACTAGTAAACTTAATTATGGACACAATATACTTTCAGGTATTACACGCATAGTTTTTCATAACAATATATAGGGACCACTGTACGATCTCGGCTGTCACAAAAACATAACAATGGCTGTAACATTTTCATTTCCTCATATTTCCTCAATCTTTCTATATTTACACTGATAATTGTTCCATATGATTGTCATATGATACCTTTCATATGATTTTCATATGAAATGTTTCATATGAGAATCATATGAAACAATTTTCATATGATTCTCATATGATTTTCATATGAATTTAATATGAATATCCTTTCATATGAGTTTCATATGTGGCAAATGCCGAATACGTTTATCAACAATATCAAAATTACCAGTGATGACATGACCTGCTGGAGCATAGCAACAATTTGATGTGCTGCATAAACCGCTGAACGGAATTCAACCAAACTTAGGGTGACATCACCATATGATGATGGCGTTCAAAAGCAACATTATTTTTGGCTGCGCACCCAGGGACTCTCAATGGGGGTGGGGGTCAAACGGTCAAATACATTATAAATTAACGTACACTGTTTACTTTCCCATATTTTTGCACGTAACTTGATATATATAATTGTCTATGAAAGCTATACACAATATCAAACGATTTTATTTGTTCAAACTCGGACGTATGCCCAGGGACAAAGGGTAAGTGGGTGGGTTTGTGTCATTTGTAATTATGTCTCAAATGGAATAGTATGTTGATGGGATTATACTGTATAATTCTTTCACTCCTACGTCATCTGTAGGACCCAGGGAATGGGGCGTCAAAAGGTTAAATAAACTAAAAAATCGGTTACACTGTAATGTGTTCTTATTTTTGCACATAACTTGGTATAATTATTATGTCAATCGTCTATCAGAGAGAGATAAACAACATATCAAATGAATTTATTATTTTAAACTCAGATGTCTGCCCAGGAGTTAGTAGGTAGGGTGAGGTAATTTTATCAATTTTTAGGTCTACTGGTCAGGAGAAACTATGGCATGCCGAGATGTCCGTCGTCCGTCCGTCGTCTGCCGTTAACTTGTGCCTTGTTAGCGCGATGGTGACTTCATGCCATATTAAGCATTGTGAACACTCTAGCATTTTCATTTTGTATATGTTCTTTACAAAATGTGTAAAGATTGATGATACTGATGACAGCTTGAACAAGTTCGAAAACCAGCTATATTGGTCAAGTAACACCAGAGTTATGGCCCCCTGAATTACGGAAATATGCATTTTTAGCCTTGACATATTTTACATATAGACCTATATAGGGAGAAACTATAGCCCAATCAACACTTGCGTAAAAAATCTAGTATGGCTTCATCGGTCAAAGGTCATTGGGGAAACCATCACACATATCCAATGTAAAAAAATTGTTAGCTGAGTTCATCTATCGTGTTTGTTGGCATTTACAATTGCTTTTGAGGGTAAATATCATTCATTTGCTTATTAAACGATACAACAGACCTTAATGGTGCTAAAATTGTTTTTGGCATGGTCAAATAGGTGTCTAAAACCATTAAAGGGGAGATTTTTCTTACCACTACAGAACGAGCAGATAGATATTTAATACATCGACTATCACTCTACTTTTTATTTTGCATTTTGCAGAAAGAGAGAGAGAGATATGTATTAATTATTATGAAGTTTTCATTTGATACACAGTCCTTTTCTTAAATAAAGGAAGTAATGGGGAATCCATATAGGTATAGTATAGCAGTCACATACAACTGTTTAAATCAACATATTATAAATTGCCATGCTTCAAAAGCATTTGTATTAAATATTGATCTTTCTGGTGGTGTTGTACCACAGACCCCTGGATCTCAAATATCAGCCAGACTATAGCCACATCACTCTATTTAGACCTGCCTGTGCTTATCTGCATGGTGGTCTGGTGCTGATAAGAAAGTTCCAGGGGTCTGGGCTTTTTTCTCATCTAAGAGAAGAGAACCCTTTAATATAAACCTCTGACAAGGCTTTATGCCATAATCAACTTCTTTTCCAGTGTTAAGTTAATCTTTACTAGAGTGAGTTAGTAATGAAATAAAACAAACATAAGGGTTAAGTTATAATGTCAACTTATACTAGAATGAAATTTTGAAAAAGCATATATAGTCTCACATTTGAATAATAATGAAGGTTATTAAATAGTATCTAGATCTACGTAATTATGCAAATGAAGTAGAGAGATTTCCTCTATTTTAGATAGGTCTGCACAGCACCCAATTAAATTTAGCAACTTTTTAGTGATACTTGTAAGGTCTTCTTCCAAATACTTGTCACTTGGCTGTTTTGCAATATCGAAGTTTAACTGATTAATTACAAAGAAAGAAATAACATGCTCGGTAATTTTCAATCAATATTTATAAAAATATACAACTGATTGACAATTTCAGTGAAATAAGTATATATGGATGTTATGTGAATTTGTAAAAGCATAAAATAGGATAATATATTTCATATTAGTATTACCAGAACACCTTTTACCTGACCAACATATGTCACACATACGACACTTAATGACATTATGAAGAAAAAATAAACTAGTCAGCTCAATAAATGTGTTCAATGTTATATTCAATCTCTACCAGAGGCCATTACATTGACCTTTGTCAACGTCTAAGAAAGTAGCCTGCGATAACATTATAATTTGTCACATGACCATAGCTATAATATAGAAATGGCGAACAGAAATTCAACACCGTGACACCACCAACTATCGGCTGCTGATTGACAACTATATTTTAAGTCGAAAGAAACATGCCTTATTTTCTACATTTTGATATATATTTTAAGTTAGTAATTTAATTTAAGGTAGGTTATTAAGGGCTATGTGATATTGGAAAGTGCTAGTAAGCAAAGTGATGTACTTTAACCTTATGGGAACGATTTGGTGGTGCGTATTTTTGATGTTTAGACGGCGGAGTGATATGCCAAAGTACAAACCGTTATTCTACCGCAATATAATTCTGAGCATAATTTAATCTATATTTATATCAAGTCTAAATATTGTTTTCTTTTGTAATTTAAGCATTTTAAATAATGTTAAATCAGAAACGTATTAGTGCAATCAAGAAATTGTGCATTTCCATCTTTTGTCATCGTTTGCCAAGATTCTTGGTATTTGATGAGACGTTGACAGAGATGTATGTGTATGCAAGGAACGACAACTCTGGGTAGAAATTGTGTTATAACTAGTGTCAGAAAAACAGTTTATTCAGTCATATATAATAATTAATGCAGGCCATCTGTATTTGGATGGTACAATTGTTCATATAAAATATGATTTAAACCAAGTTAAGTAGCATCATTCTGGTGCACGGTGCCACCATATTTGGGGGCAACATTAAATATGTAAAAAGTCAAATGGGAGTCATCAATTCAACATCAAAATGAAAACACACCTAAATATATATACTTCTTGTCAATGCTTGACTTTTATTCTAAGATCTGAAATTCCTAATATACACATTTGAATATAGGGCCATTTGTTAACAAACTCGAGGAAGACTGTAGACAGATAATGTTTATATATTTTAATTGCTGTATAAACTGATTCATATTTATTTGATATGTACCCTTTCCATTAGCTACTATTCTTCAAATTTAAAATAGTCATCAATATTCAAGTCAATTAATTTTTACAAATGCAAATATAATTAATAATAATGTAGATATACATTGTATTCAGCCAGGCAGGATTTTTTAAACCAAGTGCTAAAATATATTAAATTTATTTAAATATCAATATCTTATTATTTTAATGAATCAATACTTTTTAAGATACATTAATTGTGATAATAAAGCAGTGTCATGCAACATGTTGAATATATATTCCTTCCTTTCAAACATTGAATATAACATGTTGAATATATATTCCTTCCTTTCAGCCACTTTAATATACATTTAATGTACTAAACTGTATCATTAATGCTTTGTTGCAGCAGGTTTAAAGAAGACTAAGTTCATTTAGTTTGCTTATTGAATGTCATTTGACTGTATAACAGTAAAATGTATTACTCAGTTAATTCTTCCATTACATTATTGATCCATATCCCCATGTTGAATTATCTTTGACATAATCCTGCACTTGCAAGGTACTTTTATAGTTCCTGTCAATATCAGATATTATAGACCGACTTCCCCTACCCTCTCCCCTAGACCCCACCCCACTTCATCCTGATTACAAGTACACAGCATATATATAATTTCTATAAAAAGAAAAGTAACCACTATAAATATAGATATAAAAATCGAACAGAAAAAGCAGCATTCAAGGACGATCAACCACAAACACACACAGAAAGTCGAGGCTAGGTATAATAACTAATTCATGTCATGATCACACTCTCTCCTTAAACGGCAAGTTAACTTATTTTCTCTTCTTTGTTCTTTTTACCTTCTTTCCATCTTCTTATAAGATCTTCCTGTTATCATTTCCATGTATTTTCCCAAATATAAAACGTTTTATTCTTTTATTAAACTATACCATTTCAATAACACTAATTGTTTTGACCAGTAATATACTCAATACCAATCTTCAAATCAATTTATTTGAATTTTAACGGAGCGGGTACTTTCGTATTCAACGCCTGAAGCATGCATCTGGGCGATTAGTTTGTTAATAAGTCACATTTATTTGCCATTTTCGGCTTTATGAAACCCCGTTGTCATCACGCCGTACTGTATTACCTTTTCAATGTAAGCGTTTTTTCCCCTATAACCTTTAACCTTTGACCTGGTCGCTTAAACTGGAAGTGTTGATTCAACTATAGGAGATAGGAGCCATGTGTTTAATATTTGGAATTTATCATAAGCTTATGTTCCTCTACCTAAATGTTCAAATGGTGACCCTAGGGTCCTATTTGGCCCCGACCCAGAACTCACTTATTTTACATATAGACTTATGTAGGGAAAAAACTATAACAAAAAAAGCATCTCTTCTGAAACTACAAGAGCCAACGATTTAATATTTTACATTTACCGTAAGCTTATAGTCCTCTAATTAATTTATTCAAATGGTAATCCTGAGGTCCAATTTACCATAAGATTATGGTCATGTACGAAGTTTATTCAAATGGTGAACAAGGGGTTAAATTTGGCCCCGTCCCCAGGGGTCACATGTTTTGTATGAGCCTTCTCGTTTGTCTGTTTGCGTGTTTGTTTTTGTGTTTTGTGGTTGACTGTCGTCCTTGATTGCTGCTTTACCTGTCCGATATTTTTGTCTTTCTTTTTTTGCATAGACTTATACAAGAAAACAATTTAAAAAATACTCATTTCCGAAACTGCAAGAGGCGGAAGTTTAATATTTTAAATTCATCATAAGCTTATGATCCTCTACGAAGTGTGTCCAAATGGTCACCCTGAGATCCAATTTTACCCCGCCCCAGCAGCCGTAAAAAGTCTGTGTGGCTTTAAAGTGGAATATCGCTTAAGCCGGTGCTAGGAGGTGTGAGAGGTGTTGCACTTGTCATTACCTGTCATGAACAGACTCAATAAAACGGAGTGTCTGCTACTGTTATCTCTTGTTTGTGTTTGTTGCCTCCAAGGGACCACTTTTCAGTATTTATTGTATAGGAAAACATTGAAACTTAAAAAATCTCTTCTTCTCTGACACTACAAGAGCTAGAGGCTTAATATTTTGGATTTACCCATAAGGTTATGGTCCTCTACGAAGGTTATTCAAATGGGGACCACGGTCCAGACCCAGATGTCACATGTTTTACATACAATTTTATAGGAAAAATCTTCTTCTCTGAAACTACAACAGCCAGAGGTTTATTATTTTGCATTTACCACAAGCTTATGTTCATCATTCATTATGGTGATCACGGGGTTAAATTTTGCTCCGTCCCCAGGGAGTGGAGCTGGGTTTGTCTGTGTGTGTGGTGAAGGTGTTGGGGGACAGAGGTAAATTTGGTCAAATATATCTTTCTCAGTAAAATATAATGACTTTGGGAATATATAATATATATATATCCGTATAATTTGCTCCATGGTCATAAAAGTTCAAATACACAAATACTCTAAACATGTATTATTATTTACAGTGCCATACATATATACTTCTGATCTGAGTATCAAAGAACAATCAAAACAATTCCATGTATAAATAAAACATGGTATATTTGCGATGGCGAGCCGTCGAATTCGTTCAAGTTTATTTTAAATCCTGCTGATAAAACAGCTTATTATGTAATTATTGTTTAATGTGTACATGTGCATTACGTCAATGTTTTATTTTTGAAACACGGGAGCATTAATTCGTATATACCGGTTCAATCTATTTAGGAGGATGTTGTTTCCGTGGAAATCACTCGGTGCACCACTTACATGATTGGGGTAGACGAAAGGCAAAACAAACTTTCACCTATATACTAGATTCCAAAAATACATAGACAGCTTTATAAAGCTCGCTTTATTTCGAATTCTGTTTCCTACACCACAACAACTTTTGCTAGAAAAACTAGGTTTTTGGCCTATAACAATATTAAAGCGTTTTTTTATGAACGATAGTTTAGACAATTACTTTCTGCGGACTTGTCAATAAGTAAGCACTCCCATTTTCCTATAAGAATATGTATTCGACAGGTTATTGTCTTGTCTTACCCTTAACGGTTTGCTCTCTTGTTGCTTTGGCATCTGGCAAGTCACTAAGTTATTGTTTTGTGGCTGTCTGTGCTTTGTTTTTTTATATTAATATATACATGATAATGTATGTGTTGTACTTATATTGCCGATTTATGTTGCCTTGATTGTTAGAGAATACAACCTAGCTGGGATATCTTTATTTACAGTGCCCAGTTTTATTTGGATGACAATAGGGTAAGAGTGAGATTTGGAACACCCAAGAACCTGGTTTAAACCCGCAGCAGCCTTTTTGTTGCTGACCGTTCCAGTGCGGTAGCCCTATTGTCACTCGTTTTATGTTTTTGTTTTCACATACTTTACCTCTTATTTGTCCTTGTTGTTGTTGTTTGTTTCGATGCGTGATGTTGGTTGACTGTGGTCCTTGAATTCTACATTCCCTGGTCGACCTTTAGAGCTACTTTGGTTACCAAAGAATTCTCAGTACCTAGCAAACGTTATTAAGACGTCGTTCTATTTATATAACACTCTTGAATTTCAAACTCATACGGTTTAAAAATGACACAGCCTCGACTTATACATTAAATATTGCTTACACGTGTTCCCTAACCCGGAACATTTTCGAAACTAAAAGTAAAAGTTATTACACTTTATGCCAATAAGTCAACACATTAGGTTCCACATCCTCTCTCTTATCCTCTATATATATACAATGTTGTTGTTTTTTTGTATTATTTTTACACGAGCATATTTGTGTTTTACTTATATTGCCTATTGATGCTGCCTTGTTGGTTAGAGATTAGATAATGGCGGGGATTTATTTATTTACACTGTCCTGTTTTAATGGGATTAACAGTATGATAAGTGTGAGGTTTGGTGCACCCTAGAACCGGTTTAACCCCCCAGTGGCCTACTTTGCCACTGACCGTTCCAGGGGTTCAGGGCGGTAGCCCTATTGTCAACCCTTTTGTGTTTGTGATGTCGTTTGCATTTATTATTACTTTTGCATTTTTGTTTGTCTGTTTGCGTGTTTGTTTCTGTGTTTTGTGGTTGACTGTCCTCCTTGAAAGCTACATTCCCTGTCCGATCTTTTTATATTTCTTTATACAAAAGCATATATATCAAATGTGTAATTCAAACATCTTGATTAACGAAACTAATCATTCATAGTAGTGGAAAACGTATTACATGTGTTCTTAGCGATGTTTATAAGCACAAACTGTGGATTTTTTATGACGTGACCCAGACGACTGTCTGGGAGTCATATTATGACTCTTTTTTATTTATTTATAGTACGTATTAAAAAACACTGCTCCAACCCCCAATCGAGAACATTGTTTGTCTATTACGCATGTAATAATGTGTTGAGTTAAAAGCATATATCAGTTTATACCGAACACGTAAACATCACATAGACTCGACGTATTGCTTATTTTAACAGGTTTTGAATGAAACTAAAGAAGTATTGTTTAAACAATGGTTTCCGTGCTAATGTTTTAAGGTACTTCAAAACAAAGACTTTGATGAATATAACGCTTTTTTGTTAAAACAGTTTTGTCCCGCACTGAGATAACTTTGATGTCAATCCGCGAGTACGTGCGGCATGTATTCCATACACCAAATTTGAGCAATGTATTGAACAGATGTATCAAAGTATTTCTTTTTTGGACCTGACATGATGTAAACACATTTCCGTCGCTGTGACCGCCCTTATCCGACTTCACATACTTAATGTCACGCCAGACATTACAAACTTACTGGTTCGTGCAATGGTTCATTTTAATTTCCAGAATTAAAACTATTTTGCAACGATTCTTTTAAGGTGTCGACAGCGTCAGGCCAACGTCAACTATCAACAAATGATGAATTGTTGAATTCACCATGGAGATACCGAAACCTAGTGTGGAATCATGAGGTACATACAATTTACAGTTATGGGAAGAAAGCGTAAAATGTATTACATGTACAGAATGGCAAAACTCGTGATAATTTGGCAGATATGCCTAATTGATGAGGCTCATGCTATGATTTTATATATCAAATGTCCAGTCAATAAGGGAATAAGAGCACCTCATAATTTGCAAATAAGAGCAAGTTTACATGAATCTCCGGGGTAGAATAAATGATGTTACAAGATAAAAAGATATATCGCGACAAATCGAACTGTTATATTGTTTATCGACGTAGACTCCGATATGGGCCGAGTATCAGTGTCGACTCTTCTAATTCTAGTAAATTGCTGGTTAAGGTGTAACACACCCATTGCAGCACAGGAAGTGTCGGCCTATAGTATAATGGGGGCCAGTAAATTATTCTCGTTTCTTTCTGTAACTAGAATGGTGTTCCACGGAACATTTATGTCGTCTGCTTTGTGCTTATTTCAGCAAGTTCAATCTAACTATATAATTTGAAGACAAGTTATGAGCTTGGTTAGGTTGCAGAGTAAACTTTTATGAAAGGGGTCATAACTCTGCCAAAAAGGAAGTCAGAATTGTTGGACTTATTTAGGTAAAGATAAACATGTGAAGTTTTATTAGCATAGGTGAAATACTGTTCAAGTTATGACCAAGGTTAGGTTGCAGGTTGAAGTGTGACAATCGAACGACGGATGACCTTAAGAGTCTGCCATTCTACAGTGCCCTGTTTTGTTTTTATCATATTGTTGAAATGCTTTTACATTTTGATAGCATTGTCCTGTTCAAATAAATTGTGAGTTTTTAATTATTTTTTTTATTGTGGAAGTAAGTGTATAAATGCAATATTTTGTCATTACATTCATGAGACAAGTTCTTTCTTAGAGGATACATGACTCCCATTTTTTTGTAGATTCTTTGGCAACATATGGGTCATTTGTGCTGAGAGCGTAAGTTATTCTTTGTAAATTGGGCCTACATATGAATGACACTACATTTTAATTTTGAAACATGCACAACTCCAAGCAAAAATCATTGGGCTTGTTACACCTTTAAGGCGGTTTCTGGTGAATATTCCTTTTCTTTCAATCCTACGTAGCCATCATTTTTCGTTTTAGACTGATAATTTGTCTTCAAAAGAATATAACACCGTCTTTTAAAACCTGTTTTGAAATCTGGTTTGCTATTTTTCATCTCGGAAAGCCATAATTGGCAGTATAGGTTTTTTAAGTGTTTATATGATGGCAAGGGAAGACATTTATCTCTAAAACTCGGCTTGTTTGGTGTCTAAATGTATATATTATATATTTGTATTTGTGATCATAGTTCAGCATTAGTTTTTGCAGAAGTCTGGTTTTATACGTATGATATCACAAAATCCGTCCCCTTACTCCCTAAAATGGATTTTTTTCTGAGAAAACAACTGAGAGAACTTTAGGCAAAGTATTCTGCCAAATCATTACAACTGGACTTTGAAGCACGAAGCTAGTACCAGATTTGCATGTAGGAGTAAATGGGATGTGTATATATTGCTATTGTGCTATCAAATTAAGGTATGATGCCACAAATAGTAAATAATTGCCATGATTTTGGCATGAAAATCAGCTCATTTTGCATTCAAAGAGCCGGTTTTGGAAACATTCTGGTTGATTCATGCTAATTGATATTATTAAGCATTTGATGCTTTACATATACTTATATAGATATGCCTAAAGTAATTTCTATAACAATTAAAGTAGGTTAAATCTGAAGAAAAAATCACATTGAATTGCGTCGCTGTCGATCGCACTGTTCTTTTGGAAAAGCGTATATCTTGATCCATTCCCAGTCGAATCGCCGAAACGTACGCCTTTTAATGCGTTATATTTACAGACTTTGTCACGATTTCCAAATTTATCCTTTCGTGTTTTTTGGTCAAAATAGGAGCTTTGAAAATTAACTCACAATTACGTGTTCTTAAAGGTGTAGCACAACCAGTACAGCTCAGGAAGTGTCGGCCTGGGTTATTATGGCAGCCAGTGAATGTTTGTCGGTTCCTTTTTAAACGAAAGGTATTTTTACTAAATTACAGTGCCATTTTTTGGTTTAAAGTGCCGTTCTTTTGGTTTATTTTCCAGATTTCTCATTTCACACATTTTTCTATATCACGGTAGAGTTGCCTATGCAGTGTGGAGGCGGTAAAACGTCTCCACGTTATTGCAATCAGAACTGTTATTCATTCCTATTTTTTTGGAGATTGCTGAGCACGATATTTACAAATATCGGTGGTACCTTCTCAAATACGTTTGGTTTCTCATTACGTGGTCCGAGTATGAACTTTCTTACCCCATCCAACCCCTTCTCCAAATTGCAAAAACGGGATTGGCTGGGGTATGAAAAAAAAACTTAATTTCAGCTAAAAAAATCTGCATATCTTAAAATTAAACTATTTAATAGGTAATTTTAAATGCATCTTTGAATTTGATCAGTATCAAATGTTTTTAAACGTGTTTTATCGTCGAACACTACTCCAGCCTTTATAGGTTCTGAGTATTGTTTAATCACCCTTAGGATGTGTTGCCTGCTTTTCAATTAAGTCTTTTGACTGTTACCTGTGATACTCAGGCTTCCATTTTGTTTATATCACAATGTTTATCTATTTGTTACATTTTCAATTATTGTCTTATTAAAAAATATGGAGTTTTGAATTTTGTTTTGCCTATATGGAAATGAGTGAATGAATACACGCTTTTGGCATCTCAGACTGTTTATGTTTCTAAAGGAAACATATTTAAAATATAACGTCGAGCAATGTTTCATCTATTACAACATTGTACTGATATGAGTATATATGCACAATTTGCCCTTTTCAGGGGTTTATCATTATAATGCATTGTTAATTTATTGATTGTTTTAAATCATGTTCTGTGTAAACATGTCATTTGAATGTATTTGTATGACAACCCTTTATCACTGACGTCTCTATTTCGCTATACTTTATCACCATCAGTTTCGAGAAGACCTCATGGAAGAAATTAAAGACTATTCCTGGCCCACTGTGGAACACGCAAAAATTCTTCTAATCGGACCGGTTGGAAATGGAAAGAATAGCTTTTGCAACACAATATCGTCTATTTTCCATGGTGTAGTTCAGGAGGCAGTATGTGGCGCCGAGGGTTCAATCGTAATGCGTAAAGTAAGTATATAGATGAATGAGAGTGATGTGGTTGCCTTTGATAAGATGAGGTGGTAAGGTAGTATCGATGTTAAGAGGATGTGAATAACGTTTCTTGAACAAATATAAAGCATACAGCAAAGGCGTTATTCATTTCCTTTAACATACAAAATAGTTGATAATTCATGGTTTGACAGCCAAGTGAAATTGCCTAAATTGGCCGTATACAAATACTTCTTTTCGGCCAAAATTCAAGTAAATAAATCGGTCGAACAACAATAAAAGCTCACAGGAAATGCACACAGAGATTATCCAGTTAAAATGTATCGAAGTTGTAAACTAAATATAATTTGAACATAATCCACATAGTATTGAAGCAGTTTGGTTGGATAGTTCTTTTCATTTAATTAGACGTCAACGTAAGTTAAACATATAATATGCCACTGATAGTGATTACTTAAAATAAATTGCGCACATCTATTTTAGAAAATATTCAACAAGTTGTTATGATAAATTTGGCAAAACAAGTTTTAAATATACAAAAGCTGTGCATTAATAAAGTAGTGATAACAAGTAAAAGTCAGAACAGGAAATATAAAATTCAAGGACTACATTCAACCAAAAGCACTCAGAGAAACAAACAACAAGAGACAGAGATGAATGAAATGCAATATATAAAATCGCAAGCATAAAATGGTTGCCGACAGGGCTACCACCTTGGAACGGTCAGTTGCAAAAAGGGCCGCTTGTGCTTAACCAGGTTCTAGGGTGCACTAAACCTCACACTTACCCTATTGTTATCCCAATAAAATAGGACAGTGTAAATAAAGATGTCCCCACCAGGTTATATTCTCTAAAAAACAATGCATCATTAATAGGCAATATAAGTAGAACACATAAATGATAATGTATATATGAATATAAAAATCAAAAGCATAGAAAGCCACAAAGCATGAACTCATTGACTTGGCAGAAGCCAGAGAAACAAGAGAGCAAAATGATATATAGGGTCCTATAGAAACCACAGCGTCCGGACGCAATGGCATCGTAGTTCCGCACTGTACTGCAAACATGGACTTGAAACTACAATGAAAGAGACAAAAAACAACAGAAAGGGTGGTGAGGACAGGGTTACCGACTTGGAACGGTCAGTAGGCAATAAGACCTACTGGTTAGCTTGAATCGATTTTATATGCGCACAATCCTCGCTATAATCCTGTCTTCAGCGCCCAAATAGACAAGACAGTGTAAACAAAACTAAATCCCATCAAAAGGAAATCTCTAACACTAAAGTCCACATCCAGAGAAACCAACTAAAGATATACATACAAAATATTAAACGACCAGAAAACCCGAGGGACGAAAGCTCATGCACCCACCTCCCTTAGTTGGGGTTTCAGTAGGTACAATCATAGAGTCTCAAGAGGTAGTCCAGTCATCGAACAAGTGAAAAGTGAAGCGTAATGACTGACTGTAGAGGGGTCAATCACTAAACATGCAGTGCGCTGTAAAACCAAGGGGTTATATCCTTTTCTGACGAACTTCCTGATTAAATTTGTAAAGCGGTCAGGAAACCCGTCAGACCCCTTTAACTTTCGAAGTTTATAGACCACATCTCCATAAAATGAGGGTTGTGATATGCCTAGTCGCAGAAGTGTTTTAAGGTTGGTGTTGTACTTTTCCAGCAGGCCCTCGTTGCGGCGGTAGAATTTAGAGAAATATCTACGTAGTTTGTGATAACGAAAACCCTGATGAAGAAGTTTACTTGTAATAACTTGATTACGATCATTGAAGTCTATAACCTTAAATGTACAACAAGAAAAGATATAAGACAAGCATCTGACGCTAGCGTCCATTAAGGATTTGAGTAGACGTCATCATAAGGTCCACAGTCTGTCCAGTCATCATACAATCAAAAAGGAAAGTATAGTGGTGAACTGTAAAGGGGTCAAACAATAAACATGCAGTACGTTGCAAAATAATAGGGTTAAAACCTCTTTTGATAAACGTTTTATCAAGTTTAATAAAGATTATATTTAAGTGATTATGACTAAGGAGCTTACGAAGTTGTAAATCACGTCACCATAGAAGTCCGTTTGTTTATTCAGTTTGTATTGTAACGGTAGGCTTGATGGAGTAGCTTCTTAGTTATATACAGATTACAAATATTAAAGTTTTCAACTCGACTACAAGCTCTAGAGAAACCAATCAGTTGAGAAACATAGACGGAATCATTCTAATCTAAGTGGAATGCATGGAGATAAATGGAAAAAAACACAAAATAACAGTGATTTTGTTAATTGCCGGTTTTCTGGAATTTATAATGAATGTTTAAACTTTGTACTTCTTCTCAACCATAAAGTTATGATGTTTGAACTCATTTACGATATTACAGTTTATAGAAATGTTGTATTGGTAGTGACGTTGATTATGCAAATTTGAGTTCACACTCTCTTTTTTGATTCAGTATATGTAGGTAAGTATCGTTATGTTGTCGCAACCCGAGTGGCTTAGGATATATTTGTTCACATGACAAGGGGATAAAATTAAAACTAAATATTTGTCGCTAAATGTAATGAGTAAGTTTTACGGCATTATCGGCACAAATAGCAGGAATACCTTCTTTTATCCCCATTCCCACACTACACACTAACCTAGGATTGATCTAATGGCATGCGCAAACGCGGATCTAGGATCTAATAGCTGGAATCGATGGAGTATATTTCGTATCCATGGCTATGGCAAAAAATTGAATTAGAATGGTATCTGACATTTAATTGGCTTCAACATGTATATTCGAAATATTCAGTTAGAAAAATCTTGCGTTGAGTTATAGAGTATGAATATGAACATATATTTTGTCGGATCCTTATATGTTTTGCATCGTTTTGATTGATTTATAAATAAAAGCATCGTCGTTTTCCAGTACACGGAATATGGAATGCAATATGGAAGTGGCGAAAACCCTCTACCGTTCTTTCTTTGTGATACTCGCGGGCATACCGAATCGTATGGGTTTTCAGACTCGGAATTTGAAGTTTTACTAAGTGGACGAGTGCCAGATGGATATCAAGTAATTATTGTTTAATGTTTTGAAAACTACATTATATATTTTATTCTAGCACAAACTTGTACTCTTTGTGTTATGGTTCCTTTAATTGTGTTTAACTATGACCTATTTGAAATATTTGCCCAGTTGTTTCGTAGAATATAACGGCATACTTTGATCTATAGAGTTTGTTTAATCAATTAATACTGCATTGAAGAGCCTCGGAAAATGTGCAGATATTTGGGAGAAAAGGAAACAGAAGCATTTCCTATGAATCGATTTTTTTTTTCAAAACTAGAAACAAAGGCAAATGTAACCATGAACATTCCGAAAACCGATGAGTTTTGTAGAAAAAAAAGCACAGACTTTGTCTTTAACTGATAACATCTGCATACACCTTTTTTATTTAAATTCGTGAAGTCTTACGTTATAAATG
This sequence comes from Cyrtodaria siliqua, assembly GCA_037043455.1. Lineage (NCBI taxonomy): Eukaryota > Metazoa > Mollusca > Bivalvia > Adapedonta > Hiatellidae > Cyrtodaria > Cyrtodaria siliqua. The sequence continues at coordinate 79,372 of JAWPHD010000176.1, forward strand.
CTTACGCTTTAGACAGGCAGTAATGCGTTAAGTGTGCACGCTATAGCAAATAAACAAAAATAAACCTATCCATAGCCTTTAACAAATAGTGCACTATACTTGAGTTCAGTGTGTCAGTACATTTCTTCACTATCTAAAGAGTTAATTGGGTTTATACATATGAACAAGAGGGCTAAAATGGCCCTGAATTGTTCACTTTATGATCTTGGCAAAGATGAAAAATGGCAAACAAGCTTCGAATTTCATAACAAAATTAGATCACGCAGCAAATTCCCGCACCCGTCTTAAATGGGTTGATGCACTATCAAACAATGTTTACTTTAAAGGGTTCTAAAACGCTGGACAAAAGCTGAACAAATTATCAAAATGCCATGAAAAATAAATGAGAAATAACCTATTAAAAATGTGCAAAAGAAACATAAATGGAGGCGGCCATCTTGGCATATAAGGCATATTGACAAATTGTCTTTTAAAGCAAACATAATCACTGCAAATGAAAAAACAAGCATACAAATTATACATTTTACATCTGTATATTTATTTTTAATCAATGTGTAGTGATTTTGTTTGCTTTAAAATGTATTTTGTCGATATTGGAAACCGGGGCCGATGATGAATGGTAGTTTCCGTCTGTTATTGCTCAGTAAGTGTATAACTGTGGTTTCAGAGAAGAAAATCGTTTAATTTTATTTACGATTTTTAAGTTTATGTAAAAAATAAATGTGACAGCCGGGGTGGGCCATATTTTACCCATGCACACTGTATAGAGAACCGTAAGCGTACATGTATGCGACGTTCACAATATTCGACCTCTAGCTTTTGCAGTTTTAGAGAAGACGATCTTTTAAACGATTTTCCAATATAATTCTATGTAAAAACTGTCACTTCCGGGGCGGGAGCATATTTAAAACCAGCATCACCATTTGAACAAACATGGTCGAGGACAATAAACTAAAGCTTCATGTAATATATGTGACTTGTGGTTTTAGAAAAATAAATCATTTTTTTACCTATGTAAGTTGGTAAAATGTAACAAGAAAGCAAGTTAAACCAGCATCAATTGTATCTAAAATATAATCAACACGTATATTTAAATACTACCATGAAAATGAAACAAAAATCACTTATAGACAATACATATAATGGATCCAGTATTCCTTTAAAATCCAATATGCGAATAAAATCGAAGTAATATTAGCAAGTGTCCCTTTATATATTGCTTTGGTACCATCGCCTCGTATCATCTTGTCATATAATATTCATATGGTGCTATCGCATCGTATCATCTTGTCATCTCATAATGCTATGTTACCATCGCATCGTATCATTTTATCATCTCATCTTGATATGGTACCATCGCATCGTATCATCTTGTCATCTCATATTGATAAGGTACCATCGTATTGTATCATATTATCATCTCATATTATTGTGGTACCATCGCATCGTATCACTTTGTCATCTCGTATTGATATGGTACCATCACATTGTATCATCTTATCATCTCATATTGGTATGTGAACATCGTATTGTATCATCCTTTCATCTTATATAGATATTGTACCATCGAATCGTATTATCTTGTCATTTCATATTAATATGGTACCATCCTATAGTATCATCTTGTCATCTCATATTGCTTTGGACCATCGCATCGTATCATCTTGTCATCTCTTATTGATATGTTACCATAGTATTGTATCATCTCGTCATCTCTTATTGATTTGGTACCATCGTATTGTATCATTTTGTCATCGCATCTTGATATGGTACCATGGTTCCATCGCATCGCATCATCTCGTCATCTCATATTGATATGGTACCATCGTATTGTATAATCTTATCATCTCATATTGGTATGTGAACATCGTATTGTATCATCCTTTCATCTTATATAGATATTGTACCATCGAATCGTATTATCTTGTCATTTCATATTAATATGGTACCATCCTATAGTATCATCTTGTCATCTCATATTGATATGGTACCACTGTGTTGTATCATCTTGTCATCTCATATTGATATGGTACCATCGCATTGTATCATCTTGTCATTTCATATTGATATGGTACCATCAAATTGTATCATCTTGTCATGTCATATTAGTATGGTACCATTGTATCATAATATCTTTTTATCTCATATTGATATGGTACCATCGTATTGTATCATATTTTATTATATACCTATCAGTGATTTATAAGTTTTCTCAGTGGCATATTTTTAGTATCAGACAAAAGTGATATCGTCACACCAGTGACGATATCATTTGTCTATATCGTCACTGGTGTGATGATATCACTTTGCCGGAACTACTTTTTTTACCATTTTTGTATTAAATTGTACTGTAGATTGCTATTGCTTTCAAGTATATGTCTTAAATATCCTTAAAAAATCACTCTTAGGTATATAATAAATAGAGTTATCAACAGTCTCGGTGTGATACAAAAAATATGTCACTCGAATACGTTGTAATTCGGTTAAAAAACTCGTTCTTCGATACTGTTGATTATTCTCTATGTCATCTCATATTGCTAATTCACCATCGCATCGTATCAACGTATCATCTCATATTGCTATGTCACCATCGCATCCTATCAGCTTGTCATCTCATATTGATATGGTACCATCGCATCGTATTGTCTTGTCATCTCATATTGCTATGTGCCCTCGCATTGTTTGATTATATCATCGCAACTTATTATTGTACCATCCGATCGTTTCATCATATCGTGTTGTCTTACTATCGCATCGTTCAATCAATTTCTGATCCATATCTTCGACGAACACACTGATTTACAATGATTCTAGCATGTGTGTAATACAGTTTGTTCTACTAACCATATACTGCATCGCTATCAACTTTTGATAGGAAAACGACTCATGTAAACGCTGTGTATTTCTTTTCAGTTTAACCCAGAGGCAAAACTATCTTGGCAGACCAAAGAACTCAAACCGAGTGCGAAACTAGATGACAAAATTCACTGCGTCTGTTTTGTCTTTGACATCACTGCTTTCAAAAAAGAATTACCCTATCAAGTATTAGACCAGTTCAACGCGTTCTTAAAGATTGTACGCGAACAAGGTAACTATTGTTTATTAATTATATAAAGCGGCATTTTGAGCTCTACTGACCAAAGACCAGAGTAAAGTATGCAAATAAAGAAGGATAGAAATATCGGACAGGGAACGCAGCATTCAAGGACGACAGTCAACTACAAAACAAAGGCGCATTGTTCTTCGGATTTTATTTTAGCACATATATTGGGCTCTATGAAATTGAAGGAAAACAAATAGACAGGCAGTTAAAATGTTGAATTCAGACCATAGGAAACCAGAATGTTCAAAGCTAACACCTATGAAAGATGGATTACCAATGGTATCACACAAAATTCTAAGTAGGGTGCCAGGTTGAATGTTGACGTATAAGGACAATATAGCGGTCAAAGGTCATGGAGTGCAACATGTCACATACATGTATTCAATATATGTTTACATATGCAAACGGAAGCAAATACCAATAATCAAATACCAAACAAATGTATTTTATCAAAAATATATTTTAACGTATTTACTAAAATACTGAGTACCGAGTGGCAAATCCACGACAATTGCTTTTTTAATTCAAAGTACTAAAAGTACGAAAAGTACTAAACGTACTACACAGTGAAGTTGATAAATAACGTCAGTTGGTGGTTCTGTCAGTGAATATTTTTTAGAGATGCCGTACGTATAATTTTATAATTGGGTTATGGATGATTGATATACGTGCCGATAGTCTCTATATCTCAGCTTGATATTTTGCTCTCCTTAATATGTTTTTATAGAGCGTCTTGTGTTGGAGGCAATAACTGAGGCACTTTATTGCCTTGATGTAACTGCTTCCAGTAAGCGACTCGTAGGAAGCCATTAACCTAATATACCGTGTACGCAAGATTTACCCTTGCTTGCTGATAAACGTATGAACTGCCTCCAATTCACTAGTAAGAGCACATCCCGATTCAACAATGTGTCAAATTGGTCTGTATCGGGTACCGCCAGTCCTGCGATTTTGACTTACAACTATATTTCTTTCTACACAGCTACCCAATACATCATTTACTGGAGTTACAAAAAAACTGCCAACGGCACATACTATTATTGTAGATTACGCTGTCGCATTGAATACTTACAGCCATTTCATATTTACATGTATCAAGGCTATCGCAAGGACAGTCTTGTCAACAGTTCACAAGGATGGTTGGGTGGTAGGGAGAGTGTCATTGGTATGGTGGGCCTAGATGGGTAGAGTTTAACATAACGAAGTTTAGACTAAATATCAAAACAATTCCTTAACACTTTTATGAAAATATTGTCTTACTGGGATAAATCTTACTTTTTCTAAAAATAGTTTTAACTTTTAAAAGCGCTCCATTTAATTAACATAACTGTTAGAGCAAACAAATTATGATGTTAGAACCGTGTTTTTCAGGTCTTAAACTTGAATTTCTATATATTTTGGATTGGATCGGGCGTAACATTAAGTTAACCCTTGTGCGTAACCTAGGATAGTATATATATTTGGGCAAAATGAATTACCTTGTACACATCGTGTCATTGTAGAATAGTGCATTTTGTTTAGGCACTTTAGAATTGAAATATTATTGTTTCTCAATTTTAATTCTGTTTCCTAGACTCCCACGAAAAGGGTGATAAAGTGATACAAGTCCTTTAAAGAAAACTTTAACCAACACTTGAACCAAACAATATTTACTTTGTATGTAAGGTCAAGGTCAGTACTATCGTGGAACTTTTGCAGATGAGTGGGTGTGGTAAAATGAATAGCTAGATTATCAAAGTAATACCTGTGAAGATATCAAGCCCCAAAAACACATTTACTAAAATTTAACTATGAACAATTGACGAAGGCATTTTGTCTTTAAAGTTTAGGTCAAAATCACCGGTGGAATGGGGCATGTCACTGGTGTTAGGCCTTACCCCCAGTTAATGTACGTACCAAGTTTCAAAGCCATAATTTTGATGGCATTTAAGTTACTGGCATTTGAGCCGTTAATGTTATAAACAAAAAAGTAAAAAAAAAGATACCCCTACTCTGTATATAACACGTGGTAATGAAGATATTTTAAAAACCTCGTTTCGAAATCTGAATGTTTGTCAAATTAATGTTTAGTTTCAAATCCTTTATACCGTTTGTTAGGTCTGATTCCCTTTTATCACAATATATTCACAGTTTGTACAAGAAAACCACTCCGTGGGGGAAGACATAAAGTAAAATCACCGATTGCTATAATTACACCAGTTCCTACATACGTCTACTTCCGTTGTACTCAAATAAGTAATTTGATTGGACGATATTTTAACGGTAAAACCGTGCGTAATCAGAAACCAAAAATCGTCCAATCGGATCACGTCTTTGTGTACAACTGTAATTAAACATATGTAGGAAATGTTGTATTGGTAGCAATCGGTGATTTTACTTCAATATCTCCCCCACAGAATGAATTCGTGTAAACTGTGAACATATTATAATAAAAGAAAATCATGTATTCGGAAAAACAACTTAAAAAAAGCTTTTTCTCTAAAAGCGCAAAATGTTTAATATTTTGTATTTACTATAAGCTTATGGTCCTCTACCAATTTTTTCTAATGGTGAACTCTGGGTTCACATTTGGCCCCTCCCCAGGGGTTACATATTTTATATAGACTTACTTATGGACATTTTTGAAAAATCTTCTTCCCTAAAACCACAAGGGACAAAGCTCTCATATATTACATACAGCATCAGCCAATGGTCATTTACCAAGATTGTTCAAATGTTGAATCCTGGCATATTTGATCCTGTCCCAGGAGTCATATGTTTTATATAGACTTTTTTATAAAGATACGTTTAAAAATCTTCTACTCTAAAACTACAAGAGCCAGAGGTTTAATATTTTGCCTTCACTATAAGCTTATTGTCATTTATCAAGTTTGTTTAAATGGTGACCATTATGTCAAATTTAACTCCGCCCCAGGGGTTACATGTTTGACATAGACTTACCTACGAAAATTCTTGACCATCGAGCCACGACGTCTCATCTGCGAATGACATACTATACGCCACAATAATAACAGTCGAAATAGAAAAGAATTATCTTAAAATCTAGTAATTCAAGGATAAGGAATTCATTATAAATGAGTACACCAAAACGACTAAATATACAATCCTTTGAATATACTCCTCCCTTTTCAACAAAATATTAGACACCGGTATTCTACCGGAATAGTGGCTTGAAGGTATACATTTTTCCAATATTTAAAACAAAGGTTTTAAATTACCACTAAGACCAAATAATTACCACCCCATAACCATTCTGATTTGCCTAGGTACTGATTTGCCTAGGTAAATTATTAACGTCAGTACTAACATGTAATTACAGACTCAATAATACCGAGACTGATATTGTTCTCTCAAATTTATCGCCAGTCTTGTCTTGTAAGGTGTCAGTGAGTACTTGCTTGTGGCTTTCTAGGAGTTTTTGTAAATATAAATTAAGTGCACATTTTGAAATATAAGGATATTAATTAACAATTGAAAACGCTGGTTGTCTCAACATTCATAAATATGGTGTATAGCGTTCAATTAAAGCCAGAAGGGTTATAAACAAAAGTCACACAACTTAATACCGAGTATGTCCAACTGTTTTACCGTTTTTAGGAAATCATCCTGACATCACGTTATTTCAGCAAGATAACGACACTTGGCTTGAGTTACAAGCGACGTTATTTTGCTAAAATAACGTGACGTCGGAATGACTTTCTAGGAAATGTAAAACAGTTGGACATTACCGTTACTAATGTGTGTGACTTTTGTTTTCTTCCCGTGTCACTTTAACTGAACACTATACACAATGTTTAGGAAATAATATATATACTTATTATTATAAATTACTTTAGCAATACAGTTTAACACCCCTATAATCTACTGGTGCGTTTTCATTGACTGTCAAAAAATTAAAGATGGGTTAGTTTTCTCCAGATATGATTACTGATTTCTATGCTGTTAAATTAATACCTTGTGTATGTTGTGAATAGCATAGTAGACATAATAGCACTAATTATGAAAATGTAGCATTTGCTTTATAATTTCAGGTATTTCTTATGTTGTTTTGCTGACTTGGATTAAGTTCTACCCACAATTCCAGAAAGACATGTCAAATGTGTTTAAAAGTGTCAGTATACGGGACACGGTCAATAATGTAGCTGAGATGCTTGGTGTCCCTCGATGTAATATAACACTCGTGCAAAACTACGAACTCAGTCCCGCGATGTTAGACAGCGTTGATATCCTTGCACTTTTATCACTTAGACAAATGTTACGTGCATGTACGGATCGCCTGCGCAAAGCGTCTAAAGAGAGGACGCATCAAGAAAATGCGCCTCAAGAATCAAATGCCGACTAACTTACTAGTGCGCCTGTCAGAATCGTTCGCAAATGAGTGTGCTAAGTATTTTGAAGAAAGTACATAGATGTTAAGAAAAAGGTCGGTAATTCGAGTGCATTTTCCATTAACTGGAATAAATGTACTAGAACTATTTTCTTACCTATGACTAATTTAGTTTGTTGTTAATAAAATCTAATTGAATAACACGATGTTTAGAAACAATGTGTACGTGAACGGATTTTTCTTTTTATTCAATTATATACACGATACATTACAATCAATGATGTTTCAAACATATATATAACAACTTGTTGTATACATATCAACTTGCATTTTATATATCTATCAGTTTGTCTTTCTTTCTACTTTGTTTCTTTCTTTCATTTTCTTTCTTCATTCTTTATTAAGTCTGCGTTTTCATTTCAGCAGTCTAGTTGTGTAAGGAATACTGATTACCTCCCCTTTACCTTTATATGGATTTCGCAAAATTACCACTTTGCTGTTTATAGCTAGGTTTTATCATCGGCATATATGGGTCACGATGGTCTAGCACGTGAAATCTTTGTATTAAGACACGAATGGCACGTGTCTTGCACCAAAAACAAACCTGTTGATGTTTCCAAGCAAAACTAGTCTTGTTATATAGTGTATTTCTAAGGATTAACGTGTGTCTCTGTATATAGTTAATTCAAAAGGATTAACTTATGAATTATGACACTATTATTGGTGTTCGGTAAGTAAATACTAAAGCAAATTGTTAAACCTTTCTATGATGTTCTGTTGTCTGTTTGTATGTTTTAAGTATGCATCTGTTATGCTTATTTCATATCTGAATATTCTTAAAATATCAGACGTTCACGGTTGAGGTAGGACTTGTAAATGCAAAATCCTATTAATGCCATGACTTTAGTTACCTCAATGTAACTTTCCTGATTTATTTTATAGCCTAATATGATGTATTTAAGCTGTGCTATGTACTTTTTGTATCCACATTGATTAAATATGACTTGTATGTGTTTCCAGAAGGACTGTTGGGCGTTGCACTCAATGAAGAAGTGGTTGTATGTGTCTACTTTGTTGCAGTTTAGACAAAAAGGCGTATCTCTGATATTCCAAATGCAAAGTAATTCTGCAGTTGGCAGTATTTTATGAAGTAGTTTAAATTTGAGCTGTTTAACTCTGTTGTCTTCTATTCGATGTATCGTTGAGTATACTCTGTTCCAGTCTATTTCATTTAAACTAAATTTTTGTTTCCATGTATTGTGCATTAAAGGTTTTGAAAAAGCTTGCTCTACCAGCATGCTATAAATATATCGTCCTTAAGTTTTATCTAAGTATACTTTGATATTTTGTTTTTAGTAGAAATAAAAATGTTTAAGCCTGTTTTAACCTTTGTAAGCTTTGATTCTTCACATTGCATTATATATTTCCATCTTGCTGGTAAAGCATTAAGAATGGATGCAATTTCAGTAATTTGCTTAATGTCAGTAAAAGTATTAAAGTTAGGATTTTACCCACCTCCCATTTTTATCCAACATTTTAAAAGATCTATGTAAAATACTGGTAATGTCTGTATATTCTCTAAACTATTGATATCATCAAGGTTCATGTGAAAAATTAGGTTGTCTTTACCATATTTTCCATTGAATGTGCAACCAAAAATACAAATTGCTAAGTGGACTTTGCCATACAAGCTTCCGGAATTATGTATGTTAGTGAGGAAAAGTCTATTATTATGGATGGCGGGAGGTGTAACAGTATTGGTTCTACCCAGTACAAGTGGGTGTTCGACCTCCACCATCAAAAACTAAAATTGACCGTCATATATAACCTTACATGTGTAGAAAATGATGTAAAACACCATACAAACAAACACGCAAATCATATAATAAAACCTATAATGTTACTCAGTTGACAATGTACTGACTTCAGTAATTGAAGAATTTAGACACTGCCACTGATGGCATGAACGTCAAATGTACATCCCAAAGAAACTTGGACATTTGATCCAAATGACATGATGACCATCAAGTAAGACCATGAATGGTATTCCCTAATGGTAAGTCTGATGCCATGCGTAAGTAAACATTCAAACTACCAGAACCTGTAAATAAAAGCCATTACAATACTGAATTTATTAAACAAAATGGTAAAATTGCATCCAATAAGTTTAGTAAATTCAGTATTAAATAGGCATGAAAGTGATTCTATTTATCACATACTCCAAAAATGCCACATGAAATATGCATTTATAAATGTAGCTGATTTAGTCTTCTCTGTAACACTCTGAACAGTCAGAACTGCCTCACTAATTTCCGTAACCCCGGAATTACCAGTTTCGGAAATCTATTACACACTGACCTGAATAGAAAAGGTCAAGATGTGATGATTAGGCCTTATTTCTTTTTCATGTTTATTACACTCAACTGTATTATGATATTTTTGTCATGGTTTTATTATACTTCTACATCGCAAGTTATGTGATGGAATGATACCCCCACCAATTTCTGTCGACTTTATACTAAAACGATTATTCTAACTGTGTATCATGACTTTTAAAAATGTATAAAGTGAAAGTGTTGCAATAATGATGCTAATCAGTTCGTACAAGCTGTTATGAGTGCCTTGCTATAATATCATATAAATATGCTGAACTTTGTCAGATTAACGTTATAGAAAACCTTTCTTGAGTGAAATGCGAATACCTCTTTCACAACTTTTTTTAGAAAAAAAAAAAGCTTTTATGAGTGAACTGATTGCAATACTAACACTTCTGAAATATTGCTTAATTAGGAACTGATTCACAAATTATCAGCGTTTATACAAGTTTAAACGCTGTTAGTGAATTGCAGTTCCGTGTGAGCAGTAGCTGGTCCTACTTAAATAATGAAGTTTACTCGAAATTGGACGTTTTTTCCCTTCAGAATGTAAAAATTACATAGGAGTTAAAACGATTATTCATTACTGACCAGCCCCTTTAGATGTTATAATTGACAATATCTGATTATTAAGTTACATGGCATGGTAAAACATCTTGCAATAACATCGATTTACAAAGATTTTTCTAGGTGTTCCAAGGGGCCGAAAAACGGACTCTTTCCCAATGCAAAATAGTTTATTTTTTACTTGTAATGTACTGATACATCCCTTATGTTACATACCAATCAATATAGGTAATATTTTATTGATGTAATAGTGTTCCTAATTGTACCTTTTAGGCTATAACCTCATCCCAACTTACAAAATGTTGACGTAAATAATTCTCAATTAGCCATTTTATCGCTGAAAAAATCCCAATTTGGTCATTTTTATGACGTGTGTGTGTGTGTAATTCTAAGGTTTATAGTCCGTCCGCCAACGAACACGTCAGGGTATACCTGACGCGATGGGCACAATAGAGTCTGGACTTTGATCATTTTTATGACAGAAATTACCCAAATTTACACGGTCCTTTTTCCTAAAATACCTAGAAAAAGCCCGGATTCAGGTTTGTATGTACTACATGTACAATATAGACACCCATGAATTAATTTCATGGCTGAACTATTTATATGTTAAGCTTTATAGACTTAAATCATAAGCAACTACAAATGCAAGTTTGGTATTAATAATTATAACCATTACAAGTATTCACAAACATCATTTAAGACTATTCAAACTTAGCAAAATGCAGTTGTTGCATTGACTTTTTTCAGTGCACAAACTCCGTAAGTTGTTGCGTTGAACTTTTCAACGCACAAAGTCACAATTTAATTATTATCATTACCTCAATTAAAAATAGTTTTAATTTAAATATCATAAAAGAGGTACCATAGTAAAGGTATAACTCTTAAATTTAAGGCAATGTCTGTATATATGAAGAAATACTTTATATCGATCGCACGCTCTACTACAGCGTTCCCACGATCTAATATCACGCCATCAACAGGTACGTTTTACAACAGATGTACACCGTTTCCCAACCTAATGACGACGGCGTGTATATATATATATATATATATATATATATATATATATATATATATATATATTTATATACCTTATATATATTTATATACCTTACATATTTTGAGAATCTTTAACTCTATATTAACCAGACAGAATAAACCCCAAAACTGGAGCGTCGAATTAAGAGTACTCATAATTCATTTTACGCATATGTAATCACGAGTATTTTAAGAACACTTGAATGATCTATACTTTTAATCGTCAAATATACCTCAATATGTGACCCTAACACCTGGATAGTTTTGGTAAACGTTTGTACATATAGAAATATACGCACCAGTAAAATAATACATGAACAAACAAACTTTCACAATTATACATTACACTATAACGTTCTAAAGACACGGGTTGGAGACAATTCATTGAAGATTAAAGGAAGAGGAACATCATAAGCTACATTTACCACTTTTAAAATATACAAAATATATATTTAAAAGGTACTTCCATCGTTAAATGTGAATCTAGTGTTACGAGTAAAAGTAACAAGAAAGGAAGCAAAACCAGCCACACAATATTATAATTAACAAATTTAGTTACATATAATATTCACTTACAGAATACACAAATCCAGTTTTTCTTTAATTTTATATTTTTGAATTAAGTCCAAATAAAATTATCCAATGTTCCTTTAATTCAGATTAGCAAGTGTCTCTTTAATCCAAAACAGTAAGTGTATCTTTAATCCAAATCAGTAAGTGTCTCTTTAATCCAAAATAGTAAGTGTCTCCTTAATCCAAAACAGTAAGTGTCCTTTCAGTCTAAATTAATTTCCAATATTTCCGGTGTAGTCCAAATATTCAATTTCACTGTTATTATGAATGTGTACAATAATAAGTAAATCCTCTGACAAAATATATTTTCTAAAAGCATCCAAATCTAAATTGATGTTAATAAATAGAACTCAACTACTGGTCTGCTGCCAGAGCTAGTCTGTTTATACACCGCCCAAAGACCGCCCCAAAAGCCTCCTCACCTAACAGTCCAAATTTCATCATAAATGAATTTGCAAAAATAATTTGCAAACCAGATACCTTTCTTAAAGAGGCACTACCTATATCTACGCGATTTTTAATGTAAAATATTAAATACTCAATATTACTGCATTTATATGTATACAAAGCTATTTTATGGGTATTCTAAGAAGAAAAATGGTTCGTATTCCAGTTCTGTAAATTATTAATTATGATCAAAACAATTTCTTGAATAAAATGCTGCCCAGCCGTTTATTCCTGCCGGAGAACTACGAGTTTTTACGATTTTCTCGGACATGCGCAACGCGATTACAAACTATTCGGCGCAGTTCCGATAGCGAACGAATCGATCGGAACTCTTCGCTAATCAGACGAGGTAGTTCCGATTGTAAACGAATAAGATCGGAAAATCTCCGCAATCGGCTTGTCTAAAACAATTACGAATACAATTTCAAAAATCCGATCTTTTCAATCCTGTTTTTCCCCAGCAAAACGCATATTACATTGGGTGAAATTATTGCCATTTACCTTTTTCATAGTCCTCTTTATAATTAAGTAAAGTTTATATCAATTGGTGGACAAAATGATATAGGTAGAGCCTCTTTAAAGGCCAAATTGATAGTAGACATGCAACAATGCATGTACACTTTGCGACACATTCAACAATACATGTAAACTTTTAGATATCGACAACACCTTCCCCACATTAAAGAAAAATAATGATTGATGTAATAAAGCAATTCCTGTTAACGGCACGGAATAACCAATGCAATAATGTAATAATATTTCGATTTCAACACATTATGTCAAAACATATATTAGAACACGACATGTTTTTTCTTTACAAAATCAACAATTATTAGCCGATGTATTAAATTACACTTGTTTAAATATACACAAGAATCTTAAACGCGAGATAGACAATCTGCAATTAAATTATTTTTCCTTCTGACATATTTTATCTCAATATCGTATTCTTGCAACGTCAAACTCCACCTGATCAATTTTTGTTTTTTGTTTTTCATTTTATTTATGAATATGAGTGGATTGTGATCACTGAAGACAACTACTGGCGAAATAGATGAAGTTAAATACAGTTCAACATGATGTAATGCCAACATGAGTGGTAGACACTCTTATTCAACAGTAAAATATTTTTTCTGATGCTTGTTGACCTTTTTTGAAAAGTAACAAACTGGATGATCAACACCATTGTTGTCTTCTTGCAGAAGTAATGCACCAGCAACAATGTCTCTAGCATCAACTGCTAATTGAAATTCAAAATTTGGTACTGAAAGCACTGATGCACTCATCAGTATGGCTTTCAATTTGTCAAATGACTGTTGGCATTTTTCAGTCCAAAAAATATTTAGGTTCAGCAATGACTGAAATGCAATTCATTTTATATTCAAACTTTCGTTTTCTAAAACAGTTAAGTTAAACATGTATCGTACACACTATTTCTTTTATTTCACTTTTCTTGAAGTTCGAAACTCTCAGTTGCATCTGGTTCTGCTAGTCGCTCTACAGTGTTATTGTCGGATGGGATGTTACGAAAAAGTCATGAATGTCCGAGGGAATAACTGAAGTCCGAGGGAACAACCTTGGACTTGTACATCTGAAGAAGGACCTTTTTCTTTCCAACTGCCACTGGTAGTTTTCAGTTGTATTTTGCTTTGATTTTCTCAGATATTCTCCCTCTCTTTATACCTGCTATGTTTATGTTTTCAAGTTCATCGTCCAACTCGTATTTATACAACAGTATAACGGGATCTTCCTTTAGAAATCTTAACCATTTCATCTGGTTCCAATTCACTTTCTTCCTCCTTTGTTTATTTTCTTTTGCAGATTTAATGTAAAGAATATCGTGATGTTTCAAAGGCACTACCATGTAAGGATCCTTTCTTCTAGCCATTGTAATGGCCGTGTCGCAAATTCGATTGTAGAGTGCATGGAATGACTCTCCATTTGTGTATGACCGTTTCTAAAAACTTGTGATTGATTGAAGCAACTAAATCTAAAAGAAAGACAGCAATATTCTGGTTGTGATTCCACCCCCCCCCCCCCCCCCCCCCCACAAGCATCTGAATATAATATTACATGTTCAATATTGACAGCAACAGCAGACGCAGGTACAAGCTTCTTCACAAGATTCCCTCTTTCCATTGACCGGAGATACCAGGTTCCAGTGTTATTGCCTATACTGTACATTAGAAAGTTGTAACAGCTCAACTTTCTCATAAATAATCAGTCGAGTTAGTTTTTACTGGTCCTTTGCGACCAACGAGCCCAATATAGGTGGCTTTGAAGTAGAATACCGCTTAAGCCGGTGCTAGGGGGCGTGAGAAGTGTTGCTTCTTTCATTACTTCTCATAAACAGACTCGATAAAACCGAGTCTGCTGCTTTATTCTCTTGATTGTGTTTGTTGCTCCCAAAGGATCACCTTTATCAGTATGTATTACTAAGGAACAAGGTGTGTACAACACAGATTGTAAATTAAATGTTGTCACATGTGTATTTCGTGAAGTTTTAACAATTTCCTTGTCTCTTTCTTTTTTATTCTTCTGTTAAGGTTTACCTTGCTTGATGATTTTCAAAATTGTCTTTCAATTATTCAGCTACACTGCCTTCCTCTTGGGCGCTATAACATTGTGAACAAAGATTGTTCTGTGTTTCAGTACATGAAAAGACATGTTGTATTCCTCGTTAAATATGTGTCTGGACAGTGAACTGCTTATGCCCCTGTCACACTATAGCGCGTTTCCACTACGTTGGCACGGCGTTGTTTAATTTTCCAGAATGCCGTGATATGGCCCATGGCGTTCTATCGCGTTCCTACGGAGTTCTTGGTTGGCGATTGTCTGCGCTCTCACGGCGCTTCCATTGCGTGCACTGCGCTTTCACGGCGCTCACACTGCGCTGACGGCGTGTTGAAGACGTTCGTTTGCACTACCTATATTTCATTTATACTATTTTGTTCGTTTTTGTCATGCAAACGCCGATGGACGCGGTAGAAGCGCCTTGGGAGCGCAATGGTCGCCGTGACAGCTCCGTACAGTCGTTGTAAGAGCGCAGTAAAATAAATAACACTCCGTATAAGCGCCGTAGACGCGCCGTATAAGCGCGGTAGAGACGCAGTGACATCTCAGAGAACGCCGTACAATCTCCGTGCAAGCGCCAACGACAACCACAGCGTTCGCACTGCGACCTCTGTGCGCGCCCGCGGAGCTCCTGTGGCGTTGTAGGAGACCTTACTGCGCTGCTATGGCGACCTTACGGCGACCCCACTGCGCTCTTATCAGAACGCCGAGCGACGGCGTTTGTTTTGTGCATGCTCAACGTGCGCGCCGTCGCTTGGCGTTCTATGTGATCCCAATGCGTCTACTGGCGATGCCACTGCGTGGCTGCGGCGATGATTGCGATCGTACTGCGCGCACCTCGGCGTTCTGCATTTTTCTTGGACGCCATGGGATCGCCGTGAGAACGCGGCTCTAGTGTGACAGGGGTTTTACTGATTCCTCAGACAGCGCATTACACTTGTCTCTATAAACATCCATGTTACCTTGAGACCGACTCCAAGAAACGCTCTTTTTGTGTCATTTCTTGTGTAGTGTCCTTCTACTTTCGGAAAAGATTCAGTGTGGTTTCGTACTATATAAAAACAATTCTCTTTAGTTTTGATGTGAAGGGTATGTCTCTTGCGTTTATCAAAAAACATCCTTCAGATTTCCAAATCATTGCATGATGAATGAAATCATTGCCTATATAAAGCGTTGCAAAGAAAATTCTTACAAACACTGCGCTTTTCTCCATCCATTTATAGTGAGAATGATGATACCGTTTTTGTCTTTTGATCAATATTATCTTTATCGTCTAAAAATGTTCTTTTGGGTTTTTCTTCCACTCTACCACTCTAGCACAATAAAGTCCTCTTTTCTTTCGTATGAAACCAGGGACCAACACTACTTACATATAGTCTGCCTTTCATCTTAAGACATGTTTTTTACATTATTTTGCAATCAGCAGGTTGAACCGATTTACAGCTGTCATTCCTGTTGGACTTATATACGCTTTCCCGTAAGACGTAATTTCGTACGTACATATTTTCTACTTGTCTGGGTTTGTCTTCCGCTTTCTGCGTATTTTTGTCTTTACAGTTCTAACAAACGTATTAGCCTTTTTTGGTGTAAGTAGTGTTTGTGCGCGATTTGGATCTGAATCACTTTCGTCTACTGTAAGATGAGTACACCTTGCTAGTGTTCAAATTGTTTGCTTCATGTTGATGATTATTCAAGTGTTCGTCAATAGTTGGTGTAACATTGTTCTGAGTTTCTTCAATAGTTGTCTTTTTTTTTCCTTTTATATTCATGAGGTTTATAGTAACAGAGAATGCCGTTGTCTTGTTACCTATTTTGCAAGCGTCGAAATGCTCAATAATGCCTGGAGATGAAATGTAACAAAACAGAATAGTTTTAGTTATTCTTTCGGTAACTATAGTTAATTAACATCAATAATAACTTTTCTGGGTTACTTGTGTTGATCTAGTTAAAGAATATTTGTAATTCTTTTGAACCATTTAGCATCTGGTTAAAGATTTTTTACATCTTTTATATACTCAACAACAATAGTTTCCTCATACGTTGACTATTTTTTGATTGACAAAAAACGATATACTCTTTTAAGTTTAGTTCTAGATGCTAGCAAAGATATTTTATTAAATTTGAAGAATTCTGCATGCATTCTAAGCCAATTCTAAGCCAAAACATGCTGCTTCAAAGAAACAATTGCCACATGGTTTCATCTAAACTCGTTCTAAGCCGTTGATAATTAATATACTAATATAATATCTAATCTGTGGTTATGTTTTTGTATGATTTTGGCGACTTTCTTCCTCTTTTTCACTTTCTGACCTTGCCGTGTGATTTAAAAAAGATAAACTAAATTGGTATTCACATTCAGGTCTTCTATGTACGTCTTTAATACTTTTTTACATGTTTTATCGGTTGTTTCTGCAATTGCCAGGGCTGTCTTTGCTTTGTACTAGGCCTGTTTGCTTTATGATTGTTTGAAGTAGTTTATTCTGATTCTTTTTTTTTAACTTTTGTCTAACCTGCTTGGGCAATAACATATAACTTTTGTTTTAAGTCTGATTTTCTTCCTTTCCTTTCATTTTCCGACATGTAGGACGAATATTCTGAGTCTGTAGAATTTATATCGTTAATGTGTGTTGTGTATGACTTTGTTATCATATGAATCATCCTCATCAACTGTTTTGTGCAAGATGTGTCTTAGCAATCAGAATGCTAGTTATCATCGGAACTACCACTGATATTGTTTTCAATGAAACTTTCTTGCTCACTGATGTGTTGGTCATTCTTACATACGATATGTATTTGTTCACTACTTTCTTTACATTGTACATGTTCGATGCTCTCAGTGATATTTACTTCTCTAATTTCACATATGTTAATTCCTAATGCGATGATATCTGATTTTAGATTAATGATATTTTCTTCATCTTGCGTACAAACTGTCTGTACATTGCTGTTTATTTTTTGTCCTGTTCAATATTCCTTTGTTGATTTTGCAGTTTTTATCCGTCTAAAATCGGCATCATTTTTTTATTTTTTGGAAATATTTCTTGTTCATATATTTTCCTAATTTCAATATGATTTTTTTAAATGTCTAAAGTGTTGTGTGTGTTTTGATCTGGTTCATTGACTACTGTGTCTTGCTTTATAATATTATTACAGTAACTTTTGTCTTGACTGTTTTTGTAGTCAATTAAATATTTTTCATTTAAGTTTTTTATTATTTTTCATATCTTTATCGTTTTTGCCCCTCGTGCTTGCTTTTTCACTGAGTTGATCCATACAAGTTTCTCCATTAGAGGATTCCCTATTACTTTTCTCACTCGTGTTTTCATCAATATTTAATTCTGAACTCGTCTTCGTGTTCGTGTTGTATAATATGCCCTTGTTTGTTTGTGTTGTTCGATGTACTTCTCATAAGCACAGTTTTTTATGCTACATTCCCTGTCGCTCTGTTGGGTACTGACTTGCGCATTTTCTTACCAATCCGAGGACCACTCAATATCACCCATAATGTATCATAATCTGTAATTAAGAGTTGAATATGCATCTTGTAAATTCTGCTTTACAATTTCATATATATGTATATTAAGCTGCATGCACTCACTCGTATACACATGCACACAAGCACACAGGAATACACGCACGAAAAATATGCGTGCGCGCGCGTGCACAAGCACACACACACTCACACGAACACACACGCGCAAGAATGCATGAACTAAAAGCACACACTTTTAATTGGTCAATATTATTTTCATTCTTTTTCACTCACAACCATGCAATATTTATTAGAGAATTACAATTCATACGTATGTATAAAATTGTTTAAAAGCAGGAATATTTTTATCACTAAGAGCAGCACAATATGAACAACTTAAAATTACCAAAACATACAGAAAATACAACATATTGACAGTAATATAATGAAAGTTATATATACATGTACTTACATTTTGCAGAATTTGCTTATAAATTTTAAGCACTATATAAAAATCATTAATGTGTATTCATGTAATTTAACATGCCTCACTGCCAGTATAAAGTTGCATCAAATGCACACATTCCTTCATTTAAGTTTCACACCAAATTAAAAAATAGGTGACCCTTAATTATATTATGGTACTTGTTTATGTTACACTTTGGGTGAAATAGATCCAAAATGTCATTGCCATAGCGTTATAATACAATATATTATTGAATGGGAGTGTTCAATTGTATCACTGCTTGACATAATTTCAAAATATAGTCATTTGTGCTGTTTTGGCTTTAAAAACTCAAAACAAATATGCAGAACTAAAACAACCACAATCGTATAGCTGAAATTAAACTGTTACAATTCCATTGTTTTATATATACTATTCAAAATTTGCTAAGGATCACTTTTTTGCTGTCTAACTTTCTTGCTGAAATAAAAAGCATTATTTCTGTTTTACATGGAATTATTTAGGGCAGTATATGGTATTGTGATCTCATGACTTGATTCAAATTGTGGAATTGTTGAAGTATCAATGAAATTAATATCGTTATTGTTTCCAATAAAATTGTATGGAAGAATAAAAATGATACTTAGCAAATGTTGAGTAGTATATAATATTCTACATGAAGAAGACCAATAAATTACAACAATGTATAATTTAAAATGGTTCTAAATATCGCAAATATATTATTAAATAATGTATGCCAACACAATTCATCTGTATTTATTATGGTATGGCATGCCAATTAACCATTGATAAATGATAACTGGTTTGGGTTTTAATCAATATCTTAAGAAATAATTAAGATATAGCAATAATCTTTTGAGACAACATAGATCCCCACTTTGAAATATAACACAAACTCAAAATTGAAATATTTCCGTTTAACTTGTTTAAACATATTTTTTTTACATCGATGCGAAACAAGTTATTGCAACTTAGATTAATCACTCCTGATGGCTTCCTGGGTAGAACCAGTATTAAGCAATGTGGATTAATTATCTTGCTCAAGGATAAATAACGTGGTCGCGACGGAGGATCGAACCCACGACCTCTCGATCAGGAGTTCGGCGCTCTACCACTGGACCACGCACTCCACTTCCGTTTAACTGGTGCTGGCCCTAACATAGCGAACTGTATATCAATAATAGCAGATGTATAATATGCCATTAAAAGCGTCCATTTTATTTATATACAGAAGATTAAAAGATCAACCAGAAGAAACGGAGTTACTAATTGATACTTCTTTTAATTTTATTTTACAGCTTTTACAGCTTTCGTTTTGGTTGTTTGGAAGTTGGTGGTTGTTTGACACCTGAAGAAGCATGTCGACGATGAAATATCTACAGGTATATAATTTTAACAGTTTTTCCATTAAACTTGATAAGATTTGTTAAGATGATGGAGTATAATACACCCAAAGCAAATTGTATTATCAAATGGCATCAATATTATCAAATACAATGACGAGTTATATAATTGGATTATTACTAGAGTAACGTGTTCTGGAAGTTTGTATCACCTCGAGTAGGTAAATGCCAGATCTAGGATCACACCAGAGGCGGAGCCTCGAATGTGATCCTGATCTGACATTTACCTACGAGAGGTGATAGAAGCTTCAGAACAAGTTACTATAGTAATGATCCTTTTATTATATACCTCTTACACATCATTAATATAGAAATATTTGCATTGCTATTGCATACATTAAATAAAGCATATTATTTCTCGATAAAGTGCAACGGGAAAATCTATGTAGTTTTAAGGTGTTGGTGTTTATTGGTTTGACCTACTTGTTTTGTTTGTATGACATAACGGCGTCTTGACGTTCTCGCGCATAGTGGCGTAAAACTTGCTTAAATAATTGGAAAAACCTCTGTTCTAATTTTAGTAAGCTAGTGATACTAATTCTATTTTAGTAGCATAGTGATAACCTGTAGTGTAATACAGGTTGTTGTATTCCATTGTAAGAAAATGGAGGTATTAAGTATATATTATTGATAGGTATATAATATATATATATATATACATATAAGAGTAAGGTGTATTGCACCCTACACTCTGGTTTAAAACATTATTAAATTTAGCTGTCGTCTCGCCGCTGTTCGTTTCCTGCACTGCTGTTGTCAGCACATTTATGTTTGTAGTGTCGCATACTTTGCTTCAATTTATTGATGCATTTTTTGTTTATATTTAATTCATGTTTTTTGGTTGACTGCGCTTTATAAATGATATATTTCCTGTTTGACATTTGTATCATCTTATGTAATCGTTGCGTGATAGTGAGTGTATTGTATTGCATCTTTTGCAAACTTATTTCCTGAAAAACGTTGTACTGTACTTGAAACATTTTTCATCTCAGTTTTACGGAAATACTGAATACACGATTATGTTTTATCTTGTGTTCTATGCTTTTCAAAAGAACTGAGTCAATTAAATAATGATTGAACGTTATTAAAAGGTGTGATGGACTTTCAAACGCTACAATAGCAACCGTTAAAACATGTAATCAAGACAGTTTCTTATTTGATTCTTGTTCAGTCTTGTTCTAAATACACTTTGTTTGGTTGAAGGTAGTTTATCACATAAACTTAATATTATCAAAACATATGTCACTTGTAGTATGTCGGACCACACTTCAAGGAAATACATGTATGCTTGTGCATTTATTCAGGAGGTTCTTAAAATGCATGAAAAGCTCCTAAAGGAACTCAGAAAAAATCTACACAATCCAGGTAATGTATATATTTATGTAGTATTAGTTGAGGTTGTGTTTGTACTATATCAGGGATTTCTAGATCTAATTACGATGAAACACTGAACAAGCTTAGATGTGCTGTTGTAACTAAATGTCACTATATGTATATATTGCTCCTGAAAGGGTCTTGTGAGATGTATATATATATAAATATATATTTATCACATAACGTCCCTTGTTAGCAGTGTCGAACACGCATTTAATATTATATCGTATGACACACGTGTAATACAACCTGGAACGATTTTGATTGGTTGAGTTAAACCTGCAACACTGCACAAGTTTTTAACTTAAACTATTTATTTATTATAAATTCACCCACATCTGAGTCATAAACGTATTATTAGTGACAGCTTATAAAATTAACGTCATACAAAACGTTGTTGTTGGTTTTTAAAAAGTTGGCGTAAACTGCTATTTTGTAAAGAGGTAAAACATAAACTATTTACTACGCAACATTATGTATGAGACTCGACGTTACGACGTCACCTATTTTATGACGTTTTGGCGCTAAAGTGTGTCTGACGTTGTGGCGGTTCTATGTACATATGAATTATCTTTTACTAATTTGATTGCAATGTTATGTGATAAAATGAAACCTCGTTATGAATTATTTTTAATTTTAACTCGCCAAAAAGGCTCGTTAAAATTAGAATAATTTATAACTCGTTTCATAACTCTTATATGAAATGAGAACTAAGATCCTCTATATATCAATGTTCAAGAGTCATAAACGTTAGAAGTGTGTTTAAAGAATAATGTTAACAACAAAGGAACTTTTCGGAATATTCCAAAATAAATTTGGTTAACTATTTTTGACTTGGTGCATGTATGTTATTTACCAATATGATTTGTTTCTTCTTTTGTTTTCCTTTTTTTTTTTTAATAATTTATTTGTTTTCCCTTTTTTTACCCTTTTTTTAACTTTTTTTTTTTAGTTGTTTTTTATTATTAATTTGAATTTATATGAGTTGATAATTTTATTATATTTCCGATTTTAAAAACAATATGCGATATTTTACAAAGTAGAACCATTAGAAAGACAATAACATTATATTATATAAATGAAGGCATAACACTAATAAAAGTACTATATAGCGATACAATTCATTATTCGTTACAAAGAGCATTGTACAATTCAAACTAAATTCTACATGTTACGACCAGCCTTAAATATCTAGAATGAAATAATGCAAGAAAATACTGACAGTTTAACGTCGTATATATGATGTAACCTTTCTTTCACAGATAGGCGACTTACATACAGCATTTGTATTCCACACAATCACTCTATTGCGTCTAACAAACGCATAGAATTTATCAAATATTAAAAAAGATGCTATTTCAAAAATCGTCTTGCCGCAGTCGGAAATCGAAAAGCGCACACCTCTTGCTTTCCGGGCAAATATACCACCACGCTAGCCAAACTTTAAATTACAATTAGGACATTATATTATTACGTAGTTTTACAAACACATTGACCTCCAAATTTTGACTTTCATAGATAGACGAATACCTGCAATGTTTTTATTTCACACAAGTACTCGAGTGCGTCTAACCATGACACAGCATTAAACACTCAGAAATACATTGCTATCTCAAAATTCGGCGTGCCGCAGCCAAGCATCAAACGACTGATATTTTCCTGAGAAGTATTGTAACCTTTACACCACGATTCCATCCGATCATTGAATGACACACTGTTGTAACATAAGCTCTTTGAACCCACTGATCTCCAACTTTAGATTTTCACAGAGAGGCGACTACATACAACGTTTTTATTTCACACAAGTAATATATTGCTTCTTTCAAGGAATGAAGTGATTATATACATGTATCCGTTTTATTTGTGAGTATGTATGACGCCATACGTATTTTGTTTAGTAGTTTGTAATACATTGTTCTCAGTCACTCCATAAAAGTTACAATTACTATAAACTTCGAAATTTTATTATCGTAGTCCTAATCTACTTTTAAAATATAAGGCATTTAAGACTCTTC
Organism: Cyrtodaria siliqua; assembly: GCA_037043455.1. NCBI lineage: Eukaryota > Metazoa > Mollusca > Bivalvia > Adapedonta > Hiatellidae > Cyrtodaria > Cyrtodaria siliqua. Next base: position 103,109 of record JAWPHD010000176.1, read on the forward strand.
CGCGACAAGGACTATCACAACATACGTTCTATGATGACGTGAATTATAAACTTCATTTTCGGTAATGATAACTTCATACACTCCGTATCAAACATGTTAGCCAATGTATCCAAAAAGGCCTCTACCCTGTCATCTGTTAAAATATTCATATTTAGTATCTGACCCACTTACAGTTCACCACACTATGTTTTCCCCTTTGATTGTGTGATGCCCCGACATATTTTGGACTCTATGATGACGTCTACTTAAATCCTGCAAAGGAACGTTTAATGTTTTCAATTTCTTAATTCTTGTTTTCAATCTTGCCTTAGCGATCCTCATTTGTTTATTCTCTTGTTACTCTGACTTCTGCAAAATTATTAAATATATACTTTGCGGCTGTTACAACTTTTATCTTTTGATATACATTTATCATATTGTGTTTTACCTCTTTTGACCATTATTGCTTCCTAGTCTGTTAGAGGATACATCACGACTGCGCTTTCCTTATGTACACTGTTCTGTTTAATATGGGTTTACGAAAGGGTAATAGTGAGATTTGGTGTACAACAGAACCTTTTTTTAATCCTCTAGTGGTATTTCTTTCACTGAGCGGTTCAAGGCAGTACCAATGTTATCAACCGTTTTATGTTGGTGGTGTCGGACACTCTGCTCCTACTTATCCATGTATTTGTTGTTTGTTTTGAATGCATGCTTTGGATGACTTGGTTCTGTGAATGCTACACTCCGATTTTTATGTTCGACTTGTGTATTGACCTAAAGGTGTATATTACAACGTGTCTGGACAATACAATGAAAGGTGTATACAAAGTACGAATGACGATTCTCATTTCATGACAAAGTATTCATGTATTTGTTCCTGTTTTAACAGATGAGCACACTAGTGATAGAAAGCAATCGAATGCGGGAACAGGAGAAAACACGCGTCAGGTATGCTAAAAGATGCAAGCGTAATTTTATACTAGTATTCTTTTAAATCCGAAAGGTTATTTGACGAAGAAGGTGGATATCAACCAAAGTAGGTAAGAGATCATGTTTATGATTTAAATGGCTTACCTCCATAAAATATATGCGATCATAAAAAAAACATTTTCATTTTAATTTTAAGGTGTTCTAGTCATATAAGGATGTATAATTATGTGCCGATTAAAGGTATACATGTTCACGGGTTTTTAAAATACTCGTGATTTAAAATGATTAAAATGAATTATGAGTTGTTAACACTCTAACTTATAATAATATATAGGCCGGACCACGTAATGTGTATCGTTGTATTAATTTGTTTGTAAATTGTATCTATTATATAGGGCCCTTGTGCGTTTATCCACAAAGACAGAATAGAATACTATGAGCAACAACTATCTAAGGTTAAAGAAAAGACAGCAAAGAAGACATCAGGTAGGTTTATTTTTAACGTTGGTCGTGTTTTATATTTGATAAACATGTCAATATTAATAAAGGGCCTTGCTTTTATTTATTTGATATTGTTACACAATGGCTTAATTAAGAGTTTTTCTTTTGTAACACACACGCTTTATACGGCAAACAATGCCGTGGATACGAAAATAAAACTGAGAAAAAGTATTGTTCTATAACTATAATTTCATCAAAATGTAGTAATGCAATTTATACATCGCGACGTTCTTCCTTTATAACTGTCAAATCAAACAGTATTATACCAAATATTCGATTATTTACCTTGCTATTTTTACTATTCTTTTTCTCAGTAAGGAAAACAAATCTCAGACTATGATCCAAAATCCAAGTCTACCTTCTAAATTTAAACCACAGATATCTCTCTCTCTCTCTCTAAGAAAATGAAAGAAGGAACGTGCAAATGAATTAGCAGTGGTGCTGTCTCAACAAAGATGTCATTCGTGGTGCGGTACAACATCATCAATTTTGATGTCTGACAAATTAATGAATAGTTCCTTCAGCAAAAGATAATACATGCAAATTGGATCGATATTACCGCGCCACGGTACGGGGCGGGGTACAGTACGAGGCGTACTTGTCAATAAATGCCTCCAATTAACAGCAAGTAAAAAGTATTTAAAGAACATAACCAGTCAAATAACGTCGAAATTACATGACAAAACCGCTTATCAAAACTATAGTCAGGCGTTCAGATCATATAATAATGTGAATGTGCCGATTAAAAGTATAGGTTTATATTCACGGTTACTTAAAATACGCGTGATTGAATATTTGTAAAATGAATTATGAGTTGTTATCTCCGTGGCCGAATGGTTAACGACGTTGGGTTGTAAATCTTCTCCTTTCACCGCTGCGTGTTCGAATCACACTGGGAGATCGACTTTTTTAAGTGAGGAAGTGTCAATTCGTACAGATTACGAGAGATGTACAGTACTGGTTCTACCCAGGAACAGTGGGTAGTCTGCCTCCACCACAAACAATCGATAGTCATATATAACCTTGCATGTGTTGAAAATGACGTAAAACATCATACAAACAAACAAACAAACAACTTAATTTGACGCTCCAGTTTTGGAGTTTGATCTGGTTGGATAAAGTCTTTTATATTGTAATATTTGGATACTCAAAATATTTACATGTAAGTTATATATACACCTCGCCGTAAGTAGGTTTAGAAAAGGTGTGCATCTGTTGTACACCTTGCCTGTCGTTGGAAGGAAAGATATTTAATAACTGTTTTGCGATTTGTGCGATATAGTATTGACTTACTCTTGCGTTTTTCATAAGCCATCATGATAAAGTCAAAAAGAAAATGGGTACTGCCAATCGTGTTTGTAAAAACAACACATCTGTCTAGTTATAATGTTAGCACCGTTTTTTCCCAATATATATTTGACATTTGTTTGTTTGTTCAAATGGCGGTTTATGTAATCTTTAGCTCATGTTAGGCCATACACGACGTTCGATTTATTTCGTGGTAGAGGTTAACCATCGTATTTATTCCTGGGTAGAACATCACAACAAGCGCCTAGTTGAATTGGAATGTGTGATAAACAAGCGGCCGTGTTTTGAAAACGACAGAAAACAACATTTTACAAATTATATCGATTATAAGACGATTATCTTTTCTTGATAACTTTGTTTTAAAATATATAGGCTATCGGTTATTCATTTTGAAATATTCCAAGTAGGCGGTATAATAATTTGCATTCACAAATTTATCATATCTATTCTTAAATAAGCCCCCATTAAATATTTAATGTATTTCTAAAATATCTACCATTGCTACTCATTGCTTCTCTCAGAAAATACAAGATTAAAGTAATATAATTCCTGAAACACATTTAAAACATTTTACGTCATCTCTTGTCATCATCCAGTGCTATTTTATTTTTGTCATAATCACTAATCTCACCGTCTGTTTTTTTTAAATCCATTTTTTTATATGATATTTTTTTTTATTATTACAAAATATATTTATTATATAATATCCGCAGGTATAATACCTTTTTTTACAACTGTTGCTAATAGTAATACTAACAGCAAAGTAGCAATGTTAATAGCAATACTGACCATGAATATAGTATTGCTAATAGCATTGCTCATAGCAAATTAGTAATGTTAATAGCAATGCTTGCAGCAAATTAATAATGTTAATAAAAAAAATAGCAATGTTAATAACAATGCTATTAACAATACTAACAATTACTAGTTGCATGAATATTGCAGCTGGTTGTTTTGTATTTTATATTTATTTCAAGATAAAAAATAAGATTAATAATATAAAAATGAATGCGGAAGAACTATTACAAAATATATCGGAACAGACGGAACCAGATGAATCAAAGCAACAAGAAACAAAAAAAGAAAGATTATCAGCCATAGTGGCTGGCGGTGGTAGTCGTCAATATTTGGGTAAGGACATACAACTTACGAATATAGATGGCATGCCACCAGATGAAATTAACAAACTTTACTGCAGATATGAAGCAAGGCTTTGGGCAAGTATGACCAAGACTTTAGGCAATTCTTTTATTAACTTGTATGTGATGGGAGTATCAAAATATTTTAATGTAACCAATCCACCAAAGCTGATAGAAGATTTGGAGGAATACCCATTTATTAATCATGCTTTGACAAGCACTTGTTGTGAGTTGTATTACAGGTATGGAATGTGCTTAGCACCATTTACAGCAATACTGACAACTGTTAGACATATTGATTTTAATAAAAATAAAAATATAGATAATATAAATGGAGAACCAAGAGAGTGAAGTTATACCTGTTGTTACACAACCTGTTGAACAACAAAAAGTAAAAAATCCAAAAAGAATAGAAGCTGGGGAAAAAGGAGCAGCGGCAAGAAAGGCAAAGCGTTTGCTTCAAGATGCAAAGCAAAATGATGCAAAGCAAGATGCTGCAAATCAAATAACAAAAATAACAATAGATGAAGAGAAACCAGAAATCAAAATAAACGTATACAAAAATTATATTTCACCGTGTCTGGTTTTATTAGGCATTGCTGGGTTGGGTTTGTATATTTATAACAAGAAATCTGCTACGCAACCTGTAGCTGTGCAACCTGTTCATGTTGCACCAAAAGACCCGTTTGATTTTTAATAATTTATTTTAAAAAAATAATCATATAAAAAAAATGGCAGCAAGTATTGACGGAAAACAAATTGTAAATATGATGTATCATGCTGGAGTGTAAACACTTCTAACTGTTGGATATTCTGAGATTGGCAGAAAACTACTAAAAAGACTAGCCCCTAAAGTGGATTTTAATATGACAGATTTTGGGATGCAATATGTGGATATAATGTTAGCAATGGCTACAAAGGATATGTTGATTAAGCAAGGTATTATTCCTGCGGATATAATAAAAATAATTTTAAAAAATATATATAAAAAATGGCAAGTGCAGTAGCAATGATGATAGGTGGCGCATTAACAAATGCATTGGCGTTTAGCGGTTCAAATTATTTCAAAGACAAAGGCATGACAAAGCAGTGGAACAATTAAACGCAGCACAAGCGGAGTGGAATACAAAAAGAACAGAGAGATTAGATTTTATTAATAAGCAACTGCAAAAAGAACATCATGCAGAGCAGACTTTTGATGATGTGGACAAGGCTATGAAACAGTATTATTATACAACTGGCAAACATTTGCTTTTGGAACCGGAGCCCAAGTTGAGTGATTTTTATACACCATCTCAGGATCAACAGAATAGAGAAATTACGTTTATTGTGGTGGGCATGGCTGCAACTGGATTTGTGGCGTATAAATTGATTTCATAAAAAAAAAATAGTTTAAAACTATAATTACTTTGGATTTCTTTGGAATAACTAAATATGTTTACTTTGAAATAACCTTTGAAAAGACTAAGTCATATGCATGATACCTATTTTTTTTGTTGTTTTTACATGGCTTCAATCCAAGTTGCATATAATATGGTGGTTTAGCACTCTTCTCTAATTTATCTTTGAGATGACCAGGCGCCCATACTTCACCGTTGTCTAATAATGTCAATACCATGGATGGACCATATTCAGTTTCTACTATTTTCGTATCTGTAATAGTGTATATTTTATTTAGTTCCAAGTCTGTCCATTTCTTTGTGCTATTTTGATATTGCTCTTCGAGCAGTTCATCGAATTGTGCAGTTGTGATATCCATTTTTTTATAGTTATATAAAGTTTAATCTTGAGTAGAAAAAATGGAAAAGATTTATTACAGCCCAAAAGGATTTTGGAGAGGTTACACAGCTGTTAAAAAATTGGCAAAAGAGGCTGGTGTTAGTGAAAAAAAGGCATTGGAATTTTTAAAGAAACAAGCTGTGTGGCAGATTTATTTACCTGCGCCAAAAAAATAATTAGACCCAGGTTTGATGTTTCTGCTAAAAATGGATTGCATCAAGCTGATTTGTTATTTTTACCGCATGATACTTTTAGACGCAAGACATATAAATATGCATTGACTGTTGTTGATATTGCAAGTAGATACAAAGAAGCAGAGCCGCTGACTTCCAAGGATAGTAAAGAAGTTGCTAAAGCATTTGAAAAAATATACAGTCAGCATTTGAAATATCCAAAGTTATTACAAGTGGATCCAGGCAGAGAATTTATGGGTGCAGTATCGCAGTTGATGGCAAAACACAAAGTAAATATCAGACGAGGCAGAACAGAAATACACAGAGACCAAGCTTTAGTGGAAAGATTTAACAGAACATTAGCTGAAAGATTGTTTGGTTATCAGTATGCTAAGGAAATAAATTCACAAAAACGTAATAGAGAGTGGGTAAAGAGATTACCAGAAGTTGTCAAAGCCATAAATGTGGAAACAAAAAAGCCTATTCCTGTTGAAACAAAAATATTAAAAGATGATCCTATCTGTATGAATGCCAGTGTAAAATATTTATATCAACCCGGGGAACAAGAAGGTGGAAGACGCAGAGCAACTGATCCAATGTGGAGTGGAGATATTCACAAGATTAAAAGTTATATGGTGACGCAAGGTATAAGAGTTTATTATTTGAAAGCTCCAGCGCCACAGAGAGGATTTGTCAAAGAAGAATTACTTATTGTTCATGCTGATACCCAAATTCATAAGTTTTTATAACAACCATGTGCATCAGTTGTAATTCCATCTTCTCGGATATATCTTTTTGAGTAAAATGGTGATAGTGTAACTTTGTTTACTGATATGCCATATATTTAATGCTTTATTGATCGCATCAAATTCATTTCATGGGTGTATTTTTTCTTGTTAAACAATGCATCTTTATAGTTTTCAAAGTTTATGTGTTTTTTAACTACATATTCTTTTACACCCTTTGTTTTTTTAATGAGCTGTTCATCCGCTCTCAAAATAGAATATAGCTTGGGTCTTAATCCAACATACTCAGCTATAGCAACACCAACACATTCGTCTTTCATTTTACCTAATACTTTTTTATTTCTATCATCGTGCATTGGATGATCAACAGGATAATCACTTAGATCATATTCATCTTTCATCTCAGATATATCTTTGTCGCATCTTCTGTTTTGATATCTACAAGCAAGCTGTCAGTAGTCCTGTGTATAATAAAGTACAGTCCTTCCGTACCTTTTTTTCAGGGTATTATAATACCAATCATACATCATATACTTTGATAAATCCAATACTGACATTCCAACATAGATTGGTTTGTTTAATGTTAATTTTGTTTTATTTACATGCACTGCTGATAAATCATCTGAGAATTTTATGCGCCTGTTAAAGTTAGGCTTAGCTATTATTTTTCTTATTCTCTCATTTTCAGATCCGTCAGTTCGGATTAATTTTATATCAGTTCGCTTGCGCAGATTTTCCATTGTCTTGCCAAATACAGAGTTGTTCATAAGTTTGTAATAATCTTTTTCAAAGGGTGATTTAGCATCTTTTCTAAGTTCTGTATTCAAATTTATGTATGATTCCATCCATGGCTTTTCATTAAATTCTATTACTCTGTGTATTTTCTTTAGCTTCATGCCTAAGGATAAATACAACTCTAACTTTTTATGATGTATCACATACTTTTCTTTGTTCAAAAGATTCTGAACTAGTTGCTCTGTCATAATATTATTTTCTAGCAAATCTGTTTGGTAAGCAGACAGCCATTCTTTTTTTACTACTAATTTTTCTGGCGCAAGTGGATACTCATTATGAGATTCATGAAGTTCTTTTGGATATTCTAAATCTACTTCTAGGATATATCCTTTTCCTTCTTTTGGCTCTGGCAAGGTTTCTGATTCCATCCACTTAAAGCCAGAATATGGAAGTGGCTGACTCATTGCCCATCCATAAAGATTATTTGCATCAAAATACATTAAGAAATTATTTTCTTTATCAGGCTTATAACCATCTACGAGTGAATTATTTGCTTTGGCATATCGTTTTGATACCATACTAATCCCACCTCGCATTCCTTTTTCTGAAAACAAGTGTATGTCAATGTCTGTCAAAAGTTCTAATTCTATTTTTGATGTTTTAAGTAAAGCATCCCAAGATAATCCAGGTGTTGTATAGTAATGTAAAGGGTCAAGTTTGTGTGTACTCATACATGTTCTTCTAAAAGTTTGAAACACATCCGCCAGCAAAGTTACATCTGCTTTCAAATATAAATCATGATAATCTCCAAGGGTTTTACAGTTAAACTTTTTCCACATTTGTTGAGCATATTCATAATCTTTTTGGGTTATACTTTCATCTGATAAACTACTGGAATTTTTTCTATGGGTGGTAATTCTGTTTCATTAAATTTTTCCATGCTGTCCATATATTCTTACGGATAAACACCTTTTCGTAAAAGTGCAGGCTCAAGAGATAATTTATAATAGTCTTGGAGAGTTTTACAGTTAAACTCTTTCCATACGGTTTGAAGATACTCATGATAATCTTTAAAGGTAGTTTCTTTGTCCTTCATACCTTCCTTGAAAAGAATACTACGAAACTTTTCTAGGGGTGGTAATTCTGTTTCCATGCTGCCCATATAACCATCCGGGTAAACAGCTTTTCGCATAGATAAATTTGCTTGTTTGAATTGATCTTTAGTAATTTTAAAATCATGTGCACCTGTTGCATCAACCAATTGTGCCAGAGAAGTACCCATAAATTGGAAACTGTCTAAAGATCTAAGTTGGCCAGCACTAAATGATATGTATTTTTCAGCATTATTTGGGATGCATGTAATATTGCCTGTCATTTTATGTATTTTTTGCATTATAAGATGACTATCATATCCTTTGAGGTTGTGAAATACAACAGGGATAGTTGTTTTGCCTGGTTTTATTTTAAATTTCAGGTTACAGTTTTTATGTGCTGTACCTCTGTATTTTCCTGTGAAATGACAATGATCTTTTACTTTGCAGTTCTTATCATTATTTATTACATTTTTGCATATCCAGCAGTGTGTTGCTTTTTCATAATCTATTTCATTCTGCTGTGTCATGTTTAATGGTTTTGGATGAGAAAATATATTATTAATGTTGCTCTTTTCACATTCCAAATAATTTAAAAACTTTTCAACAGTATCTTCACCTCTGTAAATAACAGGTTATTCTACTTTACCATCATATCTGACAACTTGATATCCAAATCCACAAGCTTCGTGCACACTTGTGATTTCAGATTTCTTTCCAAATTTAGTTGATTGAGGTTAAACTATACTTTCAAAATCAGCATATATTACATAGGGCACAGGCATTTGATTTTGATGATTTTTAAATTGGATGTTTGCACCTTTTCTTGGCATTTCTATTCGGCAAGAGTTTTTATTGATACCATCACAGTCTTCTTTGTGTTTGGTAAGTAGTTTTATTCCATAGTAGCCATGAAGACAACGATCGCAAAAGTAAGTTTTACCATGATGTTTGTTTTGATCATAAAGTAATCTATTTCAATTTTTAATCCAGCAATAATGATATTTTGTTGTTTAAGGTTCGTCAGGATAATCATCAGGGTTATAATTGTCATCTATGATTCCTTCTTCATTGTTTGGATCATCTTCGTTCTCTGATTCGACCTCAGTGTCTCCAGAGATTAACATCAAATTAATTATTTCAATGTCTTTTGGCTGCTCTGATATTTTATATGGAAAAACAGATAACTTTTTATTTTGCTCACTATGTAATACTCCTGTGGTGTATTTTTTTGTAGCACCATCATCTTTAAATAAATTTACAGTAAGACCTAATTGAAACTTTAAACCATTCATCTTTGTCAGCTCTTTGGTTGTTTGTTTCGTGATAATAGATTTTTTATCATGGAATAGTTTCTGAGGGTCTTTATATTTTTGGGCAGATATTTCGTATGCTTTGAAATAGCCACACATTGGCTTGTCAACCAGTTTTATTTCTGGAATACTTTCTTTAGATTTTCTATCATTAAACTCTTTCAGTTCATTTATAACATTGTCTCGTAATTTAGCATATTTCTGCTTTTGTTCATTTATAACATTTTCTTGTAATTCTTGTAATTTATCATATTTCTGCTTTTCTCGCTTACGTTGTTTTTTAGCACGTCGTCTCTTGAGTAAATTTTCTAATGTTTGAGATTTAACCTCTAAAGTTTCCTTTGAAATTTCACGGGGTTTGATTGTTGTACGAGAGGTTGGTTTTACAGCTCGTGGTGCTCGGATTGGTTTGGTCCGTGGTGCAGGAATTGGTTTTACAGCTCGTGGTGCTGGGATTGGTTTGGTCCGTGGTGCTGGGCTTGGTTTGTTTTTCTTTTTTTCCCGTCTTACTCTTTCCAGCACTTTGGACTCAACTGGTTGAATAACCTCTTTTGGAGTTTCCTTTGAAATTTCGGACTCTTTAAGAGCATCTACCATCTTTCTAAGCTGATCATTATTAATTACTCCTTCCCGGTGTAATTGTAAAATGTAGTGAACGTCTTCGGTACTCATTTTTGTAATATATATCATATTATATTTCTTTTCTTAATATAAAAAAAATATTTATTATAACAAGAAAAAGAAAATGGTTAACACTAAGAAAATTGAAACCATTTGCCAATTTCTCAAAGTTGGAGATCACGAACCTTGTAAAAATAAACCAATACAAGATTCAAACTACTGCAGTTTACATAAATTCAGATTAAAGCAAAGCAAAGTTTTACCGTGTCTAAAATGTGAAAAAGGTACAAGTGCAAAATATCAAATTTGTGTTGGTTGTGGTGCTCATATAGTTAGATTAAGACATAGATACTGGGAAGTAGTAAAGCCATATAGAGATTTAATGCGAAAAAATCAAACTGTATGATTTTCTAGTAAAAAATCATAGTTAAAAATCATAGTTTATTATATTCGTGTTGGGTGTAATTTTGATAACTTATAAAAAAAATTAAACTTGCAATCTTCACTACCCCTATTTTAAAAAAGTTTTAATAAATTAAGTAAATCACCATTTCATGCTGATTATATATATATGTAAATTGGGTGTTTCTGTTGTAATTTGAGGCGAGCGAAGCGAGACACAAATTACAACAGAACACCCAATTTACATATATATCTATTAGTGATATCAAAAATTCAATTACCGATATCTAAAATTTAATTATTGATATCAATAATTGCGTTTTAATTTTTGACATCGCTAAATCATTTTTCGAATGGAATTGGCGATAGCAAAATTTGAATTAACGATGTCTCTAATATAAGCGATATCGATAAATGAGTTTTGAATATCAGTAATTGATTTTTTGATATAGGTAATTGAATTAGCGATGTAGCTAATAAGGGATAAATGTGATGCCATATATCTCACACTCCAAGAAATTGAATCCCTTAATAAACGTTACTCCCTCAATTCTAAACCTTCTATAGCTTATAAAATATAAATTTAATATTACTATAAATTACTATGCAGATAATGATTATAATAGTATGTCTACAACGATGATTTATGTTTAGGGGATCAAATGAATTTCGATTGCTCACGGAGCTGAGCGGAAAGTTTTGTTGTTGTTTTTTTCAAATAATTACTGAAAAGTAACTGATTATATCATCGCTTTGTGTGATATCATATATAGAAGTGCACTCGCACTTGTAAATATCATGTTCCAGATTCATTGCAGTTGTATTCTCGCCGCCAAGACGAATTATCAAAGGAAGCTATTGCATCTTTGAAAAGCATGTTTAAAACTGAGTTACCACACGTGTCAATTGAAGAGATAAATGATATATCGCCCATAGTTCATGGTACTTGTACCATGGTACCCGTGTTGATCCTTTGTTTACATACAACTAGACTTGGGGACGACGTTTCTGCTGCCATGGCTACAATACCGCGTAAGTAGTGATGTTTCATAATACGGTATGCACCATTTAATGGTCTAGGTATTGAATGATAATAATGTATAACATTATATATAGTCATAATTTTAAACGATATCTGATGTTTAAGTTGTATTTAAAAAGTTATTTTAACATGTAAATGTTCGACATGCCCTGTGATTCATTGCACCAACCGTATGATCCACCATTACAAATAATCAGTCGCCCAGTACTTTCTATAGCTTTCGTTTCACGCCACCTGAAGCTATGAAATTGTAAATAAAGGCGGCTAGAAATACTTTCAAATGTTAAAACTACTACTCGCATCAATGTTCAGTTTGTTTGTTTGTTTTGGAAACGTTATAGATAGAACAATAAGGTTATAAGCATCGAAGAAATATACGATTCTCTCTTACAATAACTGACCAAATTTACAAAGGCGGATGCTTTTTTCCAAAAGTACATACTTTGCCTCTCGCCTGTTTCGCTGGCCATCATTTAGTCATATCTACCTCGGTTTTAGAAAACTCATTGTTTCAAATAGTAGACAGTGGTGATAGGGATCCAACGTTGACGTGGCGTTGCATTAATGTATAACGTCCGTTTTTGCTTTACATCTATTATAATTGCCTGCTTATTCAATCTAACAATAAATATTTTTGCGAAAGAAAAAAATGAATGTAGTTTCTTGTTATTTGAACCAATATGTCGATGTATTACTATTTCTTAAAAATCTCCACTTTTGATTGGTTAAGAGGCCACTACTGCATTTCTCATGCATTTGCATTATAACCGTTTGGGCTTCAAACCCTATTTCTAAAAGTAGATATAAAAGTTGAAAAGGAAATGTAGCATTCATGGACCACAACCAGTAGCACGCATATAACCAAACAGCAATTACAAAGATGGATAAAGGGCAAGATATGACATCACAAACATAAATGGTTGAAAATATGGGCTACCGCCTTGGAACGGTCAGTGGCATAAAGGACCACTGGGTGAGTGGGGGATTAAACCAGGTTCTAAATCTGGAAAAAAACACTTTTCTTACTATCTTAGATACACTCAGAAGTGGCCAATAAATTGGAGATAATGTAATGCTTTCACCCCCAGAATGACAGTAAATGAATTGTACTTTTTTTGCAAATACATCTTTAGTACATTTTTACAAATATAAATGCAAATTTCAATCAAAATAATTATCCTAAATGAACATGTTTTATGGAGGAAATATGTTGATGTTTTATGTGTATTTGTTAAGATTTGAGTAATTTCATTCAATCAAAATCAACCTTACAGTCTGACTATATGCTCTAATATACCCTATACTTTGTTAAACCAATCAAAAGCCCCAAATCAATAATGCTATCTGACCAAAATCCAAGTTATACCATTTTATCCGCCGAATGAAATACAAATGGCGGTCAGCTAAACTCCCGATTCAGCATTGTGTTTCTACGAATTCTATTATATCATGTTTTGTCAGTGTACACACTCTGGTTTTATTTACTTATTTTCAATATTTGATCATCCCCGAAAACAGATGACCTATTTACAAATTCGTCCTTTCAACGACTTTTGTTTTGAAATGTCAAATTCAACTTGCGGTATTGATCAGTCATACCGTTTAATACATGAAAGTTTAATCAATATCACGATGCTTCTTGGAGTCGATATAAGCGCATGTTTCGTCAATCTTTCCCAAAACCGAAGAACGCCCATCCAAGTCCCGGCGAATATGTTACAGTATAATACAATAATGGAAAGCAATTTTGCCTACTATACATGTATTTGCAATTATTTCCATCACTAACTCTCGGAAATCACACGGAAATTGTGATCAATTCGTTACATAAATTCCAGCATCATGCATGGAATATTACAGCCTTTTTACTGTCATTTCAGCCTTCGCCTTCTAACTTAATTTACGTCTTACCTGTTATCATGACAGCACTTATTTCCAGTTAAGATTGTATATAACTAACAGTATTAAAATTACTATAAATTGTAGTTCTTGAAGTCAAAACAAACCATTTTAGATCGACTCATTATGACTGTCTGAGCACGTTAAATAAATAATAGTTATCCCGCTTCTTCATTTTCATTTGCGAATCGTGCACACTACTTATACAGTGAAGTGTTTTAAATAACATCTCATCAATGAAACATGAGCAAATATGTCACTGGTAACTATATGCACTTTCATTTATTTTGTTTATTTCAATGCGGCTTTTGACCCAAGAAAACCGCATTGATAGACGTATACAAAAAACGTTCGGACGACATCTCCTCTGTTACTATTCATACAAAATTAACGAATTGTTACTTGCATGACCTTTGTTTTGACCTTCATGAGCTTGTGTTTTCATCGTTGATCAATAATTGAAATGACTGCTATGTCGATGTATAAAAACTACAACACCTATGACAAAACTCTAGCTGTCATTGCAAATCAGTAGTGTTATTACTTACTGGTTCAAGCAGAATATGTGTTGCTGTAACGTAGAATATCGTTGAAGGCGGTGATTAGGGGCGTGATAGCTGTTTCGATGTTTTTTTTCCATCTTTATTAACCAATAAATGTGATTAATAGCGCCCCCACTCAACCCACTTGGTGAACTGTTTGAACAATCTTTGTAGCCTAATACAGGTACTGATTCTGAATTTTCATAACAATTAACAAAACAAACGTTAATGCAAATTATTCGAAGGTGATTAATACTCCGGCATTTGTGTCTCAACAGGTTAATATGGATGTATGGGAATACTCTGAATAACTACTGAAAAGGAGATCCCTTGGAAGCAACAAACACAAACAAGAGATAAAAGTAGCAGACTCGAGTGTCGTGCCCTTAATGGTTCTTTTGTTGCTCTGGCTTCTGCCAAGTCATTGAGTATCTTTGTGGCTTTCTATGCTATTGCTTTTTGTATTGATATATATGCACGAGCATCTTTGTGTTTTGCTTATATTGCCTATTAATGCTGCCTTGTTGGTTAGAGAATAGTTCGTGGCGGGGATATCTTTATTTACACTGTCCCGTTTTATTAGGATGAAGTATGGTAAGTGTGAGGCTTGGCACACCCTAGAACCTGGTTTAAACCCACAGCGGCCTTTTTTGCCACTGACCGTCCCAAGTCGGTAGCCCTATTGTCAGCGTTGTTTATGTCTGTGTAATATGCCTTTATTCCTTATTAACATGTTTGTCGGTTTTCGTGTTTTGGGTTTGACTGTGTTCTGTAAAAGCTGCCTTTCCTGTTCAACTGATATACTTATGTTTACAACCGTCACACAACACTAAACAAACGCTAGTGTAAATGTCAATAAATACTGAAAAGGGGATCCCCTGGGAGCAACAAACACAAACAAATGTTAAAGTAGCAGACTCGGTTTTATTGAGTATGTTGATGAGAGGTAATGTGAAGTTCAACACCTCTAACTCCTCTTAGCATCGGCTTAATAGATATTCTACTTTAAAGCCACAATGGCCCTGATGATCCCAGAGTACCAGTAAGTAACAACACTACTGATTTGAATTTTGTGCTGAGCAGTGTCTCAAACATATTTGAAGTCTTGCGTACAGTTATTGGAGTGTAACCTTATGAATTCTTATAGTTATTGGAGTGTAACCGTATATGGTTTTTATTAAGTAATTTCATATCATACCAAAATGGAAAAGTAAATATGCAACCATGCAACCATTATCGGCTAAATAATTTGAAGGTGATTTATTTACATTCCCCACCAAAACTTTGGGTTATATATATGTGAAGTCTTACGTAGAAAGTAGTGGAGTGTAACTTTATGAATTCTTAAAATTCGTTGTGTGTATTTTCACATAATACCAAAAGAGAAAAGCAAATTTGTAACCATGCAACATTGTTTGTTAAATAATGTAACGGGGTGCGAAGGGACGGTATGCGACGCAACGTAAATTAGAAGTGTTTAATCTTATGAAGTCTTACAATTAGTGTGTAATTTTATGAGGTGTACATTATGTATTTCGGGTCATATAAAGGAAAAAGAAAATATGCAACCATTATCTGTTAAATAAGAGGACAAATAGTCAAACACTTAGTGGACTCTTATGTAAAAAATAGTGTAATGCAACCTTATTAAGTCTAACGGAATGTAACCTTATGAGATGTTCATAATGCATTTTCACATAATAATCAAAAGGAAATACAAATATGCAACAATGCAACCATTATTATTTAAACAATAAAACGGGACGCAACGGACGGGACTCAACACAAAGTAAATTAGTGCAGTGTAACCTAATGAGGTCTTAAAATTAGTATTATGAAACTTTATGAGGTTTTCATTACGTTTACACGTCAAAAACTTAGTGGAATCTTCTGTAAATATATAGTGGAGTGAAACCTTACAAAGTCTGTAAAATTAGTGGAATTTAACCTTATGTGTTTTTCGTAATGTACTTTCACATCATAACAAACATGAAAAGCAAATATGCAACCATGTACATAGTATCTGTTAAGTAATAAAACGGGATTTAAAGTGAAATATAAATTAAGTTTATCTTCGATACTACCTATAGGTATTTGATTAATGTGCCTTGGGTGGTTATAATTCAGAGTTAGTAAAGTGTATATGCATATACATTTGCATATATCAAGCATAAGTATAGATGTTTGCCAGGGCAGTGCCAATTTTACACAGAATTATATTGGGATATTTAAAAACTTTTTTCATATAATAATACTTAGACAACATATTCCGTATACATTATGTTGCTGTTTTAAATATGCGTTTTCTTCAACTGATGGCTCCCCTTTCTAAATGTTTGTAAATATCTCAAAGGAAAATACATTTTAAATTACACCTTCTCAGCAACTACTCCTAAAGTAACATAAGCAAGCGTATTCTTTGCGTTTACCTATAGCTATTTAGCTTCCAGCGGGCGTCATATGTCCACATAAAATCAGTAGTGCAACTTCGAGTCGTTTGTTATCGATACACACGAAATATATAACAGTATTGGTTGTTTCTCATTTAAAAAGAAAGACTTACTTTATACGTTTCAAGGATTTATCCTAAAGATTACTTCTCCTTAGGAAACATCATTTGCTGCTTAAAATGCTATACTAACGCTATCTCTAGTGTAACACTAATATACATATTATCAATTATTTATTTATATTCTTTCAGCGTCTGCAGACGTGGCTCTTGTTATTCTGCATTGCAAAAGTGAATTCACTCTTCCTACAGTTACAAGCGACATGAAACTTCCGGCGTTTAGGTCGTGTGGTGGAATATTTGATTTTGTGTACCAGCCTGATAGAGGGTTCTATTCGTGTGACATGAACACCAAGTCTTTCACCAAGATGAACACATTCCTATCAGAAAACGGTTTGAAACTTATGCCAAGTAATAATTGTCATATACAGTAACTGTATATGATTCAGACCGCTTAGTACTTATTTGGTGACCTTGTTAATCGACCACCTTACCACAGACATTGTGACAGCACAGTCAGTAAATATGTCGTTTTAATTAACAGATGCTTTGTATGTTGCACCTTACTTTAATCGGCATTATTCAACGTTTTACCCGAAGTTTCTATTTTCGTAAAATTTGATAGTATCTTAAAATTCAGCATAACCTACAGCCGACAGATCAGTGAATCATATTTGAAGCGCTAAAAACATACTTGCATTTAGTCTATGTGTATGATTTGGCAGATATAAGCATTATTATTCTAGATATTGATAGGCAATCGTGTACTCTCTCGACAACTCGAAACGCACACTGATTTCGTCTGCTATATACTAAGAAAACAAAAAATCCAAAATTCAACAACGCAGATTGCTTCACTGCTTCTAAACACCGGCATAGACTAAGAATTGTCAACGACTTTGATTCCCTCTTTTACCATTTGTTCACTATTTGTATTGTTCGTCGTGTTTTCCTCTTGAATTGTCAACAAAGTTCTGAACTGAATCGATGGCAAAATTACAATAGTAGCACTAGTAATTAATACCTGAAAAAGAAAGGCAATATTATATATAATTATATACTGAAACGAAAAAGAAAGCATTGATACACAAACCGTTATATTAGTGACAATTACCAATGATTCATTAATTAATCAATTCGCCAACTGTTAACAGCTTACGTTGACAGGTTTACGTCCCACAGGATATTGTTGAACTCCATTATCTGAAAATGCATGATCAAGTCCGTCTTTTGGTAATGAAGCCCAAGTGAAAACCTTTACATAATATACGTTCAAATGGCGTTTAGATTCTGATACGGAAAAATCCAACAAATATTCTCTAAATGTCATACTTTACTATAAAATATGATAAGTTTTGATAGTCGCTTCATCGTCTTGTGTAAATCTCCTCAAGGTGCAATATCGTTGACGTCTAAATTATTACTTACTTAGTGTACCTTCATCACTCTATCACCTTTTTTAGTATTTATTTACATAGTTTACCTCTTTTCTAAATAGTTAATGCCGGATCAAAAATGTTAAATGTTCTGGAATACAACTGTGTCGCATAAGACTCAATACTGCACAATCAACTCTTATACTGGCATGTTTGTAAGCCGTAACGAATACTTTAAATACGATAGGTAGAGCTTTATTGTATTTGCTTATAAGCCGTTTGTTTCATTTTAGGTTTCAGGAAATATGCAAACGTCAACATACATTTTATGTTAGAACAGTTGTATTGCGTTTTATAGAGCACGTCAATGTAAGATAACCTTATTGGGATTTAAATAAACGTTAGCATAGGATTGGCCCGGAGTAATGTAATCAGCTGAAACAGAGATTTCATATAACGTTAAAGTAGATATACAAATCAAACAGGAATAGTAGCATTCAATTCAAGGGCGACAGTCAACTACAAACACGCACAGAAACAAACAACAACTAGTAATAGAATGCAAGAAATGACATAACCAACATAAAGGCATTGACAATAGGGCTACCACCTTGGAACAGTCATTTTCAAGAAAGTCCGCTGGGGGTTTAAACCAGGTTCTAAGGTGCACCTAACCTCATTCTTACCCTATTGTCCTCCCAATGGCCGGGTGTAAATAAATGTATCCCTTCAGGTTATAGTATCTGACAAACAAGGCAGCATTAATAGGCAATATAAGTAAAACACATAAATGATCATGTATTTATGAATATAAACAAAGACTAGAAAGCCACAAAGTACTTAGCAGAAACAAGAGAACAGCCGTGATGGGTACGGCAAGACAAGAATATAGAAAACCATCAACCGCTACCGTCCTATAAGTCCTCAACATGTCTATAAGCTATAGAAAAACGACAAGTTGAGAAACATAGACCTCACAAGAAGTAGCTAGGGGAACATCCCCATCCAACTGGGGATAATTAACATATACCTCACAAGAAGTAGCTAGGGGAACATCCCCATCCAACTGGGGATAATTAACATATACCTCACAAGAAGTAGCTAGGGGAACATCGCCATCTTACTGGGGATAATTCACATTATCATTAAACTATAGTATTATTATCCCTGATACGTCGTTTTTGTACCACATGATATGACACATGATGTGAATCCAGATCTTCCCGCACAAGTTATCACACGCGATTTGCGGGTAATAACCTGTGCAGAATGATAACCCGGAAGTAAGTAACGTCAATAACCGTAAATTAACTGACGTCATTAACGTGCGGGCCATTTTTAACGTCCGTTTTAATTTCATTCCCGTTAAAATGGAAGCAGGGAAAAAGACGTTGGAATCTCTATTCACTTTTATGGCAAGAACATGTGTCAACAAAGCGCTCGAGTCAGGTATGTTTTTGCTTAATTACTTTTTTAATAAATAACGAATTGTGTTCAACTAAAGTGCACATCCTTCTACAGAATGAGCTCTTTTCTTTGTCGCAACCGGTATTTTGATTTATTTAGTACTTTCTGAGTTTAGCCCTTCCAAATGTTTACGGTCGTGTACGCTTTCTTTCATTTTAAATACTTTGGGAGTCTAATCTAAGAAAGTCAATATCAATCGAAATACCCGTTTGCGGTGGACGAAAACGACCACTTTGTAGTGTATGCGCGCTTTACTAAAACACACAGTTAAATATAAAGACAGTTTTAAGCAAACACATACCTGAATCGAGCGGTGTATTAATTAATAACATTTCCAAAATCGATAAAAAAAACCACACAAAATAAATAATACGGGCAAAGCTCGACCTGCCGAAGGCAGATCGGGCGAAGCCCGACTATAGGTTACATGTATGTACATGTATGCATGAGAATGAATATCTTGAATACTTACTAGCTAACGCTACTAATTTTCATTTTCGTAGTGCGTCAAACTTGAATTTTGTCTCCAAGATGGCAGACGACGCGGACGACGCCATTTTGAAACTTCCGGTCGCATTTTTGACCCGCTTCCTGTCTCACGATGAAGTCACGCAGACGTGATTAACAGTTGAAAGCCAAAAGTAAATTACCGGCGTTCCATTGTTAACAGAAATAATTAATTTTGAAGAATGCTTACCTTTTTATGAAGGATTGCGTGTACCCAGGAGTTTTTTATATGTTTTTACGTATTTCTAGGACTCTGAAGCGCTTCAATTTTGAAGCGTCTGTGATCGGTGTAGATCGTACGTTTCGCACGTCGGAATCGGTATAGGTCGTAAGTTTCACACGTCGTAAAGAAAGTTTCCGCAGCGCGTTAGCGTTCTCTACGACGTGCGGCTATTACATGTCACAGGCCTTATTCTTCGCTATTTTTATGGAAAATACGAATCAAGTGACCTTGCTGTGCAATGTTTCGTTTAATAAACAAACAAATTAACAGCTCTGTTGCATATTTCTTGTTAGCGTTTCTAAAATTCTAGGATAAAATAATTTCTTTAAAAATGAAAAAAAACATATGTCAGGAGTTAAGTTAGCCTTCGATTTTTATGCCATTTTTGGCCATAATTATTTTTTCACTTTTCAAATCGATGTTACGCACGTGCGTAAGTGCGTATCGCTTGCTACGCCGCTGAATACACATATGTTTACCTTAATCGCAAGTTAAAAATGTAACAATAATGTTTTAATATGAAACAGGCACTGACTAGATAACGGTCAAAGTACTTTGATGAATGATTACTTGTGTATGGAATGGATGGGGACTGGAGTAAGAATTTGATAATAACAGGTAACAAAGATTAATTAAATATTCTCAATAACACTAAACAGATAACAAAAAATAAATTTAAATAATAACAGTTTAAGAGATGAAAAAACTTGCTACTCCCCCTCCTCAACACCACGAGAGCCTTTTACTAGGTCCTGGGCTTTTTTTTAAGGAAATTGGGAAAAGGCCTAGGCCTGCTGAATTTAGGGGAAATAAGCGCTAGACTGTCCAAATTGGGAAAAAAATAGTGTGATTTTCGTTGTTTTGGGAAATGTGTTTTTAAGGGCAAATTTCATTAAAATGTAGTTTTAGGTAAAATATTGATAAGTTTTAGAACTGAGTTATTTTAACATACAAACTATGTAAAGTATGTCACTTAATTACCAAAAAAAATAATTTTTACCCCAAAATTGGGATAAAATAGAGGTTTTTGCAATTGGGAAGAGGCCGAATTTCGGCCCCTGTTAAATAGGTTAAAAAAGCCCTGAGGTCTGGAAAGGGGCATTTTGGCCTAGAATGTGGGAAAGATCCATGACTGGGAAATGAAATTTTCAGAATTAATTAAGTTTAAAAAATGGGGAAAACTGCATGATTTTCAAAGTAATTTGGGTGGGGAAGTGGCCTTATACGGACCGCTGCGAAAAAGGGTTAAACGGCCTCGATTACCTACCTACCATATGAGTCTCATTCATTAAACATAGAAAAAACATCCTATGTATTTTGATGGGTATTTAAGCCAACAAACAGAACCTTGATATTTCAATTTTATGTATACACTTACAAAAAAAGTCTTACATTCCGTTGGACATGCTAGAATCTATTTTTTTCCGAAAACTGTTCAGTTTGTTAGCCCCCGAAAACTGAAATACACCGACTCACACAAAAACTGTACCAGAAATGCTTGCGCATATTTTCTGTGTAAAGGAAAAGATCAAATAAAGTATGCACTCAAATCTATCCGTATCTTATTGTTCTCAAGTTTAAAGTCTTATTACAGATACAAAATAAAACAAAAAGCTAACCTTCCTACCCACTACTCATTGTTGCAGTAAACAAGGGTATTATTTTATTAGGCCTTACAAATATATTTATTTACATATATGTGCAAAGATCTATCTATAACTATTTCCTGACTTTAAGATTAAGATCTGATCAAATTTATAGTTAGTTATGACCCTAAAAATAGAGATGGGTAAAAAGTGTACATGCTATCAAATTGCTTTGCCCGTTACATAGGTAGTGCCTATTTCATATTAAATTTGCTATTTGTTCGAGAACTCGGTAATCAGTGATGAATGTATTACAACTGATCACTTTCCATATCACGACTGATAGATCTATACATTTTTCAAAATAATATTTTGTGTATGTAGTTTAATGATTAATAAATACAACTCTCCTTTTCCACAAAATACCTGATATCATCCCTCGAACAATATCAATACCTCGGTCCTACGGACCTAGGTATTGATATTGAATTCTCGAGATGATATCAGGTGTGATATGGAAAAAGGAGAGTGATAATTTATACATATCAACATTAAAAGCATCTCTCTTTTCAGAGAGTTTACTAAATATTTCGCAATTTTTAATAGAGAGATTTAAATCAAGAAATGAAGCAACAGTTTCAGAAATGTTACCTTTGTCGATATGAAGTTGATAATTAGGATTGATATTATTAACCATAGTAGAAAACAAATGATTGTCAATGTTGAATATGTCATCCAGATACCGGGAGGTATCATTAAAGGCTTCAACTGCCTGAGTATCGGATGAAAGACTCAACATGAAATCTCTTTCATAGCAATGTAAGGATAAGTCTGCGACAAGGGGTGCAAAGTTCGTACCCATAGGGATACTAACAATTTGAGTAACAAACGGTTGTTCTATATATGACGAAAATATAATCTAATAGGAAAATGAGTGCTTCACCAATTTCTTGGTAAGTCCACATAGTGTTATTGTCTGAACTGCCGGTAGTCAAAAACGCTTTAATATTGTTACAGGCCAAAGTCCATCCTCATTCCCGAATGTCAACAGTAAGCAACATTTGTGTTCCTGTTACTGACTTACGTCTTTAAGTCACGTTTTTAAACAGTGAATGAGGTTATGGTGCTTTTAACGCACATTTCCCTATATGTATGCATGGAATCTGTTTTAACTCAAGCAATTAATAATGATGAAGTTATCAAACGTTTAGTACTATGCGCTTCTTTTTCGTTGTAGGATAATATATATATATATTCTGACTACTTTCAGAAAAAGTAAGGTTCGGTTTTAACGTTTTAGGTTTAAGTGGTTTTCAGTCACATTACGTGGTCCCGCCTTAATTCCATTAAGCGATATGAAAGCTTATATTAGCACAATTTTATAACAGATATTTTGACAGTAAAACACGTTTAAAAACATTGTTTACTGAAACAATATTGTAACCTGTTTAAAATTACCTATTACATGTTTTAATTTTACAATATGCAAACATGTTAAGCCGAAATTAAGGTTTTATTTCATACCCCAGCCAACCCCATTTGCTTTTTTTGGAGAAGGGGTTGGATGGGGTATGAAAGTTAATATTCGGACCACGTAATGGATATTGCGGAACCTCTAATTTAATTGCGCATTGTAAGTAAAGATAGCCCGAAACAGTTTTGTATAATCTAATGACAAACTGAAGGAAAATGATTGCACACATGGTTAAATAGAGCATAGTTCAAGAAATCGGGCGGATTACAAAACTGCCAAAGCCGTTGCCATTCTATGCCAATGACTTTGTTTTATGAAAAACGTCGAAACAGTCGACATATTTTGAGCCTATCCCGGTGACTTATTTCTTATATACGCATAAGCAGTAAAACGATATTCTTAGTAAATAGCAAACGAAATCGTTTTCTGTTTTGAGTTGTCGAGAAATCAAATGATTGTCTATCAATATCTACTAAAAAAGAATGCTTACATCTACTAAAACATACCGATGCTTGGATGATTTCATAAGGGTAACCACAATTAATATTTATAACATAGTAAGTTAAATGTATACATATATGAACAAATATTACTAGTGGAGTGCGTGGACCAGTGGTAGAGTTTCGGACTCCAAACCTAGAGGTCTTGGGTTCGATCCTTGTCGTGCTCCTTGAGCAAGAGAATTAATCCGCATTGATTAATACTGGTTCTACCCAGAAAGCAATAAAGGGTGATTAATCTAAGTTGCAATAACTTGTTTCGCAATTGATATAAAAGAAAAATAATTACACTAAACTAACTATTACAAGATTCGAACTTATATTTATGTATCCAATACAATAACATTGAAGGGCATTTCAAACATATTGTTACCTTTGAATATCATTTTAAAGTTGATACGTTGTTATAACTACCTCTTCTAAACATATTTAGCCTTTAAAATAGTAGGTAGCGGACTTCGTTTTGAGGTATCTTAAAGCTACATACCCTATACTTATACTGATACTAACTCATGAATATGAATGAGTCACGAGTGAAGCAGCTTCAATTCGACGAACATCCAAAAAGTCCGTATATAAGTAGATATAAATATCGAACAGGAAAAGTAGCATTCAAGCATGACAGACAACCACAAATACACACAGAATATAAGCCAGAACTCGATGTGTTAAACATACGTGGTGTTTTCGAAAAGGAATGCACCTCGGCGAATTATCTCGCTGAAACTGACCGAAATGCTGAAATTTCTATGACAACCTTCGAAATATTCCCATAGATTAAAATGCATAGTTTCAACTCATGAATCCAGTATAATTTAAGTGAGTGACTAAGTGATTTAATATGTAGGACCTCTAATCCACATTCTTCATTATTGTTTATCATCACATTACGTTTTGTTTTATAAGATTTTCTTTGGCCTCGGGTTTTAATCCCGTTTAAACCTTCTTTTCGTTTTTTTTTTTTTTTTAAATTTTCATTTTTATTCCCCTATATTTCTTTATTGATAATGTATATGATTTTATTTATTTTATTTGTTTTATCCTAGTATTTCATTGCAAAAGAAATATTTCAATCAAGAATTATAATATACTCTACGCAGCGTAAACATTCAAGAGGACAATTTGCTCATGAAAAAAAAGAAATAAAAAAAGATCTTGTTAAAGCGATTCGAACTTCCGACCAACAAACCGCATTATGTGTCTTATTATTGTATAGAGATTGTGCTCTAGCCCGCACGGCTAATCGGACAGTTATTGAAAATGATGAATAATTGACATAAGAAACTATTATGAAATATTGTTCACTGTTTACGTTTAGAATAAAAAAAACATTCACAATTGATCTCGGTACATCAATATGTTCAATAATTTAAACAGGATTAAGAGAAATTAAAATAAACTTTGATATGTTTTAGTGTAATCCGAGCCTTCTCTGACCTTACCAGCCCTTTTTACGATTTTGATATTTCATCTGGCTATGTACGCTCAGAGCGCTTCCTATAGTATAAACACAGGGATCTCTTCTTCCTCGCGGGAGAGGAGCTACCATCTTGGTTTTAAGTAAATATATCTAAGAAAGTATGCATTGAATTAAAATTTCAAGCATTTAAATTGATTATCAATATATTTATTTACCTATTTGAACCAATATGTTTGTTATATTAATTTTAATAAATTTGTCACGGTCAACCATTTTTAGAAGAAGTTAACTGATATTAAATTTCCATGTGTTATTATTCAGGTCAAGTGTCACGTGATCGTGACTGGTGCGCCGATAAATATTGCCCGCATAATTCAAACAATTTTAAAATTGCAACCAACTTTTTCTTTTGGCACTCGCAATTCTCTGAACAACATCATATTGTTTATCTTTAAATTTTAGACCCTAATTATGCTCCGAGAAGATCAACTCCAAAACTATTTCGATGTTGTCAGTTGATAAGTTATTTGATGAGGGGAATATGAATACCTTCACCTCGCGCGAGAATATCACGGGAATTTAATTAATATGAAAAATGACAATATGGCGTATATGGTAAATAAAAGTGTACTTCAAAACATATATGTTTTATTGCGTCATTACAGTCGATAAAAATGCACTTTTATCGTTGCAACTTGGTTTATTTAACATTATTTGATCGACGTCACAAACATCGTTGAAAGTGCATGACTCTGTGTTTTTCGGAATCCCTCCGTTTTCACTCTGACCCTCAAAAGCCACACACACAAAAAAAGCCACAGAAATAAAAGCTTTTAGGGTCAGAGAAGGCGCGGATTAGCAAAACAAACCGTTGGTAGACTTTCGTGCGATTTATATCGCTTAGTACCAATGTGGATGTTGATCGGCTATTAATACATGGGCGTTGTTTGTTTTACATGTGCATGTGCACCTCATTTTGCCGGTGTATATGTATTTGTTTGTGCATCCGATGTGCCTCAACACTATTCAAAACGGCGTTTCAAACAGGAAGACAAGAGCGGTAAGTGTAAATTATTATTATTATCATTATTATTATTATATTATATGTAGGTTAATCACAATTTTGACGGGTTACATGCCAGCTTTATATGTTTGTGGTGTGCATACTTTGCTTCTGTTTATCCATGTGTTGTTTGTATTTAATATGTTTAATAGCTCCGTGTTCTCAGTGAAATAGTAGAAACGTGCTTATAAAACTTTCTACAATCAAAATGTGATATGTTAATTGCAATTTGAATGATTTTCATCAATCTTATATTTTCCTAAATTCAGTGAACGTATCATCATTGTATAAATATTTTTCTCTAGAAACTTGGTTTAGTGCTCATGTTTCGGAAACCTGTTTAAAACACAGTTACTTTGTCACATGGCACATTTACATTCCAAATTTTACCGCCGTAAGTGTTTATACTTCTTTTACTGAAAAAATTTGGCGTGATGATTGCTATTGAACATTCAGAATTTAAATAGGGAGACATTCTGCTTACATTCGTACACCAATTATATATATTATATAGAATTTAAAGGGAATATAACCTTACGTAACAGCTCTATTATTGAGAGAAAAACTTAGAAACAGGTGAAAGAGTTATCCAAATCGGATAATAAGCAAACAAGATATGACCATTTAACGGTTATTTTAAAACGGATATGGGAGCCGCCATTTTGAAAACTATGACGTCATAGTTCCATTACCGAATATGGAATATTGATAAATATCATTTAAAATGAAGAAAATCAGTGCAAATGAATGCAATCATGTTTACTGGCCATATAAACCATTGTCGCCTTTTAGTATTAGATATTTGTCATACAGTCGCTGTAATTTTTCCCCTATAAGTCGGTAAAAAATATTCCGTATACTAATATGGTCATTTAGAACCGTGATGTCATAGCTCTCAAAATGGCCGCTTCCATATCCGTTTCAACAGAAACCTCAAATGATCATATCTTCTTTGTTTAGCATCCGATTTAATAATTGTTTCACCATTATTCAAGTTTTTCAGAATTCGCAATAATAAAGATGGTTTGGCTGTGTCGCTACATTCCCTTTAAGTAAATGCATACACAACTAAAACAGATGGAAACAAAATATCTGGGAAGTTTGTAGACCCTGCTAGATGTCCCCATACCCATACAAGAAGTATCAAGTTGTGTTTGACAATATGCATACAGAAGCCAAGCGGGTCCATTTTACTTGACAATTCGTACCAAGCCACACTCTAAAAACAAGTAAAATGACACCTGGTTTACTGAAACAATGAACGTTGGATAGAAATGAAACACTCTCTCAGAGCATATTAAAATAAACACTTAACATATCATAGCTATATGAAGAGAACCGTAATAATAATAATAATAATAATATATTGTGTAAATAACATGGCAGACATAATGATGAATTACAGACTATATGCATCCATCCAAAATTGTCCAGTCATCATTGCAGACGGCTGTCGAAATATTATATAGTCCAGATCAACATTCCAATCTAGTTTCTCAAAAGCTGAATGCAACACGTTCAAGGCTTTATTGAACGATCTTTAACATAATAAATGTGAAATCGTAATTGTGTTTTTTTAATATACAATCTACTCGCGTAATCCGAACTAGTTGTTGTACTAAAATGTTCAACATGCGCTAATTTGCATTTTGAACAGTGTGTTTATATTAAAAGATGGACCATAGTGCCATTATTAAAACTGCATAATTTTAAGCTTTTAAATATTTCAATTTTATCCGATATTTACTCATTTTCCATGGACAGTAAAGCGTCTATTGCGAGTCGTATCCGGGTAATCCGATTCGCTCTTACATCCGTATTAACCTCCAATTTGAGAGCACCCATACACATGGGTAAACAACAGAGGGACATGGTAAATAAAATAAAACTTCAGTTGATGTTTTTTTTCATTCAAAAAAGTTATATGAATTATATGTTACGATATAAAAGAAGAAACTCAAACAAATAACATCTCAATTCAACTATTTTTAATTAGCAAAGATGACACACACATTATTTATTTTCAATCAAAACAAAACAACTACCTCAGCAACTCAGCAACTTATCTATTACATATCAAATACACGTGCTCATTTGGTAATATCATGCTATTAGTAATGTACTGAACGTGTTATAAATTTAAATTAGAAGTTACAATTGTCTCTATCTTGTATTGTAATTACAAGGATTGACCAAACCTCCACCTGGTTCATGTACTTGCGACCATGGAGGGAAACTGGGTAGAGGCTCTTGTTACAATGTTTAAAATTAACGAGAAAGGAAGCAACACCAGCAACACAAAAATATAATCAACAAATTTATTTACATAACATATTCTCTTACATAATACACAAATCCAGTTTTTCATTAATATCCAATGTTTTAATTAAGTCCAAATAAAAGGATCCAATTGTCCTTTAATCCAAAACGGTAAGTGTCTCTTTAATCCAAAACGGTAAGTGTCTCTTTAATCCAGATGTTAATGTTCCTTTCAGTCCAAATTAATTTCCAATACGTCCAGTTTAGTTCAAATATCCAAATTCACTGTTATTATGAATGATGAATGAGCGCAATATGATTGTATTAAATCCTCTTATAATTATATTTTCTAAAAGCATCCAAATCTAAATTAACTTTAATGAAGAATACTGAAACTGATCACCTGAGCTGCTCCCAGAGCCCGCTTATATAATGTCATAGACTTTTCCAAAAGCTTTCCCACTAAAACCGTCCAATGAGAACTGTCCACATCATCATGAATGAATTTGCATCAATAATTTGCATACATGGTAAACATGTTTACATCTATTCTAATTTTAGCTGTTCTTCAAGATCAAAATCAATAATAAATATACAGCTGATATCATCATATGTTTGCAATATCTATAGGGTAACACTCTGCAGTAGCTTTTGCTTCGATGCGTCCTTCACAGTCCATGATATATCTGAAAGCTGCAGCAATTCCACTTGGAACATGTCCGCAAGGAAGACCAATAATATCCATTAATTGCAAAGCTCTTTTAGAGTCCGTCACTAAATCTAATAGACCAGCTGTATTTGGATGCCGAACTAGTCACGCATGAGCATCATGGATATTTGTATATTGCCTGTCAACTGTTAATATAGATGGTATTAACGGAAGTCGGATTTTATGATACCCTTTAATGACATTGTTCTTTAACTGGATAGTAGACAGTTTGGAAAGAAATCATTCAGTCTTTGTTAGCTGGTCTACATTCTACAAATAAAAAAACATCAGCAATTGACTAAACGTGTTAACAAACACATTTGAATGTGTTAAACAAAAAGAGTAAAAAATAGTAAATGCAACTATCTGTTGATACTTTGGGATTAGTTTTAAAAGAAATGTAATTTATTTAACTGCTTTTCCGGGGATTTGTTTTTCTTTTTAATCTTTGATGCAGAGAACTGCGCAGGACTCTTGATGAATTTTGGCCTACCCATCTGAAGAAAAAAACATGTCAGTAACAAATAACCATCAGCAGTCTACCTTCTTTCGATATTCTATTAACATTGTTTTCTAGAATAAAAATTCATTGTTTTCCTAATGCGCAGGATACAAAACACATTCTTGTTTTCATACGTGTATGTTGGGCGTGGGGGGAGATAGGGTGGGGAAGGCTGGTCCGGAACTCCTGTCCCTCCTCAACTTTCGGTAGTGAGACTGACACTTAAATTACTTTTGATTTTACACCTCCCCCCCCCCCCCCCCCGCCAAAGTTGGTTTACATAAATTCAATGAAATTACAACAACAACACAAATTGTTGGTTCAAAATACCAGCATTTTATTCTTCTAAATTAATTTTTATTATATTTAATTTTTTATTATATAGAATAATGAAATTCTTCATTTATTGCATGAAAGGTTATGAAATTTGCTTCATTTTCATACTAGAACAGTTTGATTAGATTAATAAATTGAAATGTAAGCGCCTATTGAATCGGACTTTCTTTTTTTTACACGGCAGATTTTAGCAGTTGCCAGTCGACACCAGTCTTATTTATAATGTATTGTTTTGTAATGGGAAAGGTATTCATTGTTACATTAGTATTCTTTTCTGTAAGTTTTAATCTTTCCAACAACAGTTTTGCTCGTATAGCGATTTTGGTCTGCTAAAATACGTCGAGCTTGTCACGATTGTTAGACTGGTTTGGATTACGCGAGTAGACTGTAGAACATTTCTATATATAAATAATTTGTCTTTCTAACGAAATAACGTATTACAAAGTAGAGTATTAAGCAAGGTGTACTTACATATATTGGTATATCTAGGTGTTATTTTGCGTTCTTTCTTCGTCAAATAATAAGCTGCTGGTGTAAATCGAATAGTGCATTATCTTGTTTTATTTATTTGAAGGTTACTTACTGGTTACTTATGGTTAGAAACCTGTTATTTAAATATGACATATTGAGATGTTATAAATGAGTTGAAAGCTTGTTCTTTTCTATTTCCAGAGTGCTCAGGCAGCAGCCACCCGGCTTCATTTACGATAGAAGTGTAACTTCAGCCGATTTAACGATTTTGCTGTACGAGCTAATTCGTGTACAGGTATATTGGTCCAACAATGTACCATGGACAATGGATGATGCAGGATCTACAGTATATGGTAAAGGATTCTAAATGTCGATTTGAATATTCCCTTTTGTGTATGCATCAACGTATATGTGTGGTGTTGTTTGTGCTGTTCCTTTAATTCAAAATGAAAGGTATCGATGAATACGACTCTCCAGCTAACCGTAACACGGTAATCAGTATCCACCTACTTTATTTTGATATAAATCAGGTAAACATAATAACTTAGTCCAGATAATGTATTCGCACACATCGACCGAGAGTTAATAATAAAACGATATGGGCTTTATTTTTCGTGTGATCTTTACTTACCTTTCCCAGACTGTTAATATCAATGAAATCTTTTACAATTTGGAAAACGATCTGGATCAGATTGGCCTTTCATTTATTGAAAAATAACTCATTATTTTGCTTTGTTAAATCTTTGTTAGCTGCTTCGTTTTTATTGTGATCTTTATTAAACTTGGCTATAATATTGTAATAGCAATAAAATCTCAAACAGTTTTGATAAACAACCATATTGGATCTGACGCGCATCCGTTATTATCGCCCCCTCACATGCTCCCAACTCTACACCCACCGTATGTTTTAGAAATATTTTATGAAGTTAGCACTATCATAGAAGAAAGTAGGACAAATTATACAAACTAGCAATGTCAGTATCCGATAAGTAAAAGCAGAGCTGTGGCCCTTGAATTATTTAAGAAATGTTTGTTAACACTCTTGATCTGTTATTTATATTCATCGGATCTTTGACATCCTTGTTTGGAATATTATGTTCTATAAAAAATGAAAACTAGGTAAAGATTTTAAAAAATGTTAAGAGCATGTTTTCACTTGATTTCACTAAATTTGTCAAACAAGATAAAACTATAATTTGTCAATGATATATATTACCATGGACACCATAGAATGAGTAGAGCAATACAGGCTCTCTTGGGCCTCTTGTTTAAGAAACAGTAAACTATTTATTAACGTAGATATGGAAATCATTGTTTAATAAATAATTGTGTCTGCTTGCGTGTATGCTAGTGGAGTTTGTATTAGTGTGTTTTGTATATTACTCTTATGTATATGAGTTTTGCTGAAGGTTCTTTTTGTCTTGATGTTGATGCTTATTTTATGTTCCTGCTTATAAAGCTATTGCAAACATATGTAAACAGATATTCAAACTGTTTACAATTTTTACTCAAATTGTTTTGGTTTGCCTTTTCCCGAAAGAAGAACCTTTTGTCAGATCAGTACTACTTTGTATGGTAGCAGACTGCGCAAAATGTGTTTTTTAAATCTTAAGTATTAATTACAATAGGTAAAAACGCTTTAGGAAGTTCTTGTGTTGTAATATAAGTAAATTGTTTCAGGATATGCATACACCTGGAATCAAAAATAATCAACATAAATTAGTTTTATCATTTAAAAATTGGAAAATCTCGTAGGGTTGGTTCATTGTATATATAATTTCATTCTGATTTTAAAAATATACACAGTTAACAAAGCAGTCATTTGGAAATAATATTGCACTGTTTTTTAAATTATAATTGCAAATGTATCAATAAATACGACCCGGTCATCTATACCGTTCTGCTCAGGGACATTCAAATGCTTTGTTTGACTAACGTTTGATGAGTTGCATACCAACAGAAGGTCATAGCATTTACAATTTACTGATTCTAGGAAAGGTGTTACTTCCATGTCTTA
This sequence comes from Cyrtodaria siliqua, assembly GCA_037043455.1. Lineage (NCBI taxonomy): Eukaryota > Metazoa > Mollusca > Bivalvia > Adapedonta > Hiatellidae > Cyrtodaria > Cyrtodaria siliqua. The sequence goes on from JAWPHD010000176.1 coordinate 135,731, forward strand.
GTCGTCAATATCCTTACATTGTTTACACGATATATACTAGTACATACACATTAGTGCTATTGTAAGTGCCAAGCGTAGGTCACCACCATTTCATTCATTGACCTATTTTTACACTTCAGTGATTCCAGTTAAGTATTTTTTTTATCAGATTTGATTTACAGGCATCCATAACTTTACACTCTTCAAACTTTTTACACAGTTACATCTGTTTTAATCATACAGCGTGTCATGGACACCGTTGTTAGAAGTAGGCATGTAAACAATTAACAGTAAACATTTAACATGCTTTAATGTATTTAATTACATTAACCACAGTAAGTGCAAAGACATCGAAGCATCTTGGAACTGAGGAACTCAGGTTTCGATTAGTTCTAGGACTTGGGAAGGTCGTTTGGCTAGATAAAATGTACACGTTTACAACCTAGTAAATTATAAATAATTTAACCATTAACATTTCCTTTTACCATTGCTTTGCATGTTTCAGAAACACATTCCCAGATAGTGACCAAATATCTAGCACACCGACTTCCAGTCATCAAGTTAATCAACCTGCAGCGTATGTTCTAATTGTACGCATGCGTGAAGCACGTAGGCAGCTTCTTTATTAGAAGGCAAACGAGATTTAACAGTCGTTTGTTGCCAGGTACTGTGAATTTGTACAATAAATTGTCAGCTTCAATTAATGTTTAAAACCTTCAGATATGTTTTTATTCTACAAGAATTAAAATTAAAGTAGGAGGTAGGAAATCTTCTGAGCCACTTCAGAATAAAATAGTTTGATTTGGTCAATATTGTGATTTAAATGAGTCGCTGGAAATTGTTGACCAAGTCACAATAAGTTATCATTAGTTACAAATGACTAAAACAAATCAAGACTAAAATAGAATTCAGCCTCACATATCCCATGCCACGTTAAATGTGACATGATTAACAGGAAAAAAAAGTTATCAATTTTACAAATGCTTGCAGATGGCTTAGAGCAGACGGAAGAACGCATACTTTGGCTGATTGAATTCCATCCGTTGTAAATGCCTTTTTAAGAAATCAAAAATATAGAATAAATAAATCGAACAGGAAAAGTAGCATTCAAGGACGACAGTTAACCACACACACACACAGAAACAAAGAACAACTTTAAAGATGAGAAAACTGCCAAATAAGACATCACAAACACAAACGGGTTGATAATAGGGCTACCGCCTTGGAACGGTCAGTGGCAAAAAAGATCGCTGGGGGTTTAAACCAGGTTCTAAAGTGCACCAAACCTCAGACTTACCCTGCCGTCATCCCAATAAAACGGTAAAGTGTAAATAAAGAAATCCCAGCCTTGAACCAACAAGGCAGCATCAATAGGCAATATAAGTCAAACACAAATATGCTCGTGTATACACTTAGTACATTTGAAAACGCAACATTTTTGACTTTCATATATTTTTTATCTACGCGGTTTTCGTTCAAACAAACATTGTATGTTAGGAAAGTATACATATTTCTTTGTGCCTATTGTTAAAATATAACAATTTAGAATTACACAAGAGTTACACTACATGAAACACTGAAAACACGTTTTGCACGAGATTTGGAATAATCACGACATAAGCAAGTTTATTTTTATTTATCTTAAAAGCGCTTACATCGGTATGGTATAAAAACACAACATGATTTGATTTTATTCACAAATCATTATGCTACGTTTAGCTGAACATGTGCGAAATCAGGCTATTGGGATGACGGCTGTTGGTGCCACTAGCAGAGAGGTAGCGAGACGACTTCGCTGCCATGTCTAAACTATATCTAGGCTACAGACATGCTACCAACAGACAGGCACTGTCAGGGACCGTTCTAGACCAGGCAGGCAGCTAGTAACCACCCCCAGACAGGACATCAGACTGAGGGTATCACATCTCAGAAACAGATTCCTGCCAGCTTCTGATACAGCCAGACACACGATTGGTACTCATGGGTATGTGTTTTCATCCACTATAACCAATAAGCATTGTCACTTTTTTCAAATTACTAAAAATAAAATTGCCTTATTTTCAAATTTTGAATGGTGGTGCGTCACCTTTTTTGTGCAGAATGCATTCTAATTCAGCCATAATTGGTTTGTAAGTAGGCCAATAAACGTAACAACTGTAAAAACAGCATAAATGTCATAAATTTAAAAAAAAAAGTGAAAATGTTAGATTTTTTTTAATTTTTGATGGTTCGTTTCATTTCAGACGCACAATAAATGACTTGAAGCGACGTGTTTATGGCCGCGTAAACCCCTCTTCCACACCGCAGGAACTTCGTGTAGCGCTACAAGACGAATGGCAGCGTATGCCACAGCAAGTGATTGCATCCAAAATACTGTCTATGCACCGTAGATGTTAAGCTTTAATAGACGCTCGTGGTGGCACACTCGGTATTGAAAGTGTTTATTTTAATTTGGATAGGGGTAATTGAACCGTTGATTTTCATATGAAATATATTGATGTTGGCAATGAAATTTTGACCATCTATTAAATCATGATTAAATATATACTATATGAAATTGCATTGTTCTAGCTTTTATACTTTTCATAAAATTACAAAAACCAAAGTGTTGCGTTTTCAAATGTACTGAGTGTATATAAATACAAAAAAACAATAGCATAGAAAGCCACAAATAAGGTACTCATTGACTGGACAGAAGACAGAACAACTAGAGAACAAACAATTGAGGGCACCACGAGACAAGATTACAGACAAACATCAAACGTCACCGTCCTTTATGGCTATAGGTAGACGTCATCATAGGGCGAACAGCCTGTCCGGTCATCGGACAATTAAAGTGGAAATCATAGTGGCGATCTGTAAATGGGTCCACACATGCGCATGCAGTGCGTTATAAAATGATAGGGTCATAACCTCTTTTGATAAACCTTTTAACACGTTTAACAAAGATAGTATGAAAGTGACCATGAGTTATTGTGGCATTATCATGGACATGGCTAAATACAAAAGCATAACACCGACATACCTCTATGCAGATGATGTTGGTATTTTAATCGTTTCAAGTAGATCGATGAAAGTAGTGAACTCATCCTATCAACCTCTGAACACGTAAATGGTGTTTGTCTAAATATGAATCACAAAAGAACTCTAAAATATTTGGAAGACTCACATTTATAGACACTTAAGAAAGTCCAAGGTGAACCAAACGAGCATTCATGAATTAAAGGTCTCAAAGAAACCATGAGACAAGTATACATGCGGAAAAAGCAGATGCATTTTTAGCCGATATCCAAGCTTGCTCTAGAGAGTGAAATTATAACTGTCTTTGATGTGTTCAAGTCAGTTCAACATTAGAGATGCGGATGTCTACCCTTATAAGCTGTTTACTTCAAATCTATGTACTTTCCATCAAGAACTATTATGCTGTTCGGAATTCTGAAGAGGCAAAACCTTAAAGGGCCAAACGTCTCGTGCTTGAATAATCAGTATTAATACCCTCGTTGTTAAAAATAAAGCCACGTATATTATTTTGCTAAATTTGGTTTAGATAGGACTCACCATACTCCGATTTAGGCTAAATGCGATAGGAAAGTCGTTCCACAGCAATGAAAAATGTACCCCGTTGAATGTCAAGATGGTAAATAAACTGAATATGGAAACAGGATTTTATTCTTGTATCTTATAAGCATTTGAAGTTAGGTCTCTCAAAAACAAATGTAAAATATTAATAATAACAGCGTTTCTTTTAAAACAATAATTGCAGGAACTTAGCTGCATATATGCACTGCATTTAATGAAATATAACATTATATAAAACACGAAAGAAGTCAATAAGACACCGTTGAACTTTAACTACAAAGGCATACCCAATGACAACCACCCACACTTACTGTGCCTGCATATCGTCTATTTATATTTTATTTCATAAATAAAGCAGTCGATGATACCGAGATACCTTGATATAAAATGTTTTTAATAAACCATAGGCTGTACGCTAGTAGAAAAAACCTCCCCCCACAGGGGGAATTTTGTACACCCTATTTTTTTGAAAGCCCATTATGTGTAGAGCATTTTGGAACATGTATGCCATCTGGCGACTGGAGCTTTATCGTGTTTCTGGGTGTAGTATACGTTACCTATAAGATAACAATTAATTTTACTGAAATTTGGAGACTGAACATGTATAGAAGGAAGAGTTTGTATTTTAAATTGTCTTCATTATTTATGCCTATTATAATACAAAAGTTCGTTTCACTTACTTTTTATACCTTGGATACCTGCATTACTAAGCCTACGTTACCGTAATTTACGTTACCTTGTTTTATTAATAAATACTGATAAAGGTGATCCTTTGGGAGCAACAAACACAATTAAGAGAATAAAGCAGCAGACTCGGTTTTATTGAGTCTGTTCATGAGAAGTAATGAAAGAAGCAACACCTTTCACGCCCCCTAGCACCGGCTTAAGCGGTATTCTACTTCAAAGCCTCCTATATTGGGCTCGCTGGTCCCAAAGGACCAGTAAAACTAACACTACTGATTCGTAGCACGGGGAGACTTTTTACAGGCCACACTGCACTAAACTAACGCTAGTGTAAATGTTAATAAATACTGATAAAGGTGATCCTTTGGGAGCAACAAACACAATTAAGAGAATAAAGCAGCAGACTCGGTTTTATTGAGTCTGTTCATGAGAAGTAATGAAAGAAGCAACACCTCTCACGCCCCCTAGCACCGGCTTAAGCGGTATTCTACTTCAAAGCCACATATATTGGGCTCGCTGGTCCCAAAGGACCAGTAACAATAACACTACTGATTCGTAGCACGGGGAGACTTTTAACAGCGCCACACTGCACTAAACGAACGCTAGTGTGAATGTTAATAAATACTGATAAAGGTGATCCTTTGGGAGCAACAAACACAATTAAAGGAATAAAGCAGCAGACACGGTTGTATTGAGTCTGTTCATGAGAAGTAATGAAAGAAGCAACACCTCTCACGCCCACTAGCACAGGCTTAAGCGGTATTCTACTTCAAAGCCACCTATATTTATTAACGTAAGACATTAAGAATATTAATGATGTTACATCCGAAAATTATTCCAAACCTTACAGGTATCACATACGTCCCCATGATGTTAATAATGTTTGGATCTTGTAATGTCCGTTACATTGTGTGTTTTTAAATAATTTTCTATTTTCCGCATGTTAACAAATTTAGAACAAATCATCCAGTACACTATTAAAGTTTTATTGCAAGATTCCTTTAGACATAATTGATTGTAACAACTCATTTTGAACATTATTTATGCTTTATAAACTACAACATTTCGTTTCTCTTAATGTTTATACCTTTGATACGTGCATTATTAAGCCTACGTTACCTTGTTGAATGAAGGTGTTTGGTTTAAGAAATTAAGAAAATAAGTGTCTTATATCCGAAAATTGTTTCAAACGACTTAGTTATAACAGACATACGTATCCATGATGTGAACAATGTTTGGTTCTTGTATTGTCCGTTACATTGTGTCGTTTTTTAAATAATTAATAATAATTTTCCGTGTGTTACTAGAAATCTAGAAAATTCAGCTAATTAGCTCATAAAGATGTTAATACAACATTCCTCTAAACATCATTGATGGTAACAACAATGTTTGAAAAGACATGAAATTACGTCAAGCTAGTATGTGTTACCTCAAGTATTAAACGTTACGTACGTTACCAGTTACGTTTGCATCATATTATTTAAATACAACATCTAAGTATCAAATATAAACATGGATATATATCTTTATTTTCCTTTATATATTGTTTATACTTAGGCAAACATTGGATAAAATGAAGTTTGTATATAATTTAGAAGACTCCGTATTTTTTACGTTACCAAATTCAAAGAAAAATAGCAAATTATATTCACAATTTTAACTGCTAATGTATTCCTATATTAATCAGATGTTTGTTTGTATGGTGTTTTACGTCCTTTTCAACACATGTAAGGTTATATATGATATGATTTTTTTTGTGGTGGAGGCAGACCACCCACTTTTCCTGGGTAGAACCAGTACTGTACACCTCTCGCCATCCGTAAGAATCGACACTTCCTGACTTAAAAGTCGAGCTCTCACTGGGATTCGAACCCGAAGCGGTGAGAGTCTTTCTCATTTTTTGTTTGTTTGGGATAGATGCAGTTCTTTGCGCGAAGACATAACTTCCGATGACATATTTGCTTGTAGAGTGGCCTTTAGCAGCTTTGCTCTACATTGACGTGTAATGCACCAATTGTATTTCTAGTATGCTGCATATTTTCGACTGAATCAAATGATGTTACCCTGACAATTTGCATTTTGATTGATAGTTTATGAATAGTTATGTGACTTATGGCAGAGGGACACTGAATATCCTGTTTTGGAGAAGTTCATTGACCCGGGGATTGGTTGTGTCAAGACTCAGGGTGTCATTAAATATACTGGAATGTGTCTGTTCCAATAGTCATACTCAACGAACATTGGACATAGGCGTTAGAGTGAAGATAAATGCATGTCAAGGTAATTTTCCTTTGTGTCTGTCTTTGATAAGAGTTAGTATTATTAGTGTTGTGTTGTCCAAATACTAGTAATCAGAATAAGGCAAGACTAACTTACATTTGATGGGGACAACATATTATTCTTTGGTGTTTGTCTCAAAAGCAGGATACATTGTAACAAAGGGAAGATGCCAACTATTAAAAAAACATCGTCAATAACGGATAAGCTCCCAGTAGTTTATTGTGCAATTACCATTTTTCTGATTTATGAGCCATTTTAAAATATTTGTTTATTATATATTTATTTTATTTTTAGACATTATATTTTTTATTTACTTATACTAATGAATTATATTAAATTTGTTAAAAAAATATCATAGTTAAAAGTACAATACTAGCACCTTTATTTCTGGAAACGTCCGATATTACATGTAACTTTAAATGGTAACGCAATTTTCATGTTTACTTTACATATCGTACGTACCACCTATATATACACACACATTTATTTATTTATTCATTATATTATATATTCATTTAATGAATCACATTTTATTATTAAAATAGTCACTGTTTCAGTAAAGAACTAGAGCCTTTATTTCTTGAAACATTCAATATGTATAACAAATAACTTTAAATGGCAACGTAAATATCGTGTAAATGTCACGTAACGTAAACTACATTGTCTTTTGGAAATTAGTTTTCTACGTTAGATTTGTTTTTTAACATGTTTGATAAATAATATAAAATATACATACCGTTTTGTTGCATATAAACAATGTTTGAGTATTACATTTTCAAAACATGATAATGGTAACGTATTTCAAATGGACGTCACGCCCTTATGTCCCCACTCTCATTTGGCAACCATACTTCATTTGTAGCAAATGCATACCCTTTCAAGAAAATATATCCTTCAAAATTCCCCAAGAGTGGGGATGGCCTCTTTGGTATTTTACGATCTAGTTATTGTTAACTGTATTTATGATTTTTTGGTAACGCACAGGGTGTAACGTAAACTACAGTATATTTTCATATTTGCATTATGTTGAAAAGGCTTTCTAAATTGAACAATTCATACATAACATAAATATAGGTAGTATTTGTTGTTCATATGCACATGTTTTACTCATATTCAAATTTATTGAAGGTGTTTATAAATTGCTATTGTAACGTAATTGTCACGTGCGTTACACACAAACGCCCCAACGCTCAGATGGCACACAAGTCTCATTTCGAAGCTTTTTGTATGAACTTTCAGAAAATCATACCCTATAAAATTCCCCCGGGATGGGGAGAGGGGGTTGTATAGCCAGCTCAAAGGCTACCAGTGACCTATTTAGTGTATGAATTCATTAGCTGTTAGTATGTATTTATCATTATGTCTCCGTCGCAAAGTGGTTGGGAGACATATTGTTTTTTGAGAGTCTGCCAGTTTATCTGTCACACTTTTCTTGTAGCCTAAACATTGTTTTTTACGGATTGCTTTTAAATTGTGTACATGTGTTTAACAGCATGCCTCGGTGTGCACCTGGCAACAGCATTTTGACCTGATATTTTTATGTAAAGATTGTCTATGTTCCTTTCGCCTGGTCTCCTCCTCCTATATTCTTTTTTACCTTTAGTCAGCATCGTTCCTAGATGTACCGTTGTTAGCATACGTGCGATGCAACATTTTTATGCAAAGCTACGTCCCTTTTTCGACTTTGATATTCTTTCTATGCTCTTTGCCTATGCAATATTTTGTCGCCTGAATTATCTACCCCGCCCCACCCACACCCCTCCCCAACAAATGTTACCGGATTGCCTCCAAACTTGGCAAAGTCTTCGGTAAATTGTGCTCATGTTCACATGAAAACAAACTATTTTCCTCCGTATGTTCGTTTGCCCGTGTCTCTGTCAAAAAGTGTTATTTCGCCATGTTGACCAAACTTGAAATGATCATTTTATTAACACCTTTTAACGTAACATCCACCATAGCTAAATAATAGTCGAAACTGTACATTACCTTCCTCTCATTAACCACGTAACATATTGTGTTAGATGCCAAACCCTAGCCGATCAGAGTTGTACAGCTTAAGTCCTCAGAGTTAAATATGGCCGCGCCAAAGACGTTTAGTTTAAACATATTTATTTTACATCGATTGCGAAACTAGTTATTGCAACTTAGATTAATCACTCTCGACGGTTTCCTGGGTAGAACCAGTACTAAGCAATGTGGATTAATTATCTTGCTCAAGGATAAACAACGTGGCCGCTGCGAGGATCGAACCCCACTACCTCTCGATCTGGACGTTTGCTAATAAAGATTTGGTTTGTTTTACATAGCCATGTAGGAAAACTTAAAAGCTCCTTTTCTCTGATATCTGCCTCGTCATTTTCCGTTTTTTAATGTTAACGATTCAGTATCGGACAATGACAAGGAAATTCCGATTGCTCCAAATTGCTTGGAAACTTTACCGGATAAATAATTGAGGTGTAGTAAAAGCAAAATCTTAAAGTTTATTGTTTTAGCTATATATGCACTCCTTATGTTAAGGACGTTTGTTTACAATGTGTATGCAAAGCGCGCGATTTTGAAATCGATATAAAAATGCATTTCATCCCTCAGACCAAAACTATGAAAGTTAAGATAGTTTTCATATGAAGGAAGGAAGGCAAACACGCAAGTAGGAAGGCTAGTAGGCAGACATGCAGGAGGGAGCGGGGGATATTTTAACGGAAAATTCATATTTATTTTATGATTATGAGTATTGCTATCCGTGTCACAAGCTCAAAAATGATGTAAATAATTTAAGACCCTTTACATTGCGGGTAAACCCGATATCAGCGCAAATAGATTATCGACGAAAACCAGTCAGGCAACGATAGTGGTATCGGTTGCGTTACGAAAAGTCAATGATTCTCAACGATGTCTGTTTACCAACGTACATTTGGAATGAAAATGGGAAGTATTTTGTATTGTAGTAAGTTTTTATTTCGAAACATATCATTAAATGCTAATATATAAGTTACATTATTATGTTTTAAAGAAATGTTAGTTTCTCTGTAAGCAACATTTTTACATCGATTTCTAAAATAAAAGAATTCTTAAAAAGGTTCAAAACGTATAGCACTTTAAACATTATGCTTTATCAAAATATGTATGCAAACAATTAGAAAGTGATGTTTAGTTCATATTACTTGTCATACGTTAAACACATTACACATAATCTGCATGGGGTGTCGTATTGTATAGCCTTTGTAAACACCATTTGTTGATATCGCTTATTTCAGCAATATCAGCAAATGATGTTATTAATAAAAGTCAAAACGGTTTCAATGCATCAATTCATGCGGCTTGGGTAAGCTGGTCTAAGTATACACTAGTGTCAAAGACTATTGTGACGATACTAAATCATTATTTAGCCGTCATACCCCACATATTAGTTTATTAGTTTGTGTTTTCTTTTAATATGCCATAGGTATGCTACTGTGGTGTAAATAACAACATACTACCAGTTTGTATTCACTTGTTTACTCATTAAAGGGACAAAGAGCATGAAATGAGAAATTTGGAAATCGCCGAACACGATCAATACAAAACATATTGCAGTCTCATTTTACTTGTTCATTAACGGTAGTGAAAAATTCTAGCTACCGTTCATGCCGTCAATTTCATTCGTTTAATAATGGATATTTTTTCCTCAATGTTATTTCAACTAAATATAAACAGTGTATTTTAGCGCATACTATTCCAATGTTTGAATTTGTAAACAATATGTTCTGGGGCGTTGTATTAACGACGGTTTTTGGTGTACATATGCACATAGAATCACATACACTCACAGTATAGAGAGGATATAGTCCACAATGCTAACACTATATCGATAAAAATAACGCTCTTGATCAACTGATTGGTTTAGTCCAACGGCAAAGAGAAGTGATTGTCAATCCGAAATAATGGGTTCGAAACTCGCATAGCTATAATATGATTCAGTATATGGATGTGTATTAGACAAATGAAATAGGTCCTCTATAAAACTGCGTTATATACGGGTTTCCAGCCATTGTTCACGAGCTTGAAGTTGGTAGTAAACCAAGCGTTAAACCGCTCCCATTTGCCTTCGGTACACGCCCATTATCCTTATAAAGAGTTATATAGTACCTTTAAGTCAACAAACATTATAACGAAAAAGGGCGAAAGGTAACAGGAGGTTAACAATGTAATAAACGTATAAAAGCACAAAAGGAAGGCGCATACTTGAACGTTTCGTTCTATAGAGATGGGTAATGCATTGTATTTCGCTAGTATGCTAGTATGCAGTATTGACATTTCCTGTGTTAAAATTACTGTATCACCATTCTAAGTAGTGTATATTGATGTCATTGAAATAAATCTAGGTTATAAATGACGGCGTACCAGATATTGTTAACCAAACTATATATGAAACAATAATTTAAAAAAAATATAATGAATAGTCGGTATACTCTGTCTGTTTCAAAGCAACACTACGAGGCACTTCTTAAACGTATATCCTTATGTACAGAAACAGTAAACACCCTCACATAACAAGCCCCCGCCCCCTCCCCCACCCCAAACACCATTTATCATGTTATACTAAACTACATGAGTTTAATCATTAAGGCAAATGTCCATGTGTTCACATTCAAAATGTATTTATTTATATATAACATATATACTACCAGATTTCTACTTATTTTAGTCACGATAATTGCGACGCACACACACATCAGTTAAATTATATTTACAAATCAACCACAAAAAAACATTTAATCAGTTACACCTCACTTTATGTCAAAATATATACACATATTATAAACAATAAATGCGTATGTTTTACAGCGAGTATATCTTTCGGTTCATTACACGTTATTGAAATTCCTTTACATAATGCAAACTTTTAATATTTAACAGATATTGGTAACACGAAAACAATGACTCCAACGCAGGCTCCATCCTCGTCCAAAGGAAAATATATGTTTGCTACGTATATTGTGAAAGTTAAATCCACCAATATTATTACTGATTGTTTAGAACGCGGATTTCAACCAAATGAGGTGTTCTGCTCTACAAATAAAATGAACATTGGTAATTAAAGACTACGTAAATAATTTCTATATCAGAGAAACCTGTATTATTTGGTGTTTTAATTTCTATAGCATGTATCTTAAACGCAATGCCACTGTACACATATAGATGTAAGAAGTTTTAATTCATTCTGTCAACTCATTTACTGGGTCATAAACATTTTTAGCACAATTCGTCATTGCAATTATATAAGGATCAAAACTTTTAGAAAATGAGTTGCAGACTAAGAGAACTTGTGCAAGTGGCATGGTAGGTTATTGATACCAAATTATACAAAAGTGAAGTTTCATTCCATTTTGTCAAGTGGTAAAACAGATATCAGCATCTGTACATATTTTTTACACTATTTCATCAAGTAAACAAAGTGGCACAATGTTTTTAAAAGAAGTTGCAGAGTTTTACAACTTGTGAGTGGCATGTTATTGTTACCGATTTTATGTATGGTCTGAAGTTTCATGCCATTCCGTGACGTGTCAAATGTCAGGTCAAAAATACTTGTTGAAACAGTTTGCCAGTGGAAAGAGTGCGATAACTTTGCCCAAAATAGGTTGTATGGCATGTTATCTATTGATACAACCTATATGTGCAAGTTTCATTCCAATGTCATGTGTATCAGCTTAGGCATGTATATACATGTATATATATATTCATATACAACACGATTAGCTTAAGTACCAAATGGGGGGCACAACTATGTCAAATTGAGTAGAAAACGTGTTAAAGTTCATTGAATTGTGCAACGCAGTTTCTGAGATACAAGCTTTTATAAAATGCAACAGTGTGAAAACATTGAACGACGCAACAAAATGAAACCTATATGGCCCCCATAAACAGACCTCTCAATTTCATTTGAGGTGTTTTACATATTGTATTGTCCATTTTCAATTTTAAATGAGCCTGGAAAAATGGAAGCAGGATTCGATACTGACTCCTGTCATTACAACTCATTTCCACAATAATAAATATATATGTTATTAAAAAGAACTAAACACAAATAATCCACTCAACATGATATTATTTGTATCCATTATTAATGTTAATATAAGCTATTACTATATTATTTTTCTGAAACAGCATGTATCTTATTAATGTGTGTCTTAAAGGGACAAACGGCAATCTTGATTTTTAATGCATCTACGTGCAGTGGTATGTGTTGTCTACACTATTGGAAGATATGAACATTATAGTTAAAAACGAAAAAACAAATAACTACTAATATAGTCAAGTATTTAAAACACTAATATTAATTTAATTGAATTGAATTGGTTTTTAAGGCGCACCAACACATGAAAGCCTTTACGGCTATGGCGCCTAACAGGAATGAACGTGTCAGGCTCATCCTCCATTTACATCAAGATACGATATGGAGAATGGGCTTAGAACCTTCTTACTTTCAGAACTGCAGAGTTGCTGCAAATTCTATAGTAAAACACTCCATTTCTGATGGAGCCACGTTTCCACGTTTGCATACGCGGGCGGTGTCATGATAAATACCTTGAATAAGCCTGATAATAAATGACAAGATTGCAGCATACTGACGACATATCGAATTTTTCAAATTCATCACTGATATTCGGCAGGTGCCCTCCTGATTTTTCAGGACTTCATCCACGGTGCAGTAATTCGATATGCACATGCATTACTGAAACATAGCGCTTCTAATTAAATTAGTTCCTGTTATCTAGGCATTGCCTATTTCATATTACTTCTAAATGCAGTCAAAGTCAGGCACCATAACAAATTCTTTAAACGATTCTTCCATACGTACAAGGATTGTCTTTGCTGAATATCGTCTTCACTGGCGTGTCCTGCGTGATGGGGGCCGCCATGTTTGACCGGACTACTTTCTCCCCCCCCCCCCCCCCCCCCCCCCCATAATTCCAAGCGCCAAACACGAGAGATGATACTAGTATCGATCGAGGACGAAAATGAAGATTGCAATGGTTGTATTCTTAAATAATAAAAATAATTATATAGTCCAGATTCCTGATATTAAATTAATATTCTTGATTTACTAGCATTCTACAGCCGCTTTAAAGTGGCGATTTTATTGCATAACGATGATTCTTACCAATGGTAGGAGGTAAACAGTACTGGTTCTACCCAGGAATAATGGGGCGGTCGGCCAGTCTACGCAAAAACATGTTCAAGTCCACATGACATTCGGTTAAAAGACATTATACAACGCAATAAAATGCTTGGTAAATTGAACACAGACAAGGCGATTCTTAAAATAAAATTGGTTGACTTTGTTACGTCCGACTCACTAAAAATGCAGCGACCCAACTTTTTTTAAGCATGTACATGTAAAAGATTTTGTTAACACATTTAGGATCGCGCCGCAAAGCACATCAAAAACCATACCGGGTCCCACAAAATAAACCATCCAAAAATAGGTGTGCATTCGCTGTGTTATTTAGCAGCTTGTATTTGTGAATAAACCTTCGTTGTCTTTTAATTTTACAGTAAAGTGTTCTGATGTCATATAGACTAACTGACTTGCTATTAATGCACTTAAATGGAAAAATATTATACATGTACAATAATTTATAGACAAATAAGAATATGAATACGAAATCAAATGTTCAAACTTTTAATATTCGAGTAATCTTTCTTCTTCAGTTCAATGTGACAAATTCGTGTGACCTCTCATGTCAATATGAAAGCTGAAATGCGATCTTTCAGGATTTTAGTTTTAAAATAATGGCCAGCGACTTGGGCCGACTAAGGGATTTTTCTGCCATGTCAAATGGACAACGGTTTTTACTGAGACTGGTCTGTCTCTACCAAAATTCTTTTATTTATTTTTTTTAAAAATCGATTCATAAATGGCCTAACATGTGCTAAAATGACACCGAATCTACATTACCAACAATCCATTGAATAACGAAAAATAGTTAATGATTGCCCTATTTTCCTTTAAGTTGTATCTTTTTACTTTGATATATGAATCGCAGACTGTTATTTAATTATGTTCAATATATGCTTTACTTATGGACTTTAAATCTGCTTTCATATCATTAAATACGATCTGGAGTTCCATTTCTTCATTGTTTTACCTTAGCTCAGGCAGCTTAGCCTTAAATATGTTATTAAATGGTAATAATAATCAATAATAAAAATACACATTACAAGTATGCAAAACCAATTTCCTTTTAACTATTCACATTTCGATTTGCAAATATGAAAGTTACATAGAACACAAGCTCATCAAAATTAGACCCTTTATCACGCTACGAAACTCTACACTACAAGGATCTGAAAACGTTCCATTGGTGGTCACGTCAGATTGACCTTACGATTAGCCAATCGGATTTCAGCCTGCAAATTTGTTCAGTATAGACTGCTTCACTGCGCATGTCGCGCTTCAGTTATACGCTGTGGAGAACTCTACGCTCGGTATTGAAAGAAACAATGTCTGTAACATTTAGCTTATAAAACACAAAATAATTGTGTCGACAAACATAATACACCAACCATTATTGTATACTTACCAAGAAAAAAAAATAAAGATTTGTTTGCCGATTAGTGGGTTGAAACCACACTAAAATGACAATCGCGGGTCAAGAGTCGAATTCACAATCAACTGAGCACTTCAGATGTACTAGGTCTTACTATTTAGAGTACTAATGTCGCAGCGCCCAGGCTTTTCTTCTTGATATACAACATGCCATTTAGTGCATTTTTTTGAATTTATCGTCCAATCCACAGCAATAACACCCAAAAATGTATCTTTATTCGGATATAGATCTATGTGTTTTATGTGGATTTTCGTTTGTTCAGTTCACCCGAACGTCATCTGAAGGGCATATGAAACGCGCGATTTCATTGGTTGAATTTAGTTGTTCTTCTAATGAATATTGATTAGATGCAAGGTCGATCTGACGTGACCTACAAGGGAGTGTTTTCAGATCCTATGGCAGAGAGTATCAAAGCGTAATTAGGATATGATTTTAATGAGATTGGATCTGACGTGACCTACAAGGGAGTGTTGTCAGATCTTATAGCGGAGATTATCAAAGCGTAATTAGGATATGATTTTAGTACGATTGCATAGAACAAGAAGCACCGCCCGTCTGTGCAGACATTCGACTTTCGAGGCCTTGTCTATGTATTGGGAAACTCAGTTGAAATAGCTTAAACATAAACGGCTTTAGATAGCGGAAAAAGCATGACTTTATAATGTCATATATAAAACAATATTTGATTGATATACTTTGCTCATTGTTAAAATGAAAGCATGAGTTATAGAACCTGTCTCTATGATGTCGTCTAATGACACCAAATGCATGTATGAAGTTTCAATCCATTATGTAAAGTAGTTTTGGAGATACAAGCTTACATACAAAACTTTAACTGGACGCAGACGACGATCAAGTGGTGACAATAACGACATCGTCACATCATGAACTTGGGGAGTGTTAACAAATATGAAGATTGTCCTTTGTCCTTTGTACATGTATGTAAGGTTAATAAAATATAATTAAATAAAACGGAAAAACATATTCATCCGTTTTCATATTCATCCGTTTTTTGTTTTTTGAATCAAACGTATTATTTCTAAAACCTCTCCTAAATCATATTAAAAGGCCAAATCTCACTCCTAGATATCACAAAGGTGGTTTTAGAATGTGTCTAATCTTTCGTTTATATTAAAACTCTGACCTTAACTTAAAGGTTTTTGATACACAAACATCTGAACCCCTGGCTGGATTTCAACGAAAGTTGACAAGAATGATAAGTATCAAGTCTAGTTGTGCATATCATCGCCATATTCCGGTTGAATGATTTTGGGTTTAAGACAAGCATAGTCTCTTCTGAAATCCTTATGACCCAGTAAGTTTTTTAATACACTAACATTGTACAGACAAGTTCTCCTGAACCTCTGGCTGGATTTCAACGAAACCCGGCAGGGATGGTCAGTACCAAGCTGAGTTGCGTGTATATGTTCTGTTTGAATGATCATTGAAAGAGTTATGACCCCTTATACATAAACTTTATTTTGAGCCAGTAGAGCGTCCACAGGCCCTTTTGGGCCTCTTGTTTGGATTCTTTTAATCAGAGTGATGTGTGTTTTTCCTCTTCAATACGTTGAATCCAGTTTTTTGTGTAAAAATTAAATGCCTCTAACGTTACCATAGTTAATGAACTCAAGGTAATAAAACGGTCAATAAAGTCCAATCCGTAAAATTGACACATAAGCCCAAATCCGATTATTGTAAGAATGGTTTCGTTTCAGTAGTAAGCATCCATTTTGATTGCTGCAATAGAACTCATGATCCTCACACTCTGCTGCTCTACATCTAGAACAATGAATTTCAATCACGATTTCTTTGTTATAGTGCAGTTTTAACTAATCCATTATAGTTTCTAGGTGAGGCCTCAATGTACTGGGCGCTGTGAGCAAAATAGTCATCATTGATCAATTGACTTTGCCTTCACCGCACTTCAAAGCGATTTTCAAGTGGCCTTTATTTCCAGGATTCCAGTTATCCATGATATAATCTGAATAATAAGTACCTGACATGTGAATGCATATTAGCGTACCCGCCGATTAAAATTTGGCCCATACATATTTTAATGTATATATTATATACATGTACATATGCGAAGTTGTAGATCATAACATATGAAAAGGAAAAGGTGTTGTCTTTTTTCAATATACCGTACTGTCACATCACATCAAAGTTGGAGTTGTCTCTTCATGTCCCACTTTCTGCTCTGCAGTCATAAGAGTGTTAATACAATAACTCCAACATTTGTTTCAGCTATTTCATGACAGCCACATTTCTTGTTTGACTTTCTTGCTTATTTGGTTGGTCAACTGCACTTTAAAGCTTTCGATTGAACACTTTGAATGCTATTAGACTGCTTTTATGCTTGGTTCCTTGTTTTTGATAATAATTTTAACTCCGCTGAATTACTTACAGGCAGAGTTATTTTGAAAAGTTACTAACTCATAATTCATTTTACGCAAATTCATTCAAGGGTATTTTAGGGTAGCGTTTATAAAACTGTTGTACACATACATTATTATTTGACCTGATCACCTGGATAGAGTTTTGGTCAACGGTTTTGAAGTGTAATTTTGTCAATAGTTTGCGCGTTAGTTTTAATAAATGGTTTATTTCAAGTGATTTTCCTTTCTTCTCTTTACTTCTTTTTATAATTTTAATTCTTTAATAAATAATTTCATTTTCAATACAACAATTTTATACGAATTTCCATACCTCTTAGAAGCAACCTTTTTACTCTTATTTACAAAACTCACGTACAAATTGGACTGTAGTTCTAGCATCACTATATCAAAAAAGTGTAGCTTTTAGCTCGGACATGACTATAAATTAATGTTGAAAATATGTGTGCTTTATTACACATGATCTTTTTTAATAAAAAACAAGTAAAAAAACAACAACCAATAGCTGGCATCGAATCTTTGACTATCCAGTTTATTTTTTAATAGCCAACAATGTAACTGTCATAGCCACTGTACCACACAACTATACAATGTACAGTTCAGTTTGTACAGGCTAGAGCACGCCTTTGAAAAAGCTCCCCAAGTTCAACTCAATCGTATGTACGCGTTGAGAGTTACCAACTCATAATTCATTTTACGCATATACAATCTTAATAATAATTACCTATGCTTTTAAACGGCATACGTACATTGTTTTATGACCTGATCACATGGATGGAGTTTTGATAAACGGTTTTGTAGCGTAATTTTGCCATTATTTGGCGGGATACTACTTTAATGATGGTATAGTATGAAACTTAGTTTTGTAACTATAGACCTAAATTGTCGATTCTTACGGATGACGGGAGATATACAGTACCCAAGAAAGAATGAGTGGTCTCTTCCATCAATAAAAAACGACCATTGAACACTTTTATTGACGTCATGACTCAAAGTCATAGTTAGTTGTTTTTTCTGTTCGGAGTCAGTAATTAATATTTACAGGCCTTTAGCCAGCCCTAAAATTTAACCGAGGCAAATCCCTTTATATGGATGCCCGGTGGCATGCACATCGCGCCCCAACTCTCAACCGCTCTGTCTATATGCGATTTCCTGTGTTTAAATTCATTTTCAGTTCGAAGTACGACGGATTTGCTTTTTCAATGATTGATTATAGGAGTTGTTTATATGTAAAGTATGTAGATCCACAAAATTCTACCTAGGAAACTGCCTCGGTCTGGCCATAATTTAGCGATTATGAAATATAATTAAATCATTATACTGTTATCATTTTGTTTTTCTATAGCTAACTCAAATTAATCCCGATTTGCAATAACTGATTATAAAGAGAATTTAGTACTAAAACAGTTATTTCATGAGTGTTTTTGGAACGGTCAAAACTATTGTTCCTCGGCATCGGGAACGACCTGGGGAACTGTTGCCCTCGGGAACAGTTTTTCAGGTTTTCCCCGATACCTTGGGTCAATAGTTTTGACTGTTCCGAAAACACCCATGAAATAACTGTACTGTTGTCCAATTATGACGCCGAGCGGTTTAAAAATAAAGTAAAGTGTCATAATTGTGACGTCAGAGCAAGTGTATACATAGTGGGTTTTTTCCAGGCTCAACAACTATGGGCAAATTATTCGATGAACACTGTGGTACGGGTAAAATATGATGTTATTCATATTGTTAAAATGTTGATAGATCTATAATGTGTAAAACATGTTTTAGTGATATAATTTTAGTTTTTGTTGACAATAACGTAAATCAAAACTGGTTAAATAAATAATAAAACACATCCTTTTTGTATAAAAATAAAATAACGTTTTTACATAGATCTTCAAGAGGTGTTCAACTTATAGCGTAACGCTTTTGTTTATGTAATTTTTTCAGCGGACGTGATTATCGTAAAGAAATGTGTGATATAATTATGTAAACTGTCATTTAGGACGTATGCATGTGCAAATGATTTTCAATTTCACGCGTTTGTTTTAAATTACAGTTTGAATTAGTTGCATCCTATTATCCTAAGTTTAACATATATGATTATATTGCCGGCGAATTTTACCTTAAACAAATAAGTTCATTAAATACAGTTTCATTTTAAGACTTAAATGTAAATATTGCGTTAAATTTGTGAATTGTATCGCAATATTAAGAAATTGACATATAATAGGATAGTTTGATCGTGTTTTACGCGACAATTTTACAAAGCATTTACAAATTAACCAAAAATAAACATTTTATTCATATATTGTAAGACGAAAAGATGAGTAGTTATTGTTTCTGTATGTCACACACCATATATCTATATCTTTGGTCAAAATGTATGGGTTTATTCATCATTATTTGCAAATGTGCGTTTTTTGTCCTCAAATTTAAGTTATATATTTTTTCTTTTTCCATTAAGAAAGTATTAGAACTTATTTTTTTAGAGGTGGACATTAAAACAATGCTTGCAGCTAATGTTTCGATCTAGATGTTTTCATAGATTTATTTTCATTTTCGAAGTATTAACTTTCATGTTAATGTTCGCTGAAATCGTAAAATCCGTCAATCGCAAAACACCAAGAAAATGCATATTCCACATTGTCTCGTTCATACATTAAGATATCGGACTACTATACCTTTAAACGACAATTTACAAGCAGTTTGTTTCTTAATTTATATTTGATTGATGTTTTATAGTTTAATTATTTCCTTCACATCTTTTTCTCTCGGCTTTTTTTCAAAAATACGGATGGCGAAAAATTCGGAATCTCATCATAGTTCATTAGGCTTGCCATCAAAAGTTAAATTTTTAGGGAGATTGTCAAGATATTTAATTCATTTACAAATTGAAAGTGTTACGTTGTAAAAGTCGATACAAGCAAGGTTTTACGGAAGCGTAAAATAGCTGCCGAGAGACAAGAAGTTAACATAATAATATATCAAGTCACGGGTGTTAAAACAATATTGAAACAAATAAATGTTGTCACGGAGACATAGACACGCCTCGACCAATTTTTCTTACATTCTTTCCGATTTTTACAACCGGTTCTTCCTACCAGGCATTTTAAATCATTGTGGGCGACCTCGCTTCTTTCTGTCCAAAAACCTTGACATGACTTACATATTGATTACAATTACCTTGTAATACGACGTGCTAGAATTACACATCACCACAGAAATACAATTTTTCACGTGTGCGTTAGAGTGTACGTTATTACAACACATATAAACGGTTCACTGTTACCATGTGTAATTATTAAGAGTTTCCCGTATCTCAAAAACACTGGTTATTAAACTTTATATATCGACCGAACCTAAAAGGCAACAATAATTTTATTATTAAATCAAATTATTCATGGAATTTTGAATTTTGAAATTTTGAAATTTGAATTTTGAAATTTTGAATTTTGAATTTAGAACTTTGAAATTTTGAAATTTTGAATTTTGAAATTTCAAATTTTGAATTTTGAAATTTCAAATTTTGAATTTTGGAATTTTGAATTTTGAAATTTTGAATTTTGAAATTTTGAATTTTGAATTTTGAATATTCATGGAAATTGAATTTTTCATATTTATTTTTCACAGGTCAATATACAAAAGTCAATATACGTTTTTCAGGTCAATATACCTTTTTATTTTTAATCATGTGATCAACTTTTAACCTGAATAATTTGATTTAATAATAACAACCAATGAAAATTAAAAAAAGAAAGGGATATCAGCAGGCTTGAAACCTACCTTCCTGAGGCTTCTGAATGTTTCGTCGCTAATAAATGATTTCAGTAGACTGGCTTACGAAAACGTCATTTCAGCAAGTGAAATGGTAACCTTTCAACGTTACAAAATATGTGTTTATGCCAAATCGAACATATAATGTAACATTAAAGAACCACTGGCATCCACAAACACACACAGAAACACACAAAAATACAAAGATGAATAAAAAGCAAAATATGACATCACGAACATTAAATAGTCAATGTTGACAATTTCGCTACCGCCTTGGAACGGTCAGTCGCAAAATAGGCCGATGGGGCTTTAAACCAGATTCTCCAAACCTCATTCTAACTCTAGTGTCGTCCAAATAAACGGGACAGTATAAATAAAGATATCTCTAGCAAACAAGGAAGCATTAATATAAAAAGCCCGGAAAGCCACAAAGTAAGTACTCAGTGACTTTCAGAATCCAGAGCAACAAGAGAACACACCGTTAAGGGTACGACAAGACAAGATTAAAGATGCATATCAAACGGTAGAGTCCTGTAATGATTTAGAAAGACATCATCATAGGGTCCACAATCTGTTCGGTCATCGCACAATCAAAGGAATCAAAGGGGGAAAGCATAGTGACGAACTGTAAATACAATGCGTTGCAAAATGATAGGGTCATAACCTCTTTTGATAAACGTTTTAACAAATAAAGATTGTATGACAGTGATTATGACCAAGGATCTGACGAAGTTTGTAAATCACATCACCATAGAGTTCGGGTTGTGATAGTCCTTGCCGCAAAAAAGTTTTTAAATTACATTACTTTAATATTTCTAAAGTAGATCAGGGTTACGATAATACAAGTTTGCAACGGTTTTTCGAAGTTTATGGTAACGGTAGTCCTGCTGGAATAGCTTTTTAGCAAAGCACATATTACGAATATTAAAGTCCTCAACACGACTCTAGAAAGCTCTAGAAAAACGAAAAGTTGAGAAACATAGACCCTTTCTTTATAAAAGGGCATACAACATAACATATTGACCATTTACTAGATCTTTATTTATTGTTTATTTTCAAACACTGTTATCACAAATAATCTTTAACACGTATATGACAATTAGTTTCAGATATGGCACTTTTCATATCAGCCATGCTATCATTTGTCTACTTATATCGACACTAAAGCTCTTGGGCAGATGTAGATGTCTCGGGACTTCATCAGGGCCGTTTTGAAAAATCTGCAATAGGTACAGACACTCACTCATTTAAAGTAGCTATCCCAAAAACAATAGCCACATTTTACAACCGTTTAATGTGAGATACTTTTATGTATACTATGTTGTCAGTTTGGGCGCTGACATTAGGACAGTTCAGTATCGAGGTGATGTACACAAAGAAAAGTCATACAATCTTCATCACTCTGTATGTTGTTTATTGTCCTGTTCATTGATCATTTGATTGGCTATTTAATTTGCTCATGGGATTAAGTTTGTGGTTCAGTGCCAACCTACGGTGCCAATAATCTATATATATAAGTCTGTCAGACAGACTGTCCGACGCCTGCCTGCCTGCCATCCTATCAATTTATCTATTTATCTATCCACATTTTGAATGTAAATTCTTATATGAGATGTCTACTTATTTTAATGGCGAAGTACTTATAAAATCAACCACAATGTATACGTCAAAAACATGTATATATATGTTTATATATCATAAAAACAATCCAGTTAAATTGTATTCACATTTCCACATTAATGTGTGCCACGTTTTACATACATACAAGTGATATCAACCAGTTATTGTATTAATTTACCCCTCACTTTACCTCAACATATATACATATATTATATACAAAATATGTACACATCATGTAACAATAAATGCATATTTTGTATAGCGAGTATCTTTTTCGGTTAATTACACGTTATTCAAATTGGTTTACATAATGCAAACGTTTGATATTTAACAGGGTGTTTCTGGAAACAAACGTCCCCAACAAAGCCAGCTGAACGTGATGAAAACACCTCGATCGATGGTAAAATGTGTTTTTGTTACATACATTTTGAAAGTTAAATCTACCAAAATTGCCTTTTCTTGTGTGAATCGCGTGTTTCAACCAAAGGTATTTCGGCATTACAAACACAATTTACGCAGTTAATCAAATAGTACAAAAGTAATTTCTCTAACAGAGAAATGTGTATTATTTGGTGGTAAATACAATAACTTACTTTTAAACATAGGTCAAGCAATACAGAGCATTTCACCGAAATGCTGTTCATTTATATTTACGCCACCCAAAGTGTTTTTTCAAATGTACAATAGTACGCAACGAATGTTGTCTGTGACCTAGTTATTCCTAAACAGTTTTTCAAAACAAAGGTATGTTTAATTTTCCAATAAAACTCCACACTCCAATTATAATGTAAATATAATTTGTTTTGGTGCTTTCAGCAATTTGTCTGCAAACTGAGAATATCATTTGGCTGAAACCCGCGCTCCAAACAATAACACGTGTTGGAGTTTTTTATTCTAATGCAGGTGGTGTGTATGTGTACTGCCAGAAATTTCAAAACATCTAAGAAGTAACAGAATCAATTGTTACTTTGGGTTTCTTCTTATGGGATGTCAGTCAGCCTTTTCCGTTAAACATCACGTTAAACAATATTGTGATAAATCTTATGACAACTCTACGATTAAATTATTTTGATCCATCAAAAAATCAGGAGACCTTCTTGATAACATTTGCAGTAAACATCAAGTTTCATCTGTAGGTACTTATGATTTTTCAACACCTTATACAACCTTATCACACAACCTTTCGCTAGAGAAAAAAACTTCATGTTTGGCCTGTAATAATATTAAAGTGTTTTTTTACTAAGGGCAGCTTAGACAATCACGCATATGGTGTGGACTTGTCAAGAAGTTTGTGAAGCAATCATTTTCCTATAAGACAATACTTTCGTCAGATGTAAAACTACCGTTTATAGACAACTTGTAGCGTCCGGTGCTTGTCTTAAATTTGGTCTTGTTGTACCCTTAATGGTTTGTTCTCGTGTTGCTATGCCTTCTGCCAAATCATTGAGTACTTCCTTTGTGACTTTCTAGGCTCTAGGCTTCTGTTTTTTTATATTCAGTTTTTTTTGTTATTGTAAAATGGATTCCTGAAGATTGGTGTATGTAAAAACCAGCGCTTGTAGAAAATATATTTTACACTGAAGATTTGTCTGTTTCCTAATTTCTTCATATATATATATATATATATATATATATATATAAATATATATATAAAGGGAGAGAATTTGAACTCATTACGGCAACTTTCGAAATTAGGATCTCGTGAGAGATTCACGTTCACAAGGCAGAATTATATATAGGGAGAAATATTTGTGAACTACCAAGGACAGTGAGTTCAAATTAACATATAAACGCATACATACGTACAATTATAGCTCATATGAGTGGGCCACATTTAAACATTCAACCACACACAGCTATAGTGAGACAGTGACAATGAAAGGTGCCGGATCTTGGGGATACTGTGAATTCAGTAAATAAATTAAAGGGAGATAATTTAAACTCACTAAGGCAACTTTCGAAATGTGAGATCTCGTAAGAAATTCACGTTCGCAAAGCAGAATTGTATATAGGGAGAAGTATTTGTGACAAGGACAGACAACCTTCGGACGAACTATGGCAGGGCGCCTATCTATGACGAGAAACACAGAACTCAAACGTATGCATTCACTTCCTAGAAAGGATAGCTGCAATACACGCTGATGTACTGTATCTCTACATCATAACCCATTCGTCTGGAGGCACAATTAACATATCGACGCATATATATATACAATTATAGCTCATATGAGTGGGCCTCATTTAAGCATTCAACCACACACATCTATATTGAGACAGTGACAATGAAAGGTGCCGGATCTTGGGGATACTGTGAATTCAGTAAATATATTAAAGGGAAATAATTTGAACTCAATACGGCAACTTTCGAAATTTGGGATCTCGTAAGAGATTCATGTTCACAAAGCAGAATTATATATAGGGAGAAATATTTGTGAACTACGAAGGACAGACAGCCTTCGGACGAACTACGGCAGGGCGTGTATATATATATATATATATGAACATTTATGTGTGAGGATTAGTGCACCCTAGAATCTGGTTTCAACCTCCAGTGGCACTTTTTGCCACTGACCGCTCAAAGGGCGAAAGATAACAGGAGGAGGTAGACAAGCACAAAAGGAAGGCGCATACTTGAACGTTTCGTTCTATAGCAGCTGGGTAATGCATTGTATTATTATGCAGTATTGACATGGCCTGTGTTAAAATTACTCTATTACCATTCTAAGTAGTGTATATTGATGTCATTGAAATAAATCTATATTATAAATGACGGTCATACCAGATATTTTAACCAAACTATATATGAGACATTAATTTAAAAAATATAATGAATAGTCGGTATACTCTGTCTTTTTCAAAGCAACACTAAGAGGCCCTTCTCAAACGTATAGCCTTATATAAAGAAACAGTAAACACCCTCACACAACAACGCACCTACACCCCTCATCCCACCCCGAAACACCATTTATCATGTTATAGTAAACTACATGAGTTTAATCATTAAGGCAAATGTCCATGTGTTCACATTCAAAATGTATTTATTTATATTTAACATATATAACTGACTCTTGTCATTACAACTCATTTCCACAATAATAAATATATATGTTATTAAAAAGAAATAAACACAAATAATCCACTCAACATGATATTATTTGTATCCATTATTAATGTTAATAGAAGTTATTACTATATTATTTTTCTGAAACAGCATGTATCTTATTAATGTGTGTCTTAAAGGAACAAACGGCAATCTTGATTTTTAATACATGTACGTGCAGTGGTATGTGTTGTCTACACTATTGGAAGATATGAAAATTATAGTTTAAAACAAAAAAAAGAACTACTAATCTAGTCAAGTATTTAAAACACTAATATTAATTTAATTGAATTGAATATTTTTTTAAGGCGCACCAACACATGAAAGCCTTTAAGGCTATGGCGCCTAACAGGAATGAACGTGCCAGGCTCATCCTCCATTTACATAAGTTACAATATCGGAGAATGGGCTTAGAACCTTCTTACTTGCAGAACTGCAGAGTTGCTGCAAATTCTATAGTAAAACACTCCATTTCCGATGGAGCCATGTTTCCACGTTTGCATACGCGGGCGTTGTCATGATAAATACCTCGAATGAGCCTGCTAAAAAATGACAAGATTGAAGTATACTGACGACATATCGATTTTTTTCAAATTCATCACTGATATTCGGCAGGCGCCCTCCTGATTTTTCAGGACTTCATCCACAGTGCAGTAATTCGGTGTGCACATGCACTACTGAAACATAACGCTTCTAATTAAATCATTTCCTGTTATCTAGGCATTGCCTATTTCATATTACTTCCAAATGAAGTCAAAGCCAGGCACCATAACAAATTCTTCACACGATTCTTTTATACGTACAAGGATTGTCTTTGCTGAATATCGTCTTCACTGGCGTGTCCTGCGTGATGTGGCCGCCATGTTTGACCGGACTACTTTTCCCCCCATAATTCCAAGCGCCAAACACGAGATATGATACTAGTATCGATCGAGGACGAGAATGAAGATTGCAGTGGTTATATTCTTAAATAATAAAAATAATTATATAGTCCAGATTCCTAATATTGAATTAATATTCTTGATTTACTAGCATTCTACAGCGGCTTTAAAGTGGAGATTTTATTGCATAACGATGATTATTATCAATGGTAGGAGGTATACATTACTGGTTCTACCCAGGAATATTGGGGCGGTCTGCTAGTCTACGCAAAAACATGTTCAGGTCCACATGACATTCGGTTAAAAGACATGATAAAACGCAATAAAATGCTTGGTACAAGGCGATTCTTAAAAACAAATGGTTAACTTTGTTACGCCGACTCACTAAAACAGCAGCAACCCAACTTGTTTTAAGCATGTACATTTAGAAGATTTTGTTAACATATTTAGGATCGCGCCGCAAAGCACATCAAAAACCATACCGGGTCCCACAAAATAAACCATCCAAAAAATAGGTGTGCATTCGCAGCTTGCATTTGTGAATAAACGTTTGTTGTCTTTTAATTTTACAATAAAGTGTTCTGCTGTCATATAGACTAACTGACTTGCTAGTAATGAACTACAATGGAAAAATATTATACATGTACAATAATTCATAGAAAAATAAGAATATGAAAACGAATCAAATGTTCAAACCGTAATATTCAAGTGATCTTTCTTCTTCAGTTCAATGTGACAAATTCGTGTGACCTCTCATGTCAATATGAAAGCTGAAATGCGATCTTTTAGGATTTTAGTTTTAAAAAAAATGGCCAGCGACTTGGGCCGACTATGGGGATTTTTCTGCCATGTCAAATGGACACACGTTTTTTGTTGAGACTGGCCTGTAGCTACCAAAATTCTTTTTTCTTTTTTTTTTAAAAAAAATCGATTCATAAATGGCCTAACATGTGCTAAAATGACACCAAATCCAAATGTCCAACAATCCATTGAATAACGAAAAATAGTTAATGATTGCCCTATGCTCCTTTAAGATGTATTTTTTTTTACTTTGATATATGAATCGCAGACTGTTATTTAATTATGTTCAATATATGCTTTACTTATGGACTTTAAATCTGCTTTCATATCATTAAATACAATCTGTAATTCAATTTCTTCATTGTTTTACCTTAGCTAAGGCAGCTTAGCTTTAAATATGTTATTAAATGGTATTAATAATCAATAATTAAAATATACATTACAAGTATGTAAAAACAATTTCCTTTTAACTATTCACATTTCGCTTTGCAAATATGAAAGTTACTTAGAACACAATCTCATTCAAATTAGACCCTTTATCACGCTACAATACTCTACACTACAAGGATCTGACAACGCTCCATTGGAGGTCACGTCAGATTGACCTTACGATTAGCCAATCGGATTTCAGCCTACAAATTTGTTCGGTATAGACTGCTTCACTGCGCATGTCGCGCTTCAGTAATACTCTGTGGAGAACTCTACGCTCGGTATTGAAAGAAACAATGTCCGTAACTTTTAGCTTATAAAACACAAAATAAGTGTGTCGACAAACATAATACACCAACCATTATTGAATACTTAACGGAAAAAAAATAAAGATTTTTTTGCCGATTTGTGGGATTGAACCCACACTAAAATGACAATCGCGGGTCAAGAAAAAGTATGGTAATGGACCTTTGGAAACGGCCGAAAACGACACATACGAAAAATTGCAGTCTCGATTTGATTGTTCATTAGCGGTAGTGGAATATGCTAGCTACCGCTCACGAGTAACAGTCAAAAGACTAAATTAAAAAGCAGACAACATATCCTATAAGTGGTTAAACAATACCCAGAGCCTTTAATCGGCCGTAGTAGTGGAACCACTGAATCAAAAATTAAGTAAGAGTCAAATTCACAATCAACTGAGCTAAGCGGTGCCGATGTACTAGGTCTGACTATTTAGAGTACTAATGTCGCAGCGCCCATGATTTTCTTCTATCTTGATAAACAACATGCCAATTAGTGCATTTTTTTTAAATTTATCGTTCAATCCACAGCAATAACACACACAGACTTTATCTTTATTCGGATATAGATCTATGTGTTTTATGTGGATTTTCGTTTGTTCAGTTCACTCGAACGTCATCTGAAGTGCATATGAAACGCGCGATTTCATTGGTTAAATTTAGTTGATCTTCTCATGAATATTGATTAAATGAAAGGTCGATCTGCCGTGACGTACAAGGAAGTGTTGTTGTCAGATCCTATGGCGGAGAGTATCAAAGCGTAATTAGGATATGATTTTAATGAGATTGGATCTGACGTGACCTACAAGGGAGTGCTGTCAGATCCTATAGCGGAACGTATCAAAGCGTAATTAGGATATGATTTAAGTGAGATTGCATAGAACAAGAAGCACCGCCCGTCTGTGCAGACACTCGACTTTCGAGGCAGAGTCTATTTATTGGGAAACTCAGTTGAAATAGCTTAAACATAAACGGTTTTAGATCGCGGAAAAGACATGACTTTATAAGGTCGTATATAAAACAATATTCGATTGATATACTTTGCACAATGTTAAAATGAAAGCATGAGTTATAGAACCTGTCTCTATGATGTTGTCTAATGACACCAAATGCATGTATGAAGTTTCAATCCATTATGTAAAGTAGTTTTGGATATACAAGCTTACATACAAAACTTTAACTGGACGCAGACGACGATCAAGTGTTGACACTAACAACGACATCGTCACATCATGCACTTGGGGAGTGTTAACAAATATCAAGATTGTCCTTTGTCCTTTTAACTTACATCATGTACATGTATGTAAGGTTTATAAAATATAACTAAATAAAACGGAAAAACATATTCATCCGTTTTTTGTTTTTTGTATCAAACGTATTATTTCTAAAAACTCTCCTAAATTATATTAAAAGCCCAAATCTTACTCCTAGATATCACTAAGGTGGTTTTAAGATGTGTCTAATATTTCGTTTATATTAAAACTCTGACCAAGTTTGGTTGAGATACAAATGGTGTAGTTATGAACCGTTAAAGGTTTTTGATACACAAACATTGTCCGGGCTAGTTAATCTGAACCCCTTGTTGGATGTCAACGAAATTTGACAAGGATGTTAAGTATCAAGTCTAGTTGTGCATATCATCGCCATATTCCGGTTGAATGATTTTGAGCAGACTTATGGCCTTTTAAAGGTTTTAATACACAAACTTTGTCCAGCATAGTCTCTTCTGAACTCCTTATGACCCGTTAAGTTGTTTAATACACTAACATTGTAAAGACAAGTTCTCCTGAACCTCTGGCTGGATGTCAACGAAACTTGGCAGGGATGATCAGTACCAAGCTTAGTTGCGTGTATATGTTCTGGTTAAATGATCATTGAAAGAGTTATGGCCCCTTATACATAAACTTTATCTTTAGCCAGTAGAGCGCCCACAGGCCCTTTTGGGCCTCTTGTTTGGATTCTTTTAATCCGAGTGAGGTGTGTTTTTCCTCTCCAATACGTTGAATCCAGTTATTCGTGTAAAAATAAAATGCCTCCAAAGTTACCATAGTTAATAAACTCAAGGTAATAACATGGTCAATAATGTCCAATCCGTAAAATGGACACATAAGGCCAAACCCTATTATTGTTAGAATGGTTTCGTTTCAGTATTAAGCATCCAGTTTGATTGCTGCAATAGATCTCAGGATCCTGACATTCTACTAATCTACATCTAGAAAAATGAAATTCACTCACGATTTCTTTGTTATAGTGCAGTTTTAACTAATCCATTATGGTTTCTAGGTGAGGAATCTCCTTCCAATTCAGGCCTCAATTTACTGGACAATTTAAGCAAAGTAGTCATCCTTGATCAATTGACTTTTCCTTCACCGCACTTCAAAGCGAAGTTCAAGTCGCCGTTATTTCCAGGGTTCCAGTTATTCATAATAATATCTGAATAATAAGTAGCTAACATGTGAATTCATATGAGCGTACAAGCCGATTAAAATTTGGACCATATATATTAATGTATATATTATATACTTGTACATATGCGAAGCTGTAGACCATAACATATGCAAAGGAAAAGGTGTCGTATTTTTAATATACCGTACTGTCACATCACATCAAAGTTGGAGTCGACTCGTCATGTCCCACGTTCTGTCCTGCAATCATAAGCGTATTAATACAACATTTGTTTCGCCATTTTAAGACAGGCACTTTCTTGTTTGACTTTCTTGTTTATTTTGGTTGGTCAACTGCACTTTAAACCTTACGCTTGAACACTTTGAATGCTATTAGACTGCCTTTATGCTTGGTTCCTTGCTTTTGATAATAATTGTAACTCTGCTGAAGTGCTTACAGGCAGCGTTATTTTGAAAAGTTACCAACTGATAATTCATTTTACGCAAATTCAATCACGTGTATTTTAGGGAACCGTTAATAAACCTGTACACATATATTATTATATGACCTGAACACTCGGATAGAGTTTTGATCTACGGTTTTTAGTATAATAGTTTGCGGGTAGGTTTCTATAAATGATTTATTTTAAGTGATTTTCCTTTCTTCTCATTACTTCTTTTATAATTTTAATTCTTTAATAAATAATTTCATTTTCAATACAACAACTTTATAAAGACACATTTCCATACCTCTTATAAGCATCCTTTTTACTCTTATTTAGAAAACTCACGTACAAACTGGACTGTAGTTGTAGCATCACTGTATCTAAAACGTTAATGTTAAATTATTGGTGCCTTCTTACACATGATATTTTTTAATAAAAAAACGGTGAAAAAACAACAACCAATATAAAGCTGGTTTCGAATCTGTGACCTTTCAGGTAATTTAAGAATTTGCAGGTCTTCTAATATCCAGGTACTTTTTAAGCTTGAAATAAATGCTTTAATTTTATCATTATTCATCCCTCATTCAAGGTAATCTTTTAAAATAACTGAACTTTCAATTTCTGATGGTCCTTGCCAACGGAAGTTAAACAGAAAATAATTTAAATCCTTAATATTTTGATCACTCAAATTTAGTAAAGAAATGAAAAGATAATAACAGTTAGTTTACATATTGGTGTTAAAATTCTTCTGTTCCAGAAAAGTATCTTTAATATAATTGTCTGAGTCAGCTAACAGTACTGAGGTATCATCCGCAAATTGTGAACGTTTATATTCCATAATGTTTATTTTAATTGTATTATATTTGTTTTAAGTGTAAGATTTTCCACACAAAGAACAAAATGATGAGCGATAAGGGATCTCCTTGACGACAACCGCGACTTATATTGAAACACTACAATAGGAAACCACATTGACTTAATGATGCCGTTAAATCAGTATATAATATTTTAATCCAAGTTTGCATAGACTTTTCAAATTTTACAAAAAAAAAAACACTTTTAAAAAGAGTTTGTTTAATAAAAGACCAAGACAAGGTATCACAAACTTTTTCAAAGTCGATTAAAAGTAGTAAACCTGGAAGGTGTTTGTCCTCAGTATATTTCATAATATCATAAAATAACCTTGCCTTGTTCGCCCCTATATATATCTAATATGTTCATAAATCCATTATTTGCCGATAATGCAAAAATAAAGTACGCAAAATCACTTTGCATGCGTATTAAATTGTATATATATTTTCCGTTTCGTTTTTGCGGAAAGAGACTCGAAACACGGTGTGGCAAATGCTACGGGTCTTTATGAACGCACTAGAAACTTTTTCTCGAAAGGTAATCCTAGGTAAATAGTTTCAGTTTTACCGAAATATATAGTACTAAATTATTATTGTTCTCTACTGTTTTCAGTGAATTGATTACAGCATTTTTGCGCCTTTCTGCAATATTCTGTGTCCATTC
Source organism: Cyrtodaria siliqua (assembly GCA_037043455.1). Taxonomy (NCBI): domain Eukaryota; kingdom Metazoa; phylum Mollusca; class Bivalvia; order Adapedonta; family Hiatellidae; genus Cyrtodaria; species Cyrtodaria siliqua. The sequence continues at coordinate 168,480 of JAWPHD010000176.1, forward strand.
TGTTTCATTTCTCATTCTTTTTCAGCTTCTTTTTTCTGATCTTGTTGCATTTGCCCTTGTTTGTTCTACATTTGCAGTATTATCTCTGTGCTGATTTAAGTTTACGTTTTGTTCAACTGAGTTTTGTTCATTTTCAGAGATATTTCTATTATTGTTTAAGTTACCAGTAGGTATTCTGTGAAGATTCATGAGTTTGTTCTCGTCCTAGACCTAAATCCCTAGATGCATCACTATCACTATTAACGTTTTCTATCAGATCAATATTGAAAGAATTCACCAATGTTAAGCTGTTATTTAAATTTTGAACTGTTTCTTCAGTTATCTGTGTTTCTTCATCATTTAATTATAATTATAATGCATTCAGATCTTCATCCAATTTCTCATTCAATGTAGCTAGCATGATTTGTAGTTCATTTTCATCACCAGGTTAAAATCCATTAAACTCATTTGCCGTATTTGTAAAGCTGGAATCCGTGCTAATATTATTCTCATTTATGTTTTCAAGTTTCACCGCCACAATCTCAAATGGAATTTTGTTAGACTCTTCAAAAGGTGATGCTGTAAGATGCTTTAAACATAAGCACAAAGAATGTTTGTGAGAGGTTAGGGTGGCTGCACCCTTACATGCTGCCATGCTATTTTCATTTCTCGAATGAGGGTCAAAATAGGCACACTCTCCTTCCTTTTGCAGTTTAATGATAGCGCTAGTATAGCTTGGAGTACGATTTACAATACTGATAAGAAACATCAACATCATCTATTTCACCATGTAGTGATTGAAAAGCATGTTTGAGATTATACAAAGGTTCCACAGTGGTGTCTTGTTGCACTGTTCCAGCTTTTGGGTTCGACAGTTGTATGATAATATTGTCAACCGATTTGGACAAAGCATCAATTAGAAAATATTTCAGAGATGACTTCTGGTAAACAGTGTACTGTAATAACCTGTCACCTTCACTAAGAAATGGGTGTTCTAACGTTTAACAGCCACGATTGCGATCAGTGGGTTAGCAACAAACTGCCTCCCATTTTCAGCAAAGATGTTGTTTCCTTGATATCTGGAGGCTTGTAACATCATTAAATTTCTCTAGAAAAACAAAGAAGAAAAGAGGAAGTTAAAGTACAAGTAATTACATTTTCGCGAGTTTCTATTATGTCTGTGTTTAACTTTGAACACATTTTTTATAATTATCTTTAAATAAGTTTATATATTAAGTTAAGTTTTATCAGCAGCTCTACTAGTCTTCTAGGCTTTTTTTATTCCATTTACTTTTCGCTTGATATTTTACTGTCTTTAAGTTAGCATAGTTACGCGTTAAACATTCGATTTAGGGTTCCGCTTTTAACTACACCTGGCGTACATCCCTAATTTCGACGACACAATTATGCCCTATTTGAAGGTCATTGGAGACGAAATTTATTCATGACATAAATGTCAGGTCAACGTGGTCTTTAAAGATCTCTACATACAAACACTACTATTTGTACGTTACATTCATAGACATAATCAAGTTTTTTTAAGGGAAATCAGTAAAATATGTGATTGGGCGACATGGTAATCCCCGGTTATTGAACATGGTTATTGTTCAAAAAGCAAAACTCGTATACCATGGAAACGTATAAAATAACCATTTTGATAAGTCTTTTTTAGCGAGTATCAATACATTTACGGGTTAAAGCCCGAATTTGCCGCTGGAGTTACCCGCACTCACCTAAATCTGTATACTTTTTAATAAAGATAAAGACCAATTTACATTTTTTGTTCGAAGATTTTACGGATATATTCGAACATTTTACTGGATGTTTTCTTCTATAATTGGACACCGGAATCGTTCTAATATAACAGTAGCACCGTTAGATTCCAAAGCTAGAGCATGCTCATGCCTGCAGAGGGGAAGAATTTCTCTAAATTGGTGTCGTTTTTATTTTGTCTTTTTTTTATTTTGTGCATCAACACTGGTCTAGGCACAAACATTGTTTTTCAAAACAAGACTGGACCAGGAATCTTTAAGTGAGGATTTCCGAAGCTATCCATTTGGTTAGCGGAACGTCGGTGGTTCTACCCTGGTGCACACACGTGCACGACAATTGTCCGGAGGGGCATCGGGGGTCTTTCTCCACCAATGGAACCTGAAAAGTCGCCTTTGACCTTAGCTGTTGGTGCCACTATACGAGTAAACAATTCAATTCCGCTCAAAACTAGACCACAGAATAAGTGCCATTTTCACTATTCGTTTTATACTGATGAGTAATTAAGCGGCATGTAATTCAGAAATGCATTTTAAAAGTTCACAGCTTTTTTTTTAAGACGAAATATATGTGATTTCGGACTAAAGATAATTTAAAGCAAACTATTCCCAAATTATCAGTATTAAATATGAAAATGGATACAGCTGTGACTCTTTATACCTAAATTTGTTTTGAAAAAATGGTTAAATGCCAATGAAAAAAGGATATACAGTTCTTTTTTTAGAAAAATATGCGTCCATATGTCCCATCTCATAATTCATGTTCTCTCTAAATATGCATAATTATATTCTAACATAAAAATGGCCAACATAATTATATATCGGTATATATTGGTACATGGTCATTTTATGATTAAAGAAATGCATATAGTACTTTTCTTAAGTTTTGTAAATTTCGCTATAGTTTGAATACAATGGGACTAGTGCTACTTTAAGCCTGTATTTAATGCTAGTATTACTTTATAGACTATTTTGTTAATTTCAGTTTCCTCAGTAAAGTCCTTTCTCCTGTGTTTAAACTGTATCGAAACAAAATGACAAATTCCTGTTGTTTTTCTGTGCAGTAAAATGATATATAGGGTCCTATAGAAACCACCGCGTCCGAACGCAATGGCATCGTAGGTCCGCACTGTACTGCAAACAAGGACTTGAAACTATAATGAAAGAGACAAAAAACAACTGAAAGGGTGGTGAAGACAGGGTTACCGACTTGGAACGGTCAGTAGGCAATAAGGCCTACTGGTTAGCTTGAATCGATTTTATATGCTCACAATCCTCGCTATTATCCTGTCTTCAGCGCCCAAATAGACAAGTAAACCACACACTTCTTATACTATGAACAAATTACGCAAAGAAATAATAGTGTTTTTCAAGTGATGGTCAATTTAACACAGATTCCACGGTCTAACTATAGCGTGCGAACGCTCTAGCTACAGCGTGCGAACGCTCTAGATGCAGCGTGCGAACGCTCTACTACAACGTGCGAACGCTCTACTACAGCGTGCGAACGCTCTAACTACAGCGTGTGAACGCTCTACTACATCGAGTAAACGCTCTAGCTACAGCGTGCAAACGCTCTACTACATCGTGCGAACGATGTAGTAGAGCGTGCGAACGCTTTAAATTATTGTTTTCCTCCATGTCCTTTGCGGGGCTCCGTAGTGCTTCATTTTAGATTCAATGATATAATCTGAAGTGAACGTGTAAACAAACTGACATAATATTTATCAATCAGAAACGCTTTCGTCAGTTGTTGTCATTGTCGAACTCAAGCAATATCTCATTAAACCAAACGTTCAAATCAACGTTGGAGAACATTTATCGTGTAAACAATCTGATATTCCTTTATTTTGATACAATCAAGGGCAATTACTCCGTGCCGCATTCATCAATTTCTCGCATTCTATAACCAATCAGAAATATTATTGAAAAAAACCTGCAAGTCAAAGAAGATGAAAATGAAAGTTTACGGATGACGAGTAGACGCCGGACGAATGTCACGATATAAGCTTAACTGACCTTTGCCCATCACAGCTGATGCAATATGGAAATAGAACCAATGCGACTGTGGGGAGTACAGTTTGTGTGGATTTTTCTGACAATATATATATTTTAACGATCTCAAATCGTGTTTAACGGCTCTGTTAACGGGTCGCCATGAGACAAAATTTGCAACAAATAAACAACCCTAAATAACCCTATATTTATGTGCACAAAATGGCAGTGAATTGCTGTTGCTTATAATGTATTTTACCTTTGACGCACCTTCCCCCGAAGCCCCACGGTTGACGTAGAAGTAAAGACTTTAAACACAGAACATGATCAAAACATTTCATTGGAAACATAATAATGAAAAAAATCCCATAAAACTCTACTCAACCCTCCTTAACACCTGCTCACACATTGAAATAATGTAATCGTTTGATATGTTGATTATGTTTCATATAGACGTTATACATACCTAGTTATACGCTCAAATATGGGACAAATGACATTATAATTGAATTGTTACGGTGTTTGACCTATTGACCTGTTGATCTCCTCTGATAGCCTCTGGGTTGCTCTCATGCCTAATCCGATCCCTTAATTTCCCATACTGAGACAATTTCACTCTATGTTGTTCTCATTCGAGTTATCATTAAAGTCCCTTTATATTAAAGGCAAACGGAGGAAGTATTTATGTAAATAAGCCTTCTTAAGACCGGATATTAAACGTTTTATTTTATTTTACCTTTTGTAATTTTTACTTTAAACATATGTCGTTCAACGGAAGGCATGCAAGTATGTATTTTAACCCATAACCTCTGTTCCCAACTTCCATTTTGTTAATTTCGCCCACTGTTTTCTCGCTTAGGGCAAAGCATTTTTTTTTAAAAATTGGGTCCATACGCCGCTGGCCATGGAATTGTATGAAAATACCTCATTGAAGGTTCCATGTTCACCGTCATATACATACCATCACCGAGATGGCTCAACATTTCGTACTATTGACATTTTAAATAATGAGTTCTGCTCAACCCGGGGCTACAGAGCTTTATATTAACCGTATCTATTTTTTTATCACTACCGTTCATGAACAGTGTCAATCACACACTGCAATATTTTTTATATTTATCGTGTTCGGCGATTTCCGAATTTCTCCTCGTTTTTTACATCAATTATTCGGTACTGATGTGGTTGACTAGACAGCTGTACCTTCGTCTCTTCCTGGATTCTGGAAAGCTAAAATAAAGATAAGCTGTTACAGATGTACATAATACCAAGCTAATTCAGAAAACAATCCTAACAGTGTAATTACCATTAAAACTCCACATGCATAAACCCATATTTTTTCACTGTGCAAGCAATATGACGGTTAGTTGTTTGAATGGTGTTTTTCGTCATTTTCAGTACATTGTAGGCTATATATATATGACACTCGATTTTCAAGTGGTGAAAGCATACCAACCAACCTTTTCGGGGTAGAGCCGGTACTAATTACATCTCGTCATCTGTAAAAATCGACACTTTCTCACAAGTCTAGCTCACATAACGATAATAAATCTAAATAATATTGCCTAGGTCCATGCATTTCTAATATATAGAGATAATATAACCGCTGGGATCAATAATAAGGAAACATATCCTTCACTAGATCGTAGGCGTGTGGTTATTTTAACGAACAAGCGAATGCCAATGGGTTAAAACAAATCACGCCTACCATCGACTGAAGGGTTTTCCACTAATCGAACCCAGCAGTTCAATAATCAGTTCAATAATCCATTTATTAAATTTTAAACCAGTTGTTTATGATTTTAACCAACATTTTTACTTTATTGAACGTTATTGGCGGAAAATGTCGACGTCAGCCTCACTTTATTGACGTTGTGACTCAACGTTAGTTTGTTATGTGTGTGCTCTGCGTTAACTAGTTTTATTACATTTCTATGGGTGAAAGAACTAACTTTGAAGTTGATTCATAATATCAATAAAGTGTTACTCGTCGACGTCAAAGTCATCCGCCGATAACGTTAAATAAAGCGAATAATTTCGGTTATATTACATACATTAACTAAAATAGATCGTTTAACTGCTGGGAACGATTATAGGATAGGAAAACCCTTCACGATATGTTAGGCGTGCGGTTCTCTTCACGAGAGAGCGTATCGCTCGTTCCCATCCGCTCATTCGTGTACAAAACCACACGCCTAAGATCTCGTTAATGATTTCCCTATAACTGAACCCAGAATTAAATAATCGCTATAGTACTATTTAGCGATTATGCATTTTCTTTCACTGAGAAATCCCGATATTTGACCCACAGACATGTAATAAATAGCAATTACTTTTAAAGAATGGTCACCCTTTGAGACGTTCTAACAAACACAGGCTCGACATTTAACACGCCTAATGTTTTTTTGAAAAACAACAATATACAACTCATTAAACGTAATATACATACCTTGGATATGCCTTGGATTCTTTACGAACTTGACAATGTCGGGAAATGAATTGGTGTTCATGGCACATGGATAGAACCCTTTGTCCGCCTCGTATGCCAAATCGAATATCCCACCAAGAGATTGGTACTGGTCCTCGAAAAGCACGGCCTTACTTGAAACTTTTGGAAGAGCAGGTACTCCGCAGCAGTGCAGACAAATAAGTACATGTTTATCTGGCGCTGTAAAATAGAATAATCATTATGGCAAAGTTCAATGTGTTGACCTGTGGTGCACATTTAGTACCCAAAGGAATGCCAACAACCTGGCGGTAAACTGTTTTACGGTATCTTTTTTTTCTTTTTTTTTTTTGATAATTTTATTCAGACACTTGCGTACATACATACATACATGATATAAATACGTGTACATGCATACATATGATATAAATACAAACACATTTTAGGCAAAAATTGCATATAAGAATACATTCGATGAAACTAGATTGAGAAGAACCAGACATGGAATGAAATCTGTACAAACTAAAGTACCATTAATATACACCTTTAAAGCATCAGTATTAAAAGGTGGAATAAACGTTGTGAATGTTATGGTTTAATTGTTAAAGATAGTATTCACAGTGTTCCATCTCGCTTTGATAGCATTAGATTTCTTTTCAGGGTACATAAACAATGACAATAATTATACAGATGTTATCGATAAGAAAAGATAACGCTCTACAAACGTCAGCGCAATTCCACATATTATAATTGTCATTAGGGGCGCTTGTAATCTTAGCCCTTACATTATTACAAACAAGAAACTTGTTTGTTCCTTCTAAAGCGAACGTTTTCTGTGTAAGCATGGTAAGCTGCATCAGTTTATCTTTGATCAGGTTATGTGGTAGAGTTGTGTAAAGTGGGGAAAAGTCGTAGGTGCTTAGTGTAGTAGAGGCACGGACATTCTCAAACCTTAGTTTATTAAGGACTTCTCCGGAGTTTTTGAGGTTTCAAAAATCTTTCCGCAATATTTTATAACATGTTCTCACTTTAATACTATCTTTGTTAAACTTCTTAAAAGGTTTATCAAAAGAGGTTATGATCCTATCATTCTGCAACGCACTGCGTGCTTAGTGGTGGACCCATTTACAGTTCGCCAATATGCTTTCCTCTTTAATTGTGCGATGACCGGACAGGCTGAGGACCCTATGATGACATTTGATTTTGTCTGCAATCAAAGTCGCCAACGCAATGGTTTATTCTCTTACAGCTCTGGCTTCTGCCAAGTCACTGAGTACCTTCTTTGTGGCTTTCTAGGCTACTATCTTAGTGTAGCCCTATTGTCAACCCTTTTGTGTTTGTGATGTCTTATTTGGTATTTTATTCATCTTTAAATTTGTTCTGTGTTTCTGTGTGCGTTTGTGGTTGACTGTCGTACTTGAATGCTGCTTTTCCTGTTCGATTTTAAATCTATGTTTACTTATATTGCCTATTAATGCTGCCTTGTTGGTTAGAAAATAGTTCATTGCGGGGAATTTTTATTTACAATGTCCCGTTTTACTGAGATGACAGTAGGGTACGTGTGAGGTTTGGTGCACCCTAGAATCTGGTTTAAACCCCCAGCGGCCTTTTTTGCCACTGACTGTTCCAAGGCGGTAGCCCTATTGTCAACCCTTTTTGTGTTTGTGGTGTCTTATTTGGACTTTTATTCATCTTTAATTTTGTTCTTTGTTTCTGTGTGTGTTTGTGGTTGACTGTCGTCCTTGAATGCTGCTTTTCCTGTTAGATTTTTATATCTGTATTTTATACATATTTTTACTTGTGCGATGTGGTTGAATATCATATTTTGTCGAAGTTACTGTAAAACATCCATTAAAATTATTAAACTTATTGAGCAAACAATGGTCAATTTCAAAGAAATTCACCAAAAAGGGGAGATTACTTTATGGTTACCTGTACGAACTGACAGGTTGTCAAACTCGATCGATATATCTCGCTATATTTGTCCATAAGCATTGTGTCGATGTTTTGGTATATTTCAATTAAAATTATTCAACTTATTTAGAAGCACATTGTCCATTTCAACATTTTTTCCCCATTAAGGGTCAATAACTCAATCTGACAGGTTGTCGAACTTGACCTATATATTTTGTCCATAGGTATTGTGTTGGCAATGGCATCCGGCCTTACGGTGTTCGGAACACTACAATACTCGTCATAGTATCAATGAAACATTTCTACTAATTTGCAATCAAGCCAAAAAATAGGCGATTTATTGCAGATGCGCCGCCTACTAATAATGAGCAGAAAGAAAGGCATGTTACTGAAGACAATTTAAGTAAATCTTTAACTCTTTAACATATCTGTTCTGTTCTAATAAAAAATCTAATGAAACAGAAAGTATGTACTATGAATGGATCATGTAAACTCACCTTAATCCTAATCCTTTTTCCCCATTTCTCCCTAAGCCCAAAGCGACTCAAATTAATCCCTTTGTTTATAATTACTATTAAATGTAAGTAAAATAATTTGAATAACATATGAACAATGATGCACATACTGATATACCATTTATTTAGTATTGTTAATGATCATAATTATGCAATATTAAGGAAATAATATTGTTGGAAATATTATTAAATCTTAGTAGTATGAGACATATTGTGTGAGTGATGATGTTTTGAGTATGTGATATATACGTGTGTATAATTATGTTGTATTCATTTATTATAATGATTTTGTACAGTGTGCGGTGGACTGACCCCGATCTACAACACATTTATTGACGGGGAAATAAATGGGTCACCTTTATGGGACTGAAAAAATAACAACAAAAACAAACATGCCTGTATAATTTACAATAACAGTTGAAGATGAAGTATTATTGTAATAATAAACAATAAAAAGCCCATACATTCGACTGCAGCTTTTGCACTTGCTTCTTTATTGCATACGACCCATAGTAAAACATATGGATGTATATGATTATTACGAGTATATAGGTATAAATGAAATGTTTAGACGCATTACCGTGGCCTAGTGGTTAATGTCTCTGACTCGGAAGTTAAAGGGATGTAACGGGTTTCCTGACCACTTTACATATTCGACAAACAAGGATACAACCATTTAGTATTACAACGCACTTCATGTTTAGTGATTGACCTCTCTACAGTCAGTCATTATGCTTTATTTTTCCCTTGTGCGATGACTGGACAACCTCTTGGGACTCCATGATTGCGCCTGCTGAAACCCTGAATAACGGAGGTAGGTGCATGAACCTTCACCCTAATAATTATTATGTTTTGTATATATCTTTACAAAAACATTAAAGTGTATTATTTGCTAATTTCTCTGGATGTGGACTTTATTGTTAGGGATTTCCTATTGATGGGATGTACTTTTATTGATACTTGTTTGTCAGTTTGGTCGTTTAAGACTGGTTAATAGCGATTATGTTACGTATTGTCCTTCTCATTGACATTTTATATATGCTCATATTTCAGTTTTTGGTGCAGTGCGAACCTAGGGTGCCATTGCGTTTTATTGCTGTGGTTTCTATACGACTATTTATTCATTTTTGAAATCACGTCGGTGGTTCTATCCAGGTGCCCGCCCGTGCACGAAAATTGGCGGAGGAGCACCATGGGTCTTCTTCCACCAGTGGAAGCTGAAAAGTATCATTATTATTTATTATTCAACGTGTTTTGACAAAAGTATAACCTTATTTGCACTATTCTGTAATCTAAATACTCTTCAAACTATCTTTCAGTGGCAATAGATGTATAAAACTAAACTACTTACGGAGTGACGATAATTCAGCAAGAGCATTGTCAGCGTCAGTACGGAGTGTAGTTGTGTTAAAACACAGAACTAACACAGGTACACCTGTGTCTATCGAAGAAACATCATTCTTGATATCCAAATTCAAATACTTTTGGTATTTTTTGTCCATCCTCTTTCCAAATTCAACTTTCATATCTTTCCAGCACTTTTCGGATAACTCGTCGTTGCGGCGAGAGTAACACTGAACTGCATTTTCAAAAAGAGGAATAATATGGGTACAAGTATACATTTCAGACGAACCATGAAACTACTGTTTGATTCACGAGCATGTGTTCAAAATCATTGCCGGCTAATAGGAGCAACACATTTTTTCTTCAGTTTTTAGCTTATGGGATGCCGAGTTATCCGTTGTCCGTCCGTCGTCCGTTGTGAACTGTTGCCTTGTTAGCGTAATATGGATTTCATTAATAATTGGATCTTTACGAATCTACGCTAGTGTCTTTATATCAATGAAAGTTCGGACAGGTTCGAAAATCAACCGGATCGGATTAGTAATACCTGAGTTATGACCCTTGTTTTGCTGAAAAATACCATATTATGCCTTGTGAACACCCTAGCACCTTTTAGTTAGTATTTGATCTTTACGAAAAGTGTAAAGATTATTGACATTGATGAAAGCTTGGAAAAATTCGAAAGCCAGCTATATCGGACCAGTAACATAGAGTTATGGTTCCTTTATACGGAAAAATGCTCTGTTTAGCATTGTCAGCATTCTAGCATCTTCATTTTGCATTTGATCATTATCAGACTTTGTCAGTGTCTGTCTTTGTATCAATGAAAGCTTGGACGAGTTGGAAAACCAACCATATCGGACCAATAACACTAGAGTTATGACCCTTGCTTTCCTGCCCCAGGGGTCACATCTTTTACATAAACTAATATAGAGCAAAAAATCCTCTTTTCTGAAACCACAAGAGCCAAAGGATTAATGTTTTCATTTACATAATCTTATGATCCTCTACCTAATTTGTTCAAATGGAGACCATGGGGTCCAATTTGGCCCCGCCTCAGGGGTCACATGTTTTAAATTTAGACTTATATAGGGAAACATTGAAACTTAAATAAAAAATAATCTTCTTCTCTGAATCTGCAAGAGCCAGCGGTTTAATATTTTGGATTTACTATAAGTTTATGGTCCTCTACAAAGTATGTTCAAATGGTAACCCTGGGGTCCAATATGGCCCAACCCCATGAGCCATATGTTTAGTAACAATGGTTTAATATTGTGTATTTACAATAAGCTTATGGTCCTCTTCAATGTGTATTCAAATGGTGACCCAAGGTTCAAATGTGTACAGCCAGTAGAGTGGTAAGGCCTTCTTTGGTATCTTGTATAACAGTTTCAATCTTACAGAAAGTTCTTTCGATAGGCTAACAATTGCTAGGATTTGTGATAAACACGTGTAATGCATTACTAAAAGTAGATGCAAGCATCGTCTATATCTATATATATATTTGGAAGTTGGTTGGTCAATTTAAAATACACGTTTTTAAACCAGGGGTAGCGCATAAAGAGTTGATGATAATACTCACAATCGACTGACTGGTAGCCATTTATAATTACAGGTACGCATGTACACATGCATGCAAAATGTTTGTCTTATGAGAATCTTTCAGGAACAGAACATTTGAAAAAGATATCATGTTTATGTTTAAGTAATAATTAAGACTAGTCCACGACGTTTCATAATAATTCCATTTTTTCAGTACACCTAAATGAAGCAATCTTAGTGGACTTGATTTGATTAGCCTAAATGCATGAAGTTAAACAATCATGTTACCTTTGCACGCTGCACCATCACCTATATCAAGTTTCTTTGTCGAAGTATTTGATGTCGACGTTGTCGATGACGTCATTACTTGTGCCGGAATTGTTATCGCTCGGTTGTTTTCTTGTGCTGTAAAATAGCAAAGCATAACTTACTGTTCGTATATTTGAATAAAAGGCGTTTTTTAAGGAAACACAACACAATTCACCAGTTCATTTGCGTTTCCTGTAAAACATAAAACATAACGCCACGATTCCTATACTACCATGATAAAGTTATACTGATCTAGTTGGAGTACATATTCAATCGCAGACCTAGACAGGTCAACATCTATGCATTATTATGTAAGGTATACGCATGCTTTTGGTTACAAAATTGTTTCTCATGAGACTCTTGTTATACATCATCATGTGGATGCCAATACATAATTTATAAAAACCAAATGTCCAAAAAGGCGTTATAGATTTTATCATTTAAAAATATCAAAAGTCGCCATTTTATTTGATTGTTCGCTATATAAATCTGCCAAGCAGTAATAAGCAAATCTTTAAATGCAACTCATTTTAACAAATGCTTACAATCTACAGGAATCGGTAGATATATCTCACATTTAGGAGATATTATTCAAATTGTATATGTGTAAGTCTACTTCTTGCTGTTGAAATATCCTCTGCTTCTTAAAATGATATTATTATGCGCAATCTTCGCTGTGTATCATATATGCGGTGTATTTTTAAGCTCGTTATGTCGTATCTTTTTATAGGATTAATTAAAATTGTTAAGCTGGACATATCTGAAAGCTCCAATACAGTTAACGATATCAATATGATAGAAATTGCATTAATTCATATATGTTATTGGGTATTAACCGGGCTGAATAGAGTCTTAAAATGTTATAAAATAATTTTCTTAAAGGGAGTACACCAGGATTTTCACGGGTTTCTAGGTGTCCGACTAAAAATTGACAAATATTAATATTTTCTATTCTACATGTCCTAAACAAAATGAATGAGCCTAAAAATGATCCCTTATTTTCAAAGAAATTCATTCTGCACAATAATACGTGCTATCATAGGTGACACACCAGGATTAATTTCATCATTTTATTCCACCGTAGCAATATGGTGTTTTCAAAGGTTAGACATTTCTAACATCATATTTTGATTGATACAATTGTTTTATCTTGAACTGGAACATTTTTATAATTTAAGATGTTTCTAGAAAATTCCTGATGTACACCCTTTAAATGCTAGGTAGGTAAATTGAACTAATAATGTAAACTTGTGTAAGATTCTAAAAACCCTTGTTATATATCGCATTTCTTTGAGCCTATTTCGAGGGAGTTAGCGGGAAACCATTTTGTTTGGTTTTATATAGTAACAACGTTTTCCTATTAAATCCTCTGATCTGAATCTACTTTTATCAGAAGTACAGAAAATAACATTGCAGATTAATATTCATAAAAGTCGAATAATGTATTCAAAATCATAAAGGATACACAATTAATTATTTTCTAGAATGTCAAAGCTAAATTAGAAAGAATATCCTTATTTTCTTTCATTAAACAATTTCTTGAAACTTATCAGGATGCGTTTTTAATTGTACTATTTGTAACACTGTCGTAGGAAGTAACGTTTCTTATTACACAATTAATACTATTGCCAGCATAGATTGGTGTATTATTGTATCCATTTCTGTGATTTGTAAGGGGTTTATATCCTTAACCTATTGACATGTAGAAAGTCAACGACACACGATTAATCATTGAGTCTTCGCCCTTGTTTTAACAAGGGCAATTCATATATTATTACATGTGTATCAATCTTCTCAATGAGTAAATCTTCGACGATCTTGTTTGAACACACCTTTTAACGAAATGCAGTACAAGTTAATAAGTTGGGCAAGCGAAATTAAAAATGCCAAGACTGAGGAAAAACGCAAGGGTAAGAATCCTATATTGAGATAGTCAAGTTAATCTACTATTTCCTACAAAGTTTAGAAAAAGTTTAAAAATATTGTACTAGTTGGAGACTGTAATGCTGGCCAGGTTGGTCTGTATTATACGGGAATATTAATGAGTATAATGTTCAGCACATTCTTCCAGTATAGTGCACATTTGTAGTGCAGAAACATGTGACTTGAATACATTTGATTGTGTTATTAGTTATTTATTGACTGTTTTTGTTTCAGTTTATATTTAATGATAATTTACATATTTGTATAGTCAATTAGCAATCATAACAACAGTTGGAGGAGAAATGTCTGTTTGTGATGTCAGCAAAACGAGTAAGACTGATGTCAAAGCCAGCAGAAGTGAAGAGCCTGCCCTTTCTAAATCGTAAATCTTTTTAAAAAGCAGTGATGGCTATGTTGTATTTAATAAAGGTGAATTTGACGCTTTGCAATTTCCGGTCACAAATACACATTGTGTGAGACCCAACTGCAGGGAAATGTGGCTAGTATGATCAACAAATATGTATACACTTTATTTAACGAATGTCTGTACATATATCAAATTTTGATACGAAGACATTACCATTTTTCCAGATGAAAAACCACAGTGAAGGGTGATGTTACTTATGAATGAATGAATGAAAACATTAAAGGTGTTTTACGGCACGTCGACACATAAATAGGTCATATTGTGCGCAAAAACTGATGAAAGATGAAGAAATGAAGTAGTAATTAAAAATTAATGTAAATATATAAAGATAAAACTATTTACAAATAAGGGATGATATGGAAGCAATATATTCTATATATGTAAATCAGCAAATGCCCGTCAACAGGAATATAAACAAGTAAATATATATAAGAACATATTATATATTTATATAGTCTGATTTCTTTCAGGAAATCTAAAACAAGACTAAAATATATAGTATCAAATAACTCCTTCATAGTATTATCATTGTAGTACATAGGATCAAAGTCTACACATTCCAACAAGAAGTGTTTGCCCGTTAACGGTGCAAAGCAGAGTATACATTCTGGTTATTGCTCACCTTGTAATAAATATGAATAACGTGTATGCCCTATCCTGCACCGGGCCAGGACAACTTCTTTTCGACGAATGGGTCTTCTAGAAGAACGCCATTACCCGTGTAACGGTTTAATTGAATGGAGCTTATTGTAACTGACAAATCCCAAGCGGCTTGCCAACAGTTACGAATATATGTGTTAATACAACTTTTAAAATCAGTATAAGGCAATTTGGCATTAAATATATGTGAACCTAATGCTGCTTTAGAAGCACTATCAGCTCTATCAATACCAGGTATTCATATATGGCTTGGAAGCCAGCAGAAAATAATAACATTGTAAACTATAAGAGAATTGTACTTTCCTAAAGGTTGAAGCACAACTGGGTTATCATGTTTCATATTACCCAGGGCTTGAAGAGATGAAAGGGAATCAGAAAAGATTATAAAATGGTCATCAGATTCCTGAATATAATCTAAGGCAAGTTCAATTGCTCAATAGCCTTAAGTTCAGCTGAAAAGATAGAGGCCTTCTCAGGCAGGCGGCTCTTTATGCTGTGTTTGTGAACAACAGCTGCTGCAGCTACCGTATCTCCATCTTTAGAACCATCTGTGTATGTTAAATATGATGTTTGGTGATATGAAACAGATTATTGATTGTCAGAACCAGTTATTTTTCAGGTCATTCGTGGATCTCCCCGTGGAACTGCTAGGCATGTTCTAACACTAGTGGGTGAGAAAGCATCGTTGACCGGTGGTCGGCACACATTCGATCCACTATTTGAAAATGTATCCACGAATGAATCAATTTTATTAACTTTTTATAAGAGGAGAGAATGCAACATCATATAGTTGCAGATTACAAGCTTTGTTGCATGCGGCTGCTGTTTTGAGTGGTTAGGTCAGTAGTGCCAGAAGAAATGACATTGACGTGTTGTACTTTTTTTAGGGTTGAGAAACGACGTATGCTAACTCGTCATAAATATGACGCTAATGCTGATGACACATTACAAGGTGACGTTAGAGCAATAGAACAGGAATTAGTGAACATGGAGAATATAATTAAAACACAACATCAAGCATTGTCTATATAAGCGGATACGGAAATAAAATAATTGACAAGAAAAATGGACACCCTGATGTCACGAATGAAGTCATTGGAAGGACAAATTAGAGAAAGACGAACGGCTGATACCAATTCCAGTGATTTTAAGTCATTTTCAGGGAGTATACATATTAGGGAGTTAGTTCTAGGGGTAGAAGTCAACAAAGAGATAGAAACAGTTACTGCTATCATGATGATAGAGGCCAGAGCCGAGACAACATATCAGATAACAACAAAATGCCATCTGATAACCAAATGTGTAGACTCCTCTGTGGTGGGGCATACCGGGGAAGTCAGTTAGCTTAGTAGTTAAAGTAAATAAAGGTCAAGTTAAGACTAGTGGTGTAGATGTAAATGTGTTGATAGACACTGGGTCAATGATAACGTAGATTTCAGAATCATTCTATATTAGTTTAGATCACACGACTGGCCTACTTATATTAGTAATTTTAAGTTAGATGTTGTTGGTGCAAATGGTTCCAAAGATGCCATGTTTAGGGTTCATTGAAGGTGATGTTTAGATACCAAATAGTTTAGAAATCCATGTTTTAATGTTACCAGATACTAAATATAGCCAGTCTGTACCTAGTATTATCGACACAAATGTTGTGCGTATGGGTAATATTGTTGAAGGTTCTTCTTTAACTGAACTTTTTAAAATGGCAGCATATGCTATGAAGTGGACTGACTTGATTTCAGTGAAGTCTACTTAAAAGACACCAATTGTTATTTAACCAAATCAAATTACAAATATATCTGGTTTTGAGGGAATAGAGAAGCCACAAATTGCAGGTCTCAATGTTTACCCTAGAGTCATTTCCTTTTATGATGCTGAAAAGACTACAAGAATCCCAAAGTATGCAATATTACAGCAATTCCTCCTAAATTAAACCCAATTCAGTTTTCTGTTTCCTTTCAGAATTGAAGACGGTATATTCGTGGTAACCTGAAACGTTTATAACTAAATTTGATTCAGTCAATCTTCCTTTTAGAATTTAGAATATTTGGATGTAAAAGTAAACACGGATGGATTGACCAAGGAACACTTATTTAGAGTCCATGAGGTTCTAGGAAAGAGGGAGAATATTTTCTCAAGTCCGCAACAGATATTGCAACAACTAATTTTGTGAAACAGCATTTCAAACTTTCAGATGAAACTTCACTAAACCAAGCTCACAGGAGAATACCACAATCAAAGAGGAAATCATAGTGGCGAACAGTAAATGAGTCAAACACTAAGCATGCAGTATGTGGCACAATGATAGGGTCATAACCGTTTTTTGATAAACTTTTAAACAATTTTAATGATAGCATACAGAGAGATAGCGTTAACATGTTTTGCTTTTCGTCTACCCCAGACCTGAAAGTAGTGCACCTAGTGACATGTGTGGAAACAATATCATCCTCAGTAGATTGAACTGGAGCATACAAATTAATGCTACAGAGTTACAGAGATAAAATATTGACGTAATGTAGACGTCAGATCGTCAACATATTGGATTGACATATTGACTGAATAAGTTTGATTCTTATATGCGATACCATAGGAGCTTGTTCTACTTTCGCGTCGCTCGCTCGCGACGCGAGCTTTGCTCGCTTTTACGAATATTAACGTCCTCAGCACGACTACAAGCTCTAGGGAAACGAATAAGTTGCAAAACATAGACCCCATAAAACGTAACTCGGGGAAAATCCCTATCTAAATAGGGATGTTCCCCTTCACATGGGAATGTTCCCCTTGTTACATAACTACTTCAACCAAGCTTGATGCAACAAGAAACCTCCGGCTAATAAACAGAAGCGGAATGTCTAATTATGATGCGGATGGTTTGAGTCGATGATCAAGAGAAGACGACACAGAAGTAACTATTATGATTTCAGATGTGGCTCTTTGTAATGCTGCTTTTGTTGACAAGAGGGCCGTGCTTTCGCTGAGGGTCTAGTTATTTCAGAGGATGGTCAGTTTGAAATGAAACCAACGGAACTAGTGGATATAGTAGACTACAAAGACATTGAATGACAAGAGGAACATCGTAAGGATGCTCATATTACCAGAAGCTACTATAATGTAGACGACAAGGTACAATTGGACACAGATGAAATCAAACAAGAACCTCAAGAGGTCGAGAAGTATTTGAGACAAAGCAGTTGTCTGTACGCATTGGGGAAAATACTATACATGAAGAGTGACGACTAAAAAGTTAACCAGCTCGTGTTGCCAGAGCATTGCAGAGAGATAGAACTAAAAGGTCTGTATTACCTTTAAATGAAGAAGTTTAATTTATAATTTTTGGTTCAATACCTTTAAAGTCATTGAATTATGTGCGTACACCTCAACATTTATCTATGTATCTTTATATCAGAAATAAATGCTTATTTACCTTTAAATGTAGTTTTCGGTTATCAGTTGCAGATGGTACTGTTTCAGTCATAATTGCGAACTGCAATTTTGTTTTCTACATTTTTTAACCGGTTGCGACATAAATTTCTGAAGTATTTCATCATCATAAAGCGAGACAAATGACGAATATAAAAACATAAAACGTTTGCTACTTCTCGTGAACTCAGTAAACGCGAGCCTGCTACATTATTCCCCCAGTTGTGTTTGTTGCTTCCAAAGGATATTCCATCTCAGTATTAATTAAAATTAATTCTGGCGTTCGTTTACTGCAGTGTGCGGCTGTAACACATCTCTCTGTGCTACGAATCAGTAGCGTCATATTTGATTGGTCCTTTGGGATCGTCCAACCGCTTAAGCCGTTTCTAGGGTGCGTGATAAGCTTTGCGTACGTTATTTACTCTCATTAACGGACTTATAAGCACAGGTTTGCTACCTTATTATTTTGGTAGTGTTTGTTGTTTTATCAGATCTCCTTTTCCATGTTTATTTAATTCTTTTTTTTATTTATTTAATTCATGCTAAATGTTACATGCTAGTATGTTAATGCTGAACGTTTTTGAAGAAACGACAAATGTTATAAACAAAGCATAGCTGGACATACCTTGGAACTTGCTATCCAATATGAAGTCTACAATTTTTGGTAAAGACGTGTTATTCATGTCACACTGATAGAACTTTTTGTTAGGCTGGTATGCCAAATCAATTATATCTCCAAAGCTTGATTGATACTGCCAAAGTATTTCCTTACTGGAAACTGTAGGAAGTGCTGTTTCTTCGCAGCAGTGCAGAATCACAAGGGCGAACACTGAAACAATATACTTTGATTAACTTAATCAACCTAAATATATGTGACCTTTCGGTTTAATATACTTCTAGTTGGGATATAAAAAGCTTTGTTATATATCTTGCAATGTAACATTTGTTACTCGCGACTCGCATTTTTTTACTCGCAACTCGCATTTTGTAACTAGCAACTCTTATTCCCTACTAGCTACTTGACCCAAAGTGATTCGTTATTCAAGGCTAAGATGGTATATTCTTGAGTATCTGGTGAAAGACTCAACGTAACATCTCTTTCATAGCAGTACAACAAATAATCCTTCTTTATTTCGAGTAAAATATGGAACATAGATGCACACCTTTACAACGGCTTGAAAATGTAGCAACTGGATCTCCAACTGTTACAACTGTTACGATGATGCAATGTTTAGGCAGTGATATAAATCGTTGGTTCTCCCGCGACTTCCCTAAAATAACACGGGACATCTGCATTCATTGCATAATTTGCTTGCGACCATTGACCCACTGTCATTATTTCTATTGAAATACAAATGACGTTAAGGTAACACGATTTCGACAAATTCAAATTCAAATGTTTTGTTAGTTCAAGTCACACATATGAACATGACTACTTTATTACACAAACGTGTACATAATGTGTAATAGTGTAAGGTATAAATACCTTTTTGATAAAGTAAAATAAATGAACTGTCAAAGTAGGTACATTGAATAGAAGTCGAACAGGAAATGAAGTTTTCAGAGAACACTGTCGACCAAAAACACGCATTAAACGCCAGAATAATTACATACATGTACAATGTTAATAAGCAAGACGAGTAATATCACCTACACAAACGGGCTGACAACCGGGCTACCGCATTGGAACGATTAGTGACCAAATGGCCGCTTCGGTTCTAAACCAGGTTCTCGGGTACACAAAATATCACTCTTACCCTATTGTCCTCCAAATAAAACGGGACAGTAACACTACAGGTATCCCCGCCAGGTTATATTTTCTAACAAACAAGGCATCAATAATAAGCAATATAAGTAAAACATATAGATGATCATATATGTATGAATATAAAAAGAGAAAGCCATCAAGCAAGTACACAATGACTTGGCAGAAGCCAGAGCAACAACGAATTTAATTGTTCGACTAGACAATATTTTAGATAAACATCAAAGGCTACCTTTCTTTGAGGATTTAGGTAGATATAGGGTCCACAATTACTTACAATCCAGTTTATAACTGTAGAAACATGACATCACTCCGTTGAAATGTTCTGTTTTTTTTTATTTACACCTGATTTGTTTAACAACTCTATACGTATTTAACTCTTTAACAAATCTGTATAATCTACAACAACATAATATTAAGACGAAGTATCAATTATAATTTAAAGAATATGTTTAACCATCTTACTATTGTTTAATCGAAATGCAATAAATCTTCTTCTAGATTTAATGTCTGAAACGATACTACTTACGCGGTGACGATAAGTCAGCACAGGCATAAACAGCGTCAGTGCCGAGTCTAGTTGAGCTAATACATAGAACTAGCACAGGTTCAGCTTTGTCTATGCTAGAAACATCATCCATGATATCCGAATACATCTTTCGGATTTTTTTGCCCATCCGCTTTTTAAGTTCAGCTTTCATATCGTTCCAACATCTTTTGGATAACTCGTCTTTGCGGCGAGAAAAACACTGGACTGCAGCTTCAACAAATTGAGTACAAGTTTACATTTTAGACAAAACATGAAACAACTGTTCGATTGACAAGCATGTGTTTACAATCATTGAGACTAACAGGCGAATAATTTCTTGATGTTTTGTGAAAACGTTTTAATTTTATAATAGTTTCTGTCCAAATTAGTTTCTTCGATAGACTTACAATATAACATATAAACGTAATTTAATAAAACGTCTGCGACAAGGACTATCACAACCTGACTTCTATGATAATGTGATTTACAAACTTCATAAGCTCCTTGGTCATAATTACTTTCATAATATGCGTATTAAACTTGTTAAAAAGTGTATCAAACGAGGTTATGGCCCTATCATTTTGTAACGTACAGTATGTTTAGTGGTTGACCTATTTACAGTTCGCCATTAAGCTTTCCGCTTTGATTGTGCGATGACAGGACAGATTGTGGATCCTAAGATGACGTCTACCTAAAACCTCAAAGGACGGTAGCGTCTGATGTTTGTCTTAACTCTGGCTTCTGCCAAGGCAATGAGTATTTACTTTGTTGCTTTCTAGGCTTCTTTTTATATTCATTTTTACATGATGCTTATATTGCCTATTAATGCTGCATTGTTTGTTAGAGAAAATAACCTGGTGGGTATATCCTTGGTCCTGTTAGATCCTTGGTCAAGAATACTTGCATAAAATCGAAATAGGTTATGACCCTATCATTTTGTAACGCACTCTCTGTTTAGTGACCCAAAATAATAATCGTCACTATGTTTTCCTCTTTGACTGTGCGATGACTCGACTGATAGTGGACACTATGATAACGTCTACATACATCTTTAAAGGAATTTAACGTTTGATGTCTGTTTTCAATTTTATTTTGTCGTGAGCTTACTAGTTTCTGTTCTTGTTGATATGGCTTCTGCCAAGTCATTGAGTACTTGCTTTGTGGCTTTCTATACTTGTATATTCATATATACATGACAATCATTGTATTATACTTTATTGCTTATTAATGCTGCCTATTTTATTATAGGACATTGTCTGGCAGGTACTTCTTACACTGTCCCGTTTTATTGGTATGACAGTAGGGTAGGAGAGAAATTTGGTGCACCCTAGAACCTGGTTTAAACTGACAGCAGTATTTTTGCCACTGACTGTTCCTATACGGTATCCATATTGTCATCCCTTTTATGTTTGTGATGTCGCATACTTTGCTTTTTGCTTGCAATTGTCGTCTGTTTTGTATGCGTTTTTTTTGTTGACTCTGTTCTGTGAATGCTACATTTCGGGATCGACTGTTATACCTACTTACAATGATCTTCTGACACATTTGTTGAAAACAAGGCATCATTGGCCAAAACTATTGAAATTTTGAAAAAGGTTAGTAAATATCGGATAAGACATAAATGATATAGCGTGTTAATAAAACAAAACATAGCATTTTCAATTCAATCAAGGGCCACAGTTATTCTGGTTCTTGTCATTTCGACTGGTTATTGAACGTGTTAAAGTCTCGTATTAATATTAAAACGCTTACGAAGTTTGGTAAAGATAAGATTAAAAATGAAGACGCCAGAGCGCTTCTTCTTTTTCTGCTTCTTCTACTTCTTCGACATGGCTAGTTTGTTGATGTGTCCATAGTTTTATTATGAGCGAGATTACTTCATCAAATGAAATACATACAAATTAACAATGAGTAGTAAATGTGGAATTGTTAAGAACAAAGAACTACAGTGTAAGCAAAGCAAGCAAAACAAGCATTTTTCATTCACTCAAGGGTCAAAACTCTGCTCATTTTTTTCAATTTATTGATATCAATAATCTAGCTATAGTTTTATTAAAGGGACACTGTCCGTAAGTAAGCTGATATTGAGCACAATCAAATAACTGTCTGACTTTTATTCAGTGAATTGTATACATGAAAACATGAGCATAGACCCAAATAAGTATGTAGCTATACATCGTGCGTTTGAAAAAAAAAGTTTAATTAGTATTTGTAAGTATTTACCTTTTATACTGATCACGTGACTTCCGTTAACGCATTAGGTTTTCTACATAGTATGTATGTATTGCATAGCTCAGGTAGGAGCGATGTCGTCTATTACGCGCACAGTCTTATTACCCGTGAGTATAATTTTAGTTTGGGCTGCTGGTTCAAACTCGCAAAACGGTAGTTCTTTTTTTTGTTCCGCGATTCAATTCCGTCAAACAATCTTGCTTTTAATTAGTAAATATTCAATACTGTTAGTGTGTTATGTTTGTGAACGTAATTAGTGTGTGTTTTATAAGCTAAAAGTTACGGACATTGTCCCTTTAAGATAGAATGATATAAGTCATTTATGGTATATTCAGAACTCGTTCGAGCTTTTAATGATATATTATCCTGCTTCAGATTTACCAAGATCAGATGAAAAAATGAAGGCGTTAGATTGTTAACAAAACAACATAATAAATCAAGGGCCATAACTGTGTTTTTACTAATTATATTAACCTGATTTTTTAATTTTTCGATCTTCCATTGATATCAGCAATATGGCTTAGCTTGATAAAGATGAAGAAGCTAGCGTACTAACGAAGAAAAATAAGGCAATGTAAAGCAACGCCACATTTGGTATATTTGAGCTTAGACCAGCTGGTTTTCGAATCGTTTCCAAGTTGTCATTAATATTAACAATCTGTCCAAGTTTTGATAAACATTAAGACAATATGGATGATATCTACTGTTATCTCAGATGCATCATTCAGAATCTTCTAGCACGTAACAATGGGCCAGATAAAGCGAATGTCTTGATGCATATGTTAAAAAAGCCATCGATATATTATGATGAACATTATTTATACGGAAACAAATATTAAACACATTGATACGGCAGAACTAGATAATAATCATAAGACTTTGTGATATATTTAACACAGTCTTATTACACAACTCCAAAGAATATTCGATTGAGTTATTCACACTACATATTCTTTGAAACTCCACCAAGAAGGAAACGGATATGGTATGTCAGCAAGTAAAACAAGGAAAATACCAAAACAGAAAAGCGGTAGAAGAATAAAATAACTTTCTGAATATTGACACACCTAGTAGGAAGTTAATCAAGAGAAATTTAAATGGGAATTTAATATTTTAAAATGTGTTTTATAAATTGGGTGTATATAAAAACGTTAACCAAACTGCTAGTACTAATACTGCTGTAAGTTACTTCAAACGGTGAAATCAGTTTAATATTGTGTTGAGCAGTTATGATAAAAAGAAACAACACGTAGAGAATTTAAATAAAATAAGGAATGAAGGCAATCGAATGAATTTAAATCTAGATATGAGTAATAATGAATCACTACTATAGCCTAGAAATCTGTAAGTTCAAAAAATAATTTGATTATGCCATCATTGAGTCATTGAGTCTTGTTTTGCTAGTATTCTAATGTTATAAATCAAATGAAACGACCACCAGCTAACGCTATACTCACCGTAACAGCTAACGCTATACTCACCGTAACTGGTATTTTGAATGTTTGTTTCTCTTCTTGTTGGTATTTCCCATATTTCCTTCTTCTGTACGTTGTGGTGTTTCTTCATTGCGGCACGATAAATACTAAATGACCAATATATAGTAGCATCCATTTAATATATAATTGGTTAGTTATAAAACTGTCTATCACTCATTATATTTTGCTGCTGGGATAACCAAGGATACAATGCAATATGATAATTAAATATGTGTGTTCACTAAGTATATATCGTACACTGTAAGTAAATACTGATAAAGGTGATCCTTTGGGAGCAAAAAAAAACACAATTAAGAGAATAAAGCAGCAGACTCGGTTGTATTGAGTCTGTTCATGAGAAGTAATGAAAGAAGCAACACCTCTCACGCCCCCTAGCACCGGCTTAAGCGGTATTCTACTTCAAATTCACCTATATTGGGCTCGTTTGTCCCAAAGGACCAGTAAAAATAACACTACAGATTCGTAGCACGGGGAGACTTTTTACAGCCGCCACACTGCACTAAACGAACGCTGGTGTGAATGTTAATCAATACTGATAAAGGTGATCCTTTTGGAGCAAAAAAACACAATTAAGAGAATAAAGCAGCAGACTCGGTTTTATTGAGTACCAGAATTACCTAATGTAAAATACAGTCTAGATAATATACAGCCTGAGTTAAAAAGTTAAAATGTAATAAAATAACAAGCAAATTTAGAGAATTATGGTCACCGCCTTCATCGCTAATGAAAATATCAGTTGATGTAGTAAATGTCTAAGCTAAATTGTCAATTTTTACAAATCAAAGGGCTGTAACTCCAGCAACATAAGTGCGATCTGGCTGATTAATGAACTTTGCCGAGAAGAAAGACCATAGACATTGAACCCAAATATCAGCAAGAATGGTTATAAATATTAAGTTTATTGAGCGGAAAGGGTGAAAATCTTCCATTTTTAAAACTCCAAGGCCAATAACTCCGGCATGATAGCTACAATTTGCTGGTTATACATGTAGTAACTGACCAATATATTATGCCCATAAACATTAACCCCAAGTTTCATTATGATCGGATTATAAATCGTAAAGGTATTGAGCGGAAATCACAACAATTCAATTTTAAAACTCCAAGGGTCATAAACACTGTCCTAAAGTTTCCTAAAGTTTCATCAAGATCGGATCATAAATATTAAAGATATAGGTCGGAAACTAAATTGACGATCGAACTACGGAATAATTGATTGACGAATGACGGAAATGCATATTCAGTAGACAATTAATCAATACGTATATATTACAAGCAACATGTGCCCTACATTAATTACACACAATTAAGCATAAACAACAGCGTAATAATACACGATTAATAATACACGGTGCACCGTACCGAGCTTAGTATATAGCCTTCATACCTAGCTGAGAATACCAGTATGAACTATTGTTTTGTTTGTTTGTTTGTTTTGTTTGTTTCTTTGTATGGTGTTTTACGTCATTTTCAACACATGTAAGGTTATATATGACGGTCGAATTTTTGGTGGTGGAGGCAGACCACCCACCTTTCCTGGGTAGAACCAGTACTGTACATCTCCCTGCTATGATGTTGTGAAATTTAAGTGAAATGTGATAGTTGTGATAATAAACTGATATTTTGATTGGATTTCTATTTTACCGCCAAGATCTGACAGTGAACATCGCTCACCAGGTAAATTGTGCAGTATCGTCTAATAGTATTAAATACTGTCTTACCATGCCACATATCACTCACTAATGGCAGGAAAAAAGCACACTAATAATAAAACAAGCAAAGAAATATAAAAAGATCGAACAGGGAAAGTAGCATTCAAGGAGGACAGTAAACCACAAAACACAGAAACAAACATGGAAACAGACAAACAGGAAGGCAAAAGTAATAATAAAGGTAAACGACATCACAAACACAAAAGGATTGACAATAGGGCTACCGCCTTGGAACGGTCAGTGGCAAAGTAGGCCACTGGGGGTTTAAACCGGTTCTAGGGTGCACCAAACCTCACACTTACCCTACTATCATCCCATGCAAACAGGACAGTGTAAATAAAGAAATCCCCGCCATGATCTAATCTCTAACCAACAAGGCAGCATCAATAGGCAATATAAGTAAAACACAAATATGCTCGTGTAAATATAATACAAAAAAACAATAGCCTAGAAAGCCACAATGAAGGTACGCAATGACTTGGCAGAAGCCAGAGCAGTAAGAGAATAACCCATTAAGGGCACGACAAGAAAGATCATAGACAAACATCAAACGCCACCGTCCCAATGGGCTTTAGGTAGGCGTCATCATAGGGTCCACAGCCTGTCCGGTCATCGTACAACCAAAGAGGAAAGCATAGACCCGAGCACCCCGAGTACACCAGGTACCCCTCGCGTTAGGTCTCACTCTACGAAGAGCCGACAGCGATGGGCTAGACGAGGACTCTGAAATGTTAATAGACTGTATCTTAGGCTGATTAGGTAGGACATAATGGACCGTTTCCTTTCTTTTCTGTGTACTCTTCCTTAAATCACGAACAAGCTAATTGCTGGTAGCTACATTAGACAAGTTGCTGGTATTCTCAAACCACTCAAGGAAACGGTTTTAGAGCTAGAAAATAAACCCATATCCTTTGAAGTTAGATGTCTGGAGTAAGAGCAGAAGCATGACGACTTAGAGCAATACACCATTCGAATTTCAGGCATTAAAAGAAATCAAAGACAAGAACATAGATACTCGATTGTGCTCATTTGCTAGGAATGTTTTCAACATTGATCTAAACCTAATGAGATTGACAAATCTCACAGGGTAGGTCGACACATCCTGGGTGTTCGTTTCGTTAGTTACAAGTCACGAAGTAAAATGAGGAAGGCCAGGAAATCGGCACACCCATATAACAAATTGAACGGTACTGCCCACTTCATGAGTGAATATCACTCGAAACCAATTAACATATGAGGACCGCACATTAAAACGCAACGGTTCTATCAAAAATACATGGACATTTGGTGGTAAGATATTTGTGAAGATGAAAAATGACAACATAAACATATAAACATATGCACGTATATGTCCCAGCTTCCGTCTGTACCGTCTACCAGCACTATTAGACCCAGAAAGGCTCCATTTACATACGTAATGATGGGCTCACCGTCGACCGGTTCCCCGTAATCACCCGTGACGTGAACGAACAGGGACAATAGACACTTCAGCGTACATGATAATTAAGATGAACAGTTACGTCCGCAATCTACCTTGAACAGTGTTGTGTCTGAGAAGAACTTAAACCAATAGTTGTTTATTCCTCGTGAAAACTGTATTATGTATTTCAGTTTTAGTGTGTGTTTATTTAAGATCGTTACGTACTATTTGTATAGTGCTGGATAATTTAAAACTATGCCATTCCCGAATACAATTGACCTAGTTATATTGTTATTTTAGTTTTCATTCGGCTTATCTTCAGGACAACTGTAAACTCTTACTCTGTTCGCCTAAGCATCGCTGTAATTATATGCTTACGTAATATTATAACAGTGATAAATAGTCTAAATACAATTATAATACGATTCAAAGTATTGAGAGAATAGTCGAATCGGGTAAATCTGCACGAATGACTGAATGTTGGCCTTCTTTGGAAAGACTAAATATCTGCAACATTTCGTCCTTCTTCATATGAGGCGCTGGCGCAGTGGCTAGCGGGGGAGATTTTTAAAACGGGTAACACTGATGGTCCTGTGTTCGAGACCAGAATGCGTATAATGTTTATATGTATTGTTTATAGTTGTTAGTTAAATGCTTTGAGTGATTTTTTTCTATTCTGCTTATTTACTTTTTGTAATTTTTATTTTTTAATAGATAATTTCTTTTTCAATTTTATAAAGACGAATTTCAAAAACGCATAATTTCGCCCCTCCACTGGCAATACATTATCGACTCTATCTATAACATCGTCGCTGTATCAAAAGCGTGTAGCTTTTAGCTCATAAATGACGATAAATGAATGTTGACTATATTACTCACCCATTTGAATAGACATATCGACGACTGCACGAAATTTGAGTGCCTTATTCATATAATCTTTTTTTTTTAAATGCAAGTGAAAAAAAACGACTGTTGGACTCGAACCCACGAACGTTCAGGTAAGTTCTTATATCGAACTACTTAACTGTCACGGATACTCTATCACATAGCTCTAACATTGTACAGCACAAGTAATATAGGCTAGCTGAAAGCATGCGTTTAAAAGAGAAACTCCTTTATTAATGGACTTACCCATAGTTCATTAGCGATCACGGCCCCTTAACACAAAATCCATTTAAAGATGGTTGCACATGTACGATCAATTTTTATGCAGTCACGATTTGTTTCTGTGTTCGTTTTATAATTAAGTCCTGTGTCTATTATGCATATGTTTTATTTTACAAAATATTAGTTATACGTATGTTTGCCGTGTGATTTTGAGATTGCGTCAGTTGTACACTTCCTTTGAAATTTGGTATAATTATGTCACTTATTGTTACTGAACTAGTCGTCTCTCTAAATATGTATGCTGTATCTGTACCATTATTGGCATGTATATACGCAAGTATGCGTCTTAATGTGTGGATTATTTACATATTACATCGCTACACTTTTTTCTATTTCTACATTTGATACATACGACTAACTTAGAATATGAACTAGTCTAGAATGGTGTTCCACGGAATACTTGTGCCGCCTGTCGTGTGCTTATTTCGACAATTTAACTATAAAGTTTGAAGACAGGTCCGAGATGCTATTTTTCATGAATTTTGGAGCTTTTTGTTTAAGTGTTAACTTTTATGAAAAAGGGGCATACCTCCGCATTGGATAAATGATATGGAAAACTGTATAAAGTGTCATGACCATAGGTGAAAATGTTGCCAAGTTATGAGCTAGGTTAGGCAAGAGTTTAAAGTTTATGAAAAGGGGCATAACTCTGCCGAAATGAAGTTTACATTTATTGAACATGTGTAACGACATTCCTTTGTCTCTTTTTGTTTCTTTTTGTTTCAGTTGATAAAAAGCGGTAGAATGTGCCAACTCTCTTACAAATGATCTTTGCAAATTATCTGAATGGTCAAACAAATCGGCTTTACATATAATCTTCAAACAACAAAGTCTTGCCTCCACTAGAAGAAACTTTTACTATCCACCAGTCTTTTTTTAAAATGATATAATCCACGACCTAGCGTCACATTGTTACCTTGGAGTAACAATTCAATCAAATGCAACTTGGTCGCATTATATAGAAAAGACACGTGAAAACAAGTTTGCACGATTGAACATTATAAGAATGCTCAAATACAAACTAGAAAGTAATTCTCTATTAAATATCTATCGCCTTTATAAGACCTCCACTTGAATATGGTGACTCAGTATTTGATAGCTGTACACGTGGAGAATCTGACCTATTAGAGGGCGTCCATGTAGAAGCAGCACGAACAATAACAGGCCTCAGGTGCGACTCCTTTAGATCACTTATATACTTAATTGAACTTAACAAAACGAAGAAAAGATCATAAACGTGTTACTGTTTACAAAATTAATCATGACATAATTACAGATTATCTGTATAACTTAATCCAGCCATACTTACCGTTAAACAATCTTTATAACCTTCGAACTTCAGGATTAAATCTACGACTCCCTCTTTGTCATATTACAAGAGTTTTTTACCGAGTACAATGAAACTGAGGAATGCTTTACCGTTAGACCAAATATACGCACCATCTGTTGGAGAGTTTAAGCATACACTTGAAGGTTATTGAACATAGGACTAACAGCCCAGATCACTATAATATAGGAAATATGAATGAAAACATCATCCTTTGTCAACTAAGAAATAACTCAATTAATCTAAATAAGCATTTGTTTGACCACTTGTTGTCAGATACAACAGTATGTCTGAAATGTGGCAAACCGTGAGTGGAAAAATAGGGTTTTCTGTTGAAATAAGGAAAACGAATTGATGTTTTGACAGAGAGCCGGGGCGTTTGGTACTCTCAGTTATCTGACAAGACTAAGCAGACGATTATGCACTGTAATAGCTGTGAAACTGACCAATTACCAATTCGGGGACCAATACCCCTTGTCATGGGTATCCCTGTGGGGAGGTATTGAAGACAGACGCCATTTTTCTGCGAGAGAGTCAGGTCTGTCAACCCTTTTCCCTAACCTCCCCACCATCCACCTTCATTATGTGCATATGTCGTTGCTTGCAAAAGCGGACAAATACGTACCTTCTGATACCTCAACGACCTGTTTCTCTGTCTGCAAACGTCCTTGAAATGTATATCATTTTCCTTACCTAGTCATTTAATTGTATCTTATGCTAGTCACGTCTGTGTATTTATGTTCATCCAACTTATTGTCAATACCGTTTATAAAGTTGTATAACTTTTATATACCTGCACTTTGTATGGCCGAAAACGAAACATAAAATTATACTCATTTATTTTTCGTAACCCTGATCTTCTTTCCAAATACAAAAGTAGTTTAAGGACTATCACAACCTGACTTCTATGGTGATGTGATTTATAAACTTCGTAAGATTCCTGGTCATGATCACTTTCATACTATCTTTGTTAAACTTGTTAAAAAGTTTATCAAAAGAGGTTATGACCCTATCATTTTGCAACGTACTGCATGCTTGGTGGTGGACCCTTTTACAGTTCGCCACTATGCTTTCCTCTTTAATTGTACGATGACCGGACATGCTGTGGACTCTATGATGACGCCTACCTAAAGCCCATTGGGACGGTGGCGTTTGATGTCTGTCTATAATCTTTCTTGTCGTGCCCTTAATGGTTTATTCTCTTGTTGCTCTGGCTTCTTCCTAGTCATTGATTACCTTCATTGTGGCTTTCTAGGCTATTTTTTATTATTATATTTACACGAGCATATTTGTGTTTTACTTATATTGCCTATTGATGCTGCCTTGTTGGTTAGAGATTAGATCATGGCGGGGATTTCTTTATTTACACTGTCCTGTTTTAATGGGATGGAGTAGGGTAAGTGTGAGGTTTGGTACACCCTAGAACTGGTTTTAACCCCTATTGGCCTACTTTGCCACTGACCGTTCCAAGGCGGTAGCCCTATTGTCAACCCTTTTGTGTTTGTAATGTCGTTTGCTTTTATTATTACTTTTGCCTTCTTGTTTGTCTGTTTGCGTGTTTGTTTCTGTGTTTTGTGGTTGAATGTCCTCCTTGCATGCTACTTTCCCTGTCCAATCTTTTTATATTTCTTTTTGGTTTACGGACATACAATATAATTTGTTTTAATCATACACTATTTATAAAAAAAGTTAGATCTTTCTGTTATTTTACAAATACATAAACACTCAGGTTTTATACATCTACACATATATCATTTAATATTGTTTGTTTTTTTTAAAAATTACAGTTATGTTCTGTTTGAACTGTTATTTATTCTCGTAGGCTTAATGTATATGATTGGTCTTAATTGATAAAACACTGATTGCTTGTTAATCCGTTATCAACTAGACTAATTTATTACAGAATCATGGACCTTTGCTTGACTTTGAATTTAAGCGGAGGTATTCATCATCTTCATTCTTCAAGCTTCTATCTTCACTGACTGTATTTGCTGAATATAAAGCCATGCACAATTTTAAATGAGCGGGGGGAATGTTTGGATAGCTTTAAGAAAAATTCAAATAATCGCATTTTGAAATAACAATAGGCATTTGGATGTGAAATGATGACGATGAATTCTTCAGAAATAATTCAAAAATATTGCAAACATTGTTTAATTCAAAGGGGCACATTGCAATCTTGAAGTTTGTATCACTCCTTTAAATTCCTGTGTCGATTTATTTATTTACTATTATTTTTACTTAAAACGTGATTGCATATAATCATGATAGCATTTTGAGTTTTCAGTTTTTCTTTTTTTTATGCCCCCAAACGGCAGGTATATAGTAATCGCCCCGTAATCGCAACGTTCGTCCTTAAATCCGAAACACAATTATCGTTCATCTGTTCGTCCTACGGTCTCAAACAACATTTTCGGAAGCATTTGTCACTTATTGGTGACGTATTTTGTGTTTCTATATGTTTAAATATATTATTAGTTTAATTTAATATACATTTAGTAAATACGCAAAAGCAATTTGCAGTATACTATTCTTATAATTAATACTAATGATTTAACTTCAACAAATGTAAGTTATGTAGAAAAACTAAGCTGACGCTGCAAACAAATCAAGATTGAAGTAGACCTGTACAACTAACTGCGATAACGACTAGGATATCAGACTAAATACTAAGCACGAGAAAATGTTGGTTATGCATCGACCTGTCAACCTAGTTTTTCTTAATAAATTCTTCGATGCAACCACCCAGACTCGAATGGAGTTTTAAAGGGGATTGCCTGATAATTGATCACTAAACACATTTTGAGGGGAGATTATAAATCAGATGCAGATCCAAGATTTCGCTTTGAGTATTTGTGTGTGGGAGGGACGAGGGAGTGGGTGTTTTTCTACATAACATTTAGTGAATTCTGTAGCATTTTTCCAGAATAATTTTATGTTAATTTCAATTATGACTAACATTAGAAATGGCACGCGCCCCATGTTATCCGGCATACATAGTTATACTTGTGGGATTTTAAAGGGTGCGGGCGCATGATCCGCCCTATCCCTGAATCCGCCTTAGTACATGATAATTACATTTTTATCCCCTATGTCTTAACATAAAATTGCCGCCGTAGCTGGGATAGTAAAGACGCTGCGTCTAAAACTGTCTCGCCTATCACGCTTGCTAGTTTGAATCCCACTGGGAGCTCGAATAGCATAGATCGATATTGCCGTCACACAATAAGACTATAATTGCACCAATAAATGTATTTACACCTATGGCAGTTCTGAAAACTCAAATTGTACTACCTTATATTTCAATATCAGACTTTAAAGACAAAACCCTTTGGGTTTTTGAAAAACTGAAAGATCGCGCAGCGTGTGCGCTTATCGCCTTGAATGCATACTAGAACAAATGAATTTATCAGTTGACCCTAAATCGAAATGGATGAGGCCGCCACTACTGAAGGTTAGTCTTTTCTTGTACAATATATGTTTTACATCAGTGCTCAATGACCTACATTCTATAAAATATACGTTAACCATTTTGTTGAAGCTTCGTGGGGACGGGTGCGCATTTATTTGTGTTATATCTCCGTCGTCGTCGTCCGTCACACTTTAACCTGCAACATAACCTTGGCCATAGTGTTTGACCTATGTTCATGAAACTATATATACATCTTCACCTCAAGCCAAGAAATGTTGTAACACATGTCCAATAACTCTGACTCTAAAGTTATTGACTTTATATGGATTCTGCATAATAACTTCAAAACTGTAACACCTACACTCAAAACTTAACATTGTCCAATTTGAGAGAAGGAACTATAGGAGGACCCTATTTCTTTTGTGGTTAGTAGGTCAAAGATCAGGGCCACTGTCACCTTAGATAAAAAAATCATTCCTCAAGATAACTTCAAAATTGAAACACCTACACCTTTGAAACTTCATACATGCATTGCTCATGGTGAATGGAGAAAACCTAATGTGTTTTGAGTCATTAGTTCAAAGGTCAAGGTCACCATCACCTTATATGGTAGTATGAACCATGATTACTTCAAAATTGTAACACCTACACTCATGAAATTTCATAGGTTCATCACTATTGTTGAAAGCAGGAACTCTATTGCTTTTTGGGTCTAAGGTCAAGGTCACTGACCTTATATGGAAATATGAATTCCACATAACTTTAAAATCGTAACATCAACTCTCATGAAACTTCGTAGGTTCATCGCCCGTGTTGAAATCAGGAACCCAATTTCGTATGGGCCCAGTAGGTCAAAGTTCAAGGTCACAGTGACACCTACACTCATAAAACGTATAGGTACATTGCCCTAGTTAAGAGGAGGTATCCTATTGCTTTTTGAGGCAAATAGGTCAAATGTCAAGGTCAAGGTGAACTTATATGGAATTGAATTGAATGTTGTTTAACGGCTCATCAACACAGTATAGGTTATTTAGAGCCGCCCCAGAGAGAGCGGAAGGATACATAGTAATCCGGGAACCTGCCCTACTCTTATTATCGAATAGATTCCTATGGTTGTTTAACGTGCTCGGAGGATAGGCCGAAACACAGGACCGCCCGGTTTACGTCCCCAACCGACGGACGAGGCTAAGGGAAAGTGTCTTGCCCAAGAACACACCAACGGAACTCAGCGGCACCACGGAGAATTGAACCCGGGGCCTCCGGTTACAAATCCGCCGCGCTACTGACTGCGCCATGCAAGCCCTCTGACCTTATATGGAATCATGCATTAAACAATTCTTATATGGAATCATACATTAAACAATTCTGTAGCCGATATTTAAAGTTATATAGCAATACATGTCATACATTCGTAAAGGCGAGTGTGGCAGGTTTCCATTATATATTAACTATTATTGTAAATGTGTTAAATACTGGATACGAATTTCACATATGAGTAATACCAGGTACACAAAACAGTGTTATACTATAGTGTGGTATATGTATATACTAAAACGTGGATCCCATGAAAGCAGCACACACAAACGTGAGATAAATGTAGCAGAATCGGTTGTATTGAGTCTGTTCAAGAGAGGTAATGTACATCTCTCATTCCTCCTAGCACCGGCTTAAGCTATATTCTACTTTAAAGCCAAATAGCTATATCACTAGGATACTGTGAATTCAGTAAATGACAAATATTAAAGGGAGATAATTCGAACTCACAATTTGGGATCTAAGAGATTCACGTTAACAAAGCAGAATTATATAGAGAAATGGACAGACAACCTTCGGACGAACTAGACAGGGCGCCTAGCTATGATGAGAGACACATAAATCAAACGTATGCTTTCACTTCCTATTAAGGATAGCTGCAACACACGCTGATATACTGCATATCTCTACATCATAACACACTCGACTGAAGGCACAATTGATATATACACGCATACATACATACAATTATAGCACATATGAGTGGGATAACATCTAAGGATTCGACCACAAAAACGCTATAGTAAGACAGTGACAATGAAAGGTGCCGGCTCACTAGGATACTGTGATTCAGCAAATGGTAAATATTAACCGGAGATAATCTGGACTCAAAACGGCAACTTTCGAAATTTGGAATCTAAGATATTCACGTTTACAAAGCAGAATTATATATAGAGAGAAATATTTGCGAACACCAAGGACAGACAATCTTCGGAGGAACTACTGCAAAGAGCCTAGCTATGATGAGAGACACAGAAATCAAACGTATGCATTCACTTCCTAAAAAGGATAGCAGCCAAACACGCTGATATACTGTATCTCTACATCATATATATATTTATGTGTGTATATGCTATTGTATTTTCAAACATGATTAATCACAATGCTATATGAAAACTTGTTTTCATCGATCTTCCCTTTTTGTTTTGTTTGTTTGTTTGCTTGTTTGCTTTGTTTCCAATTATCTTCAATTCCAATATTAACTGTTTGCTACAAAAACTCATATAACAACTATTACATTTTGTAATAACCGATATTCTGGTTAACCAAGACATGCCGTGTGCAAAATACACAACAGTCAGGTTTTCAACAAACCACATGCGATGAAACAGACATGTTCAGGGCGCATAACGGAAAAAGACACATACAGTAAAGAATAGCATCACACGTAAATCAACAAATGTGGTTTATGCCAGTTATTGTCACAAATATGCGGAGTTTGTTTATGTAGGAGAAACAGGGGACAGGCTGTACATATTGCTCAATAAATCGAGTATTAAAACTGGATACGACCATCCGGCGACAAACCACTTTAGAGCAGACGTGCATAACATTTCCGACTTACAGAGTATGGGTCTCGAGAAACTTTACGGCGACGATATATATCGGAAAACCTTTGAGGGACTATGATAAAAGGTAACTGTGGACATTTAAACCTTATGGACTGAACATAAAATAGTGAGTTAGAATAAGCGCCACAACGAAGAGACGTCATTTCTATGAACGACGTTACGTTGTTTTCGTTAAATTGCTTAAGGATAGTTTTTCATTTTGTGCCACGTTATCGAAGTTTGACACGTCAATGATGGGTCACAACTTGTATAAAACCGCGTAGAGCAGCGAAGTGGTTTTACACAAAATGTGTGACCCATCATTGACGTGTTATACTTCGATAACATCGCAAAACAAGAGGCCCAAGAGGGCCTGTGGACGCTCTACTGGCTAAAACAGCTCTTATAGATTTAGATAGATATAGCTAGATATAGCTCTCTTCTCCTATAGATTTAACAAAGGAAAATACAATATAGCATTTTTCAACAAATCAAGGACCATAACTCTGTTATTATTAACAAGATCTAGCTGGTTTTCAAAATTGTCGAAGATTTCATTGATATACCGCGCTTTGCACAACTAGACATCATACTGAGGCTTCCTGCCAAATTTCGTAGAAATCCAACAAGCCGTTTAAGAGGAGTAGCGCCGACAAGAACTTTAAAATAAAAATGTCAAAGGGCCATAACTCCGTCAAAAATCAGCGAACTGGAACAAAAGCCTGACATGCACAACTAGACATCTTACCGATGCTTCCTGCCAAGTTTCGTCGCAATTCAACAAGGCATTTAGGATGAGTAGCGACGACAAGAAATTTTAAAGTAATTGTCAAGTAATTAAAAAGATAATGAAAAAAAAAAGAAAAAAGTTCAAATCGATCAAAAAAACAACAAGAGGGCCATACTGGCCCTGAGTCGCTCACCTGAGTTCAGTGCAGGTATTGTGCTAAGGCTAGCTAGGAATTGTAACCCAAGAGGAACTCAACTAGGGCCTTATTGTTGGATGGAGGGGATATATCGCTAGACAATTTGTTTATTGAAGACACTTACCAAGCAATTACTGGTACCAGGGGCATAATTAGAACTAATTCTTGTTACAGGTCCACTAGATGGTACTACATACTAAATATGAAAGATATAGGCCTTGTTTGTGACATATAGATTTTTGAAGTATTGCTTACATAACTGTATGTTAACATGTGACCCCCAGGGTAAGGCTCCCGATGAACAGGGCAGAATTGTCACAGGTCCATCACATGCTGCAAAGCAATAAATGCTCTAGGGCTAGGCATTTTAGATTTTGAAAAGATTGTTCAAGTTTACTCCATCCGGTACCGTGCTCTGGTGAGCTGAATAGGGGTCAAAATTGTGGCCTCTGGAGTGCCCACAAGCAAATTCCAATATTGACCTAGTGACATAGTTTTTTGATCCCATGTGACCCATTTTGAAACTTGATCAAGATATAATTCAGATAAACAATCTGAAAAAGTGTCATCAAGATCTGGTCAAAAATATGGCGTCTAGAGTGTACACAAGGTTTTTCAAGTATTTGACCTAGTGACCTAGTTTTTGACCCCATGGGACCCATTTTCGAACTTGACCAAAATATAATTAAGACAACATTTCGACAAAGTTTCATCAAGATCGGGTCAGAAATATGGCCTCTAGAGTGTACTCAAGGTTTTTCAAGTATTTGACCTAGTGACCTAGTTTTTGACCCTGTGTTACCCATTTTCAAACTTTAGCAAGCTATAACTGAGAAAATATTCTGACAAAATTGCATCAAGATTGGGTCAAAAATATGGCCTCTAGAGTGTACACACGGTTTTTCCAAAGTTTGACCTAGTGACCTAGTTTTTAAAACCATGTGACCCATTTTTGAACTTGACTAAGATATAATTAAGACAAACATTTTGACAAAGTTTCATCAAGATTGGGTCAGAAATACGGCTTCTAGAGTGTACACAAGGTTTTTCAAGTATTTGACCTAGTGACCTAGTTTTTAACCCCATATGACCCATTTTCAAACTTGACCAAGATATAATTAAGACAAACATTCTGACAAAGTTGCATCAAGCTCGGGTCAAAAATATGGCCTCTAGAGTGTACACAAGGTTTTTCCAATATTTGACCTAGTGACCTAGTTTTTAACTTCATGTGACCCATTTCCGAACTTGATCAAGATATAATTAAGATAAACAATTTGACAAAGTTTCATTAAGATTGGGGTATAAATATGACCTCTAGAGTGTACACAAGTTTTTTCAAGTATTTGACCTAGTGACCTAGTTTTTGACCCCACATGACCCATTTTTGAACTTGACCGAGATTTCATTGAGACAAACATTCTGACAAAGTTTCATGATGATTGCATCAGAAATGTGGCCTCTAGAGTGTACACAAGCAAAAGTTAACGGACGACGGACGGACGACGGACAACGGACAACACACCATCCCATAAGCTCTGCTGGCCCTTGGCCAGTAGAGCTAAAAAAAAAAAAATCCTTATAATTACAACTTATAATTACAACTTATATCAACTTATATCAATGATAATCTTTGCTGACCGTCCATTTTATTTCACATGCCCCAGTAAGCTCTAAATTAAATTAATTTCCATTGAACCGATCAGCCAAATCACACATTTTCAAAATTTAAATCTACTCCGCCCAAAGGTATAGGCCTAGATCTTTACGTTTCTTAAACAGATATGATTCTATAGGCGTAGCAGCTTTAAGGCACTGCAGACCCGGGGCGAAAACATTTTCCCTGTTCTCCTTATTCCCAAAAGTGTCTCCCCAAACTTGTCAGAGTGCACATTTTACTTCTTATTTTTAAAACAAACCGTGAGGGGGGAGCATTCACTCAGACACCCATCCCACCCCCACCCCACCTCTCATGCATCAGGGCTCTGCACAATCAGACTTGCAGTTCTCAATTGCTCAGGCCTAAAACTTAAAATCGGCCAGATACATCCAGCCTTTTTCACGGTTTAAAATGTAGGTTGTTCTTATTGATTCAGCTTTTAAAAATAACATGGCATACAGTACACATAATCATAAATAGCGTTACGTTTGTAATATTAAGCTAAAGTGTTTACATTTACTGAGTATATTAATCTGTTTTACGCTAACTCACGTCTGTTTGAATCCACTGTTTATTACTTTCGTTCTGTGACATTAACCTTTAAAAATGGTGACTTCGTGTAACGTTTCGTTACGTCATCGTGTCTAGGAAGGAAACAGAGATAAAAAAAAAACTCAGGGGCGTAGCCAGGTGGAACCTCGGAAGCCAGAACCGTTCCACATTTTTTTTCTGATATAGTGTTTGGACCCTCGGACCCCTTTTGCCGCTCAAATCAAACATCGGGCTTCCAATTTAGTGCGCCTGCGCAACTGAAACTTTTTTATGTTGACGTGTTATTGAGCAATAAAATCTTAAAATGGAGCAGATGAATGCGTGTGATTTTTCACTAGACTATATAGTTTTTTCTTCTTCAATACACCAAAGACCAATACTATGTTATTTATCGTCAACTATACACTATTTTTAAAAGCTTATTATAGCTTTTATTAATACAATAGATTTACAAAGTTCCAGAGACATTTGAGAAAAGAACACAAAGACACAAACGTGTTAAAAAGGCTTGAAGTTTTTCGAGCGTTTTCGACTTTTACCTGATACAAGTTTGGTAAATATTATTTATAAAATAAATGAGATAAAGTGTTAATAATGCAGACTATAAAATTCCTCCTTAAAACAAACTTTAAGGTTATAACTCGGTCGATTAAATTGCGATACTGGAGGTGTTTGAACATATTCGAGTTTTCATTGATATACTGATTTTGACACAGTTTAACATTGCTTTGTCTCGCCTTAATTCCATTAAGCGATGGGAAAGCTTATATTTGCAGGGTTTTATAACGGATATTTCGACAATAAAAGATGTTTAAAAACATTTTTACCGAAAACAATGCGTTTATCTGTTTATCCTATTAGATGTTTTAATTTTGCAATATGCAAACATTTTAAGCCGAAATTAATATTTTGTTTCATATCCTTGCCAATCCCGTTTTCGTTTCTTAGAGAAGGGGTTGGATGGGATATGAGAGTTAATACTCGACCACGTAATAGAAGATATAGTTCAAAAGTGTTATAGTGCTAACAGAATACACTATTTAATATTTGATATTTTTTCATTGAAAGACAGACCCTGACAAAGTGATGCAAAGACCTTTAGCTAACAAAGGTGCTAGCGTGTTAAAAATTCTAGCTTAACGGAAGTACTAGCCTAACGACGACCGAGGACGCGTCATTGCATAATCTAGCCTGGCTTTGGCCAGAAGATCTATACATTTTGTTCAAAACAGCTATGTTAAAAAATTGATCGTGGCCGTTGGTAATGTAATTTTTTTATTTCGTTGGTAGTCATTAGTCGCATACAATATATTTGTGATATGTTGGTTATTGAAAATTCGAGGAGTTTGTAATTGAACAAAGCCAAGCTTTGTTTCGATGCAAAACTAAATGGTTTATGAAATTATATATTTGTCGGTCCCAAGTTGATTATTTTACTCGTCTCCGTGGCGAAGTTGGTAGAGCCTCAGTTCCTGTATTATATACTACTGGGACAGATAGAACTTTACAATTCAAGGTTTCTAGACAAAATGCAACAACATGCTGTAAATAAATTTGATAAATGCTGTAAAGGGAAGCAGCAAAGAAATATAAAAAGATCGGACAGGGAAAGTAGCATTCAAGAAGGACAGTCAACCACAAAACATAGAAAAAAAACACGCAAACAGACATACAAGAAGGTAAAAGTAACAAAAAATGAAAACGACATCACAAACACAAAAGGGTTGACAATAGGGCTACCGTCTTGGAACGGTCAGTGGGAAAGTAGGCCACTGGTGGTTTAAACCAGGTTCTAGCGTGCTTCAAACCTCACACTTATCCTACTGTCATTCCATTAAAACAGGACAGTGTAAATAAAGAAAACCCGCCATGATCTAATCTCTAACCAACACGGCAGCATCAATAGGCAATTTAGGCCAAGCACAAATATGCTCGTGTAAATATAATACAAAACAAACAATAGCCTATAAAGCCACAATGAAGGTAATGAATGACTTGGAAGAAGCCAGAGCAACAAGAGAATAAACCATTAAAGGCACGACAAGAAAGATCATGGACAAACATCAAACGCCACCGTCCCAATAGGCTTTAGGTAAGGCGTCATCATAGGGTCCACAGCCTGTCATCGTACAATTAAAGAGGAAAGCATAATGGCAAACTGTAAAAGGGTCCACCACCAAGCATGCAGCACGTTGCAAAATGATAGGGTCATAACCTGTGTTGATAAACTTTTTAACAAGTTTAACAACGATAGTATGAAAGTGATCATGACCACGAATCATACGAAGTTTATAAATCACATCACCATAGAAGTCAAGTTGTGATAGTCCTTGTCGCAGGAGAGTCATTTAATTCCTTTTATATTTGAAAAGAAGATCAGGGTTACGATAATAAAATTTTGCAAAGGTTTTACGAAGTTTATGGTAACGGTAACCCTGATTGAGTAGCTTTTTAGTTATACAAAGATTACGAATATTAACGTCCTTAACTCGAATAAAGCTTTTGAAAAACGAATAAGTTGAGACACATACACCCAATAAGAACACGAGGGAATAATTACCAATGTCAAAATTAAAATCATCTCTCTTGTCATAGATTTTGCTAATTATTTCACAATTTTCAGTCGAGAGATCTAAATCAAGAAAAGAAGCGTTATTATCAGATATATTAGCTTTGCTAAGCTGAAGTTCTTTAGGATA
This sequence comes from Cyrtodaria siliqua, assembly GCA_037043455.1. Taxonomy (NCBI): domain Eukaryota; kingdom Metazoa; phylum Mollusca; class Bivalvia; order Adapedonta; family Hiatellidae; genus Cyrtodaria; species Cyrtodaria siliqua. The sequence goes on from JAWPHD010000176.1 coordinate 210,481, forward strand.
AATATTATTAACCATAGTTGGAAAGAAAGGGTTGTCAATGTTCAATATGTCATTCAGATACCGAGAGGTGTCATTAAAGGCTTCATTAACATCTGCCTGTGTATCTGATGAGAGACTCAACATGAAATCTCTTTCATAGCAAAATAAAAACAAATCTGCGACAAGTGGTGCACATTTCGTACCCATAGGGATACCAACAATTTGTCTATAAACAGTGGATCCATACCTGACGAAAATATTATCTAATAGGAAGATTAGTGCTTCACAAGCTTCATAGCAAGTCCACAAAGTATAATTGTCTAAACTGCCGTTAGTAAAAAACGCTTTAATATTATTACATGCCAAACATATAGTATTTTCTCTAGCGAATGTTTTTTAATAAGAGAAATTAGCTTGTCTTTAATAAGGTGATGTGGTAAGGTTGTATATAGTTTAGGGAAGTCATAAGTGCTTATTGATGCAACTTAACCTTTATTGAAAGTTTTAGCAAGAACGTCTCCTTTGTTATAGACCAAAATAAATTAATCCCAGAGTTTTCATAAGTTTTATCACAATATAGTTTAACGTGATCTTTAACGGAAGTAAGACAAGAATTAAAATGTTTGTAGATGTTTGTTGTGGTGCAGGCACTAGAATTCGAAATAAAGCGAGCCTTATACGGATTTTTATGTAATTTAGGAATTCAGTACATAGTAGGCAGTTCATTTTGCTTATCGTTTACACCAGCCTTGAAAGTAGTGCACCGAGTGATATGTGCGGAAACAACATTATCCTCAGTAGAATTAACTGGAGTATACGAATTGGTGCTGCCGAGTTCCAGAGATAAAACATACGTAATGTAGGCGTCAAACAATAATTACATTATTAGCTGCTTTTTCTGCAGGAACTAAAACAAATTTATTATGAAATTCCTGAATTCCCGATTTTAAATTACGAAAGGAAAACCTAGGTCTCGGAGTAAGTAAATAGGGGTTAGCATTATAAAAGTTAATACGTGTATCTATAATTGTAAGAAGTAGAGTACTTTTTCCAAGTAGAAAGCGAGTTTGGGTCCGCATGTTCTCTACGACACCATTTTATACTCAAATCTTCAATGGAGTGAGCGATCTGGGCATGACAGGCATTACAATCAATAGTTGAAGTTAATCTATATTTAAGACCTTTCTAAAACTCGAACAAGAGAGAAAAGTAGCACACTCGATTTGATTGAGTCTGTTCATAAGAGGTAATAAAATGTGTAACACCTCTCACACCCCTATCGAGGAATTAAGATGTATTAAGTTGCATTCTACATTAAAACCACACATAGTGGGCTTGATGACCCCAAAGGACCAGTAAGTAATAGCACTTCCGATTTCTAGTCGGGGCGGCATGTTTTCAGCCGCCACACAGCACTAAACAAAAGCTATAACATACGTTTAATTGCGATTGTATATGATATATAACAGCAAAAAGCAGTGGTTCAAACTTGGAGCCCAGTTAAATGATGTGTCCCCGCAATCAATGTTTTGTTTTGTTTAATGCACTAAAGAAACTGGAATCATGCAGTATTGTCTTGGCTCTCGGCTTCGTAATGCAGTTTCAATGAGGACGAGAACGATGCACTATCCGCTGGGTAATGATGCTTAACATCAACATTTTCTGTTAATGTTATGTAAATATGTTCAATATACGCACATGCAAAGTATAAACTATATTTAAATTAACTCTTTTTTCATTATTAAAATTCGTATTATGTCAGAATATGTTACACTTGTATGTGTATATCCACCATTATTACAAGGTTCATAATAACATTTCAAAACGCTTTTAATTTCTTGTCATACTGCCGTTAAAGATCACGTTAAACAATAATGTGCTAAAACTTATGAAAACTCTGAGATTTATTTATTTTGGTCTTTTAAAAATTCAGGAGTACTTATGACTTCTCTACACTATATACAACCTTACCATATCACCTTATCAAAGACAAGCTTATTGCTCTTATTCAAAAACCTTTCGCTAGAGAAAAAACTACATGTTTTGCCTGTAACTATATCTAAAGCGTTTTTGGACGGTGCCATCAGGCGAACGTCCTATATAGTGGGAAATCTGGCTGACAACGCATTTCTACTAGAAACCAAAGATCACCAGATTACAGCGCGAAAATTAGTACCATTTGCAAGGCTGTAAATGGGCAAAATATCGGTATATTGACAACATAATGATAGATATGTAAGCGTTGGTAAACATTAAGTGATTTTAACTTAAGCTTAAAGCTACACAATCCCGATAAAAGGCACACTGGTACTGAACAAATCTAACGGTTATTACAAATGTTGTACCAAGTGATTACTGTGTACGTGTGGGTTCATATATACAACATGCGCGCTACCTAAATTCACTGAATATTAATGAGATAAGGCGGTACTGAATGCGGCGCTTCAGGTACTTTGTGAATCAACCACTGGTCTTATAGCGTGTATAAAAGCAGATTTTAGCAGACGACATTTGACCACCGAACTGATGAGACAACTCTTTTGTAGAAAGACCTAATACGAAATACAAGTCATTCGGAATTGGGAAGGAAGCTAAAGATGTACTTACTCAAAAACAACCTTATAAATCCATATTTATATAATCCGAAACAATACCTATAATTAAACGCAGCGACCTTTTAAAAAAATACCCTTTCCAACTATCCTGTTGCATCAACAAAACTATTATACAAACAAGTAATCCTCCATTTTTATATGTGTGTGTGTACTGTATATTGACACAAAACACAAGGGAGACATTGTTTAGCAAAAATGGAATATAGGTAAAATGGACCCCAACCAAGGGTCATATTTAATGGTAAAGATCGAGATACAGTATTTGAAGTTATGCAAGCATGGTTTACACATATTAGTAGATTATAAATCTTCTTTTTTTTTAAATAAAGTTGTCTTAATGTATGCATGAATTGAAATATTGAAAAATAAAATGGAGAGAGAGAGAGAGAGAGAGAGAGAAAGAGAGAGCCAAACAGACATAGAAAAAGACAAAGAGAAAGAAAGATGGACAGAAAGAGACGGAGAGATGGAAAAGAAGGTAAGAGACAAAGAAAGAGAGCGAAAAAGAACGAGACAGACAGACAGACAGACAGACAGACAGACAGACAGACACAGAGAGAAAGAAAGATATACACAGAGAGACAGAGAGAAAGAAAGATATACACAGAGAGACAGAGAGAGGGAGAAGGTAAAATATAGAGAGAATGAGAGAGAGTAGAGAGGAAGAAAGCGAGAGGGAGGGATGGGGGAGGTTGATGAGAGAGATGGGGTTGAAGGAAGGAGGGAGTGTGGGAGGGATTAAGAGAGAGAGAGAAAGAGAGAGAGAGAGAGTTTGTTTCTATATATAGTCTTATACACATAGGAGCCTAATGTTTCGGGTTGGGCCTCAGATTTATGTTTTACGGAAAAAAATGCAACAAAAAATGTTTGAATAGCCAGCATGAACATTACAATTCAGATTGATCAGATTTTAAAATCAACAGAAAATATTTCATTCAGTCTGTGAAATCAACGATTCTTCCAGCTGAAAAAAAATATTTGAAAGATGTTAGCTTTCGCCTGCAGTGTTAACTAAAAACTGAACGTTTTATTAAAATTATTAAATTTTAAATACTAGTAATTAACGTTTCCTAAGTTAACTTATGTAAATCTTTAATTTTCTTTAATTAAGTTAAATGATTAGTAAAGTAATTTTAAATGAAAACAAGCCGGTAGCCATCCTTGAAATTTAACCTAGGAATATCACTGATTTTGGTGTCCGGTGGGATTAACCTTCCTCTCCGCCCTGGATTTAGTTTTGATTTCCTTCCTTCAGTGTGTTGCATTTCCCCCATGAACTAGTATATATTTGTTTTTATGAAAGTACATTCCCAATTCAACCAAGACTACAGCTTCTGTGTGCCCCAGTGTGCCCCAGTGTAGCTGCGGACCTGGAAAAGCAGACTATTGAAAAGCACAGGGTCCTTCGCGATTGAACGTATTTATGTTTAAGAAACTTATTTAGTACAGTTTATGCTAATCGGCCTTCGTAGCGCAGTAGGTTAACGCGTTATTCCAGATATGCTTACCCCGTGGCGGACGGGGCTCAAACCCGCGGATCTGCACCTTTTTTTTTAAAGCAAAAATGTTTTATAATTTTCTTTTTTTTATAAAGAAGTGGTAGTAAAATGGCTTTGAGATTCACCAAATTAAATGTTAACAAACATATAGATAAAAGCACGTACACAAGCACGGCCAACGCACGCACCCACAAACACACGCAAGCACGCAAGCACGCGCGCGCACATACACTCTCCCATATGTTAGTTAATATTAACATTTGAAATTTTTGTACATTTGAAATTTGTGTAAACGGTGTCGGAAGGAAATTTAGAAAAATACGAATACTCAGTCCGTCCGCAATAACGGGATCCTGCGACTGCGTGAAATACATTTGAGATATCGAAATAAAGTGTTATTTGTGTATCCTTGGCAATATGGAGATGACGGAAATGTGATTGCCAAGGCAACACAGTGGGAAACAAATCCCAAAGGTCAGGATATATGTGGTATGTTTCAAGAAGAGACATTCAATTTATAAAATTTACCCAGAACGACAGTGTTTTACTCTTTTGTTGTATTGCCAAGAAACTCCGGAATTGTGTAACGGAAGGATAAACGGATGGGCGACCTTCGTGTGTATACCCCCACATCCTAAAAACTACGATTTGCGAAAAATAATAACTAATGTTGTAAGAACTTGTGGCCCGACCCATTTGCATACTTTGTTAAAAAATGCAATAAACCATTTGGATGACATATTGTATATTGACAATCCTTGTTTGTTTTATCTACTATGGTTAATAATATCTATCCTAAGGAACTTCGCCACTATGTTGTCCTGACATGCTCAGCATCATACATTATTTGTTAACTAATATACTAATCCAGATTAGTACTCGTATCGTAGCAAGTTTAAGCTATTAACCGTTGTTCTCAACAAATATTTCTATATTAAGCTGCGTTATCATTTGTCACGCGCGAAAGTGGTTGGAGCTATACTTGTCTACTCTGTAAAAACGGGACAACCATTATGTGTACTATTTGAACAGATTGTATATATATATAGCCTTCGAGGGCAACTTTTGGTTTACATGTACAGGTTCCAACATACAGTAATATAAAGTGAAACAAATTCATGTGAAATCCATGATGACAATATACACGCAGGTAAAACATATCATGCGTCAAAGAAATATAGACGAAAATACAGATACCAATGTAAGTACATTTTCCAAGCATGTCACAGTATTTACGCTTTGTTGATTCACACGTTCAATACACGGTGCCCACATAACAATTTACTAATGAAACGTTACATAAATGTCTTATTTGTACATATATATGCTTTAATTGTACTGATCACTGCATACATGTTTCTGTATCAGTATGTGTCGTATTCTTTACATAAAATAAATCAAAGGCATTACACGCTTCGTTAGTTCAGTGGAACAAAACGCCGTGTTATAAACATAACATTTTCAGAACTCATTAACAACCATATACACTGCACACGAAAACTGTTACCTAAATATTTAAACATGACGTATAAATGTGTGTGCAATGTATATAATTTAGTATAACATTCACGTTGGCCATGGGTGGATGTTGACTGAAAAGACTAGTACATGTATTTACTTACATTGCCGCTAGACTCAGATTGATTCTGTAAGCCCTCTGTTTCTATGACTGATTTTCCTTTTTCGTCGTTAGAACAGATGTCTTCTTTCGATTGACCTGTGAAAATATGGAATTAACAAGAGTAAGGAGCTGCAGACTGGTGTTATTTTTCACATGAATTTGTTTCACTTTATATTACTGTATGTTGTAACCTGTACATGTAAACCAAAAGTTGCCTGGAAGGCTATATATATATACAATCTGTTCAAATAGTACACATAATGGTTGTCCCGTTTTTACAGAGTAGACAAGTATACCTCATAACGCACACGCTCCGAGTTTCCCCCTTTTTGGAGACAGGTATATGTCAAAAGACTTGTGACGGCATTGGACCGAAGCGATTAGCAGTTCCGCATTAAGTTTATACCTTTGTCTATGTAGAATTACGTTTTATGGTACGTGTTAAAAATGCCGTGTGCTGTTGCTGGGTGCAAAAATGGACCTAACAATGAACAATATAATAACATCAGTTTCTATCGTTTTCCTTATCAGGTTAATGATAGATTTTGATTTGAAGTATGGGTAGACCGTTGCATACGAAAATCGTCCGTCTTGTCAAAAGGTAGGAAACTCCGAAAGACGCGCGAGTTTATAGTTTACATTTAGATTTGGATTCTTGGGAAGTCCATCTTTTGCTTTCATTTTCGCTAAAATTGGAGAACAGACGGCCATGCCGATAAAAAACAGCGGTACCAACAATATTGATTATAAAAATGAATGAATGAATGAATAGTGTTTTACGGCACGTCGACACATTAATCGTCCATGTTGTGCGCAAAAACTGATGAAAGATGAAGAAATGAAGGATTAATTAAAAATTAATGTAAATATATAAAGATAAAACTATTTACAAATAAGGGATGATATAGTAGTAATATAAACTATATATGTAAATCAACAAATGCCCACAAACGGGTATATAAAGAAGTACATATGTACAAGAACATAATATAATGATTTATATAGTCTGACTTCCTTCAGGAAATCTAAAACAATACTAAAATCTATAGTATCAAATAACTCTTTCATAGTATTAATATTGTAGTACCTTTGACGCATAGGATCAAACACAATATACAAAGATCGGACAGGTAAAGTAGCATTCAAGGAGGATAGGCAATCACAAAACACAGAAACAAACACGCAAACAGACAAACAAGAAGGCAAAAGTAATAATAAATGCAAACGACATCACAAAACACAAAAGGGTTGATAATAGGGCTACCGCCTTGGAACGGTAAGTGGCACTAAGGTGTAACAAACCTCACACTTACCCTACTGTCATCCCATTAAAACAGGACAGTGTAAATGAAGAAATCTCCGCCATGATCTAATCTCTAACCAACAAGGCAGCATCAATAGGCAATATAAGTAAATCACATATATGCTCGTGTAAATATAATACAAAAAAACAATAGCCTAGAAAGCCACAATGAAGGTAGTCAATGACTTGGCAGAAGCCAGAGCAACAAGAAAGTAAACCATTAAGGGCACGACAAGAAATATCCTAGACAAACATCAAACGCCACCGTCCCAATTGGCTTTAGGTAGGCGTCATCATAGGGTCCAAAGTCTACACATTCCAACAACATGTGTTTGACCGTTAACGGTGATAAAGCAGTGTATACATTCTGGTAATTGCTCGCCTTGCAATAAATATGAATGAGTATAACGTGTATGCCCTATCCTGCACCGGGCTAGGACAACTTCCTCTCGACGAATGGGTCTATTAGAAGAACGCCATTCTTCGAGTAAGGGTTTAGTTGAATTGAGTTTATTGTAAACTGACAAATCCCAATCGGTTTGCCAAGAGTTACGAATATATGTGTTTATACACAACTTTTAAAATCAGTATATGTACTTTTCTAAAAGTTGAAGCACAACTGAGTTATCATGTTCCATATTACCCAGTGCTTGAATAGTTGAAAGGGAATCAGGGAATATTACAAAATGGTCATTATCAGATTCCTGAATATAATTTAAGGCAAGTTCAATTGCCTTAAGTTCAGCTGAAAAGATAGAGGCCTTGTCAGGCAGGCGGCTCTTTATGCTGTGTTTGCGAACAACAGCTGCTGCAGCTACTTTATCTCCATCTTTAGAACCATATGTCTATATATGTTGAAAGTTACTGTATTTCGATTTAATTTCATTAAATTTGCTTTGAAAGACAGTAGGGTCTGTTTTGGATATGTTACTATTACAAAGATCGAAAATAATTGTTGTTGTTTCCAAAGTCCACGGTGGAATTTGCGGTACTTTGTACTTGGCAATCAAATTTAGGTCGATTTCAGTGTCTCTTAATTTTGGTTTAATACGAAGACCAAATGGTTGAATGGCCTTCGGTTTTCGATCAAAAAGAGGTTCATAACTAGGATTAAAAACATTATCTAAAGTTGGGTTTGAAGGGTTAGATTTTATTTTAATGGCATATTGAAGGGCTAATTTGTCCCGTCTATGAGACAGTGATGGTTCATTAGCTTCAACCTATAGACTTTCGGCTGATGATGTACGAAAGGCACCTAAGGCGAGTCGTAATCCTTGACTATGTATAGGATCGAGCATCTGCAAGTATGATTTGCGAGTCGATCCATATACTATTGAGCCGTAGTCCAGCTTGGATCTGATAAGAGCTTTATAAATTTGTAAATGTACTTTACGATCTGCTCCCCAATTAGTGTTTGCAACAACTTTAGGTAAATTCAGAGCTTTAAGGCACTTAATTTACGGTCATAAATAAGACCAAGGAATTTTGTTTCATCAACTACTGTTATTGGTGACCCATCCAGTGTTAGATGAGCGTCTTCATGATGTTTACGTAGTTGACAAAAGTGCATACAATTAGTTTTAGATTTAGACAATTTAAAACCATTTTCATCCGACCAGGCCTGAAGTTTATTCAGACATTGCTGCAGTTGTCTCTCAGTAGTGTTCATGATTTTTGCACGATAACATATAACATAAGTCGTCAACATATAGAGAGCAATCTACAGCAGGATTGATGCATTTAACTGTACTATTATATTTTATATTAAAAAGGGTGACAGAGAGTATGCTGTTCATGAATGTCAGAGAGGGTCGAACCCATTTGGACACGAAACTGTCTATCCTCTAAGAAATTTTCTATAAAAATTGGTAATCGGCCTCTAATACCAAGGTCATACAGATCAGTCATGCTACCGTACTTCCATGCAGTATCATAAGCTTTCTCCAAGTCAAAAAATAAATGAGAAGTGCCTAACCGCGCCGTCTCAGAGCAAGTGTTATTCGCCGATGCGACCGGCGTTAATGATGAAATTAATAAATGAGGTTAAATAGAAGTTTTTGTTCTGTTATCTTCGCACTTCATCGGGCATACGTATGATACATTGTAGAAAGGTATATAGTCTTAGATTTTTATTTATGCCGTGATTGCTTAGCTGTTGAATTAGAAACATGCGTCTTTACGTGAGTCATTCAAGAGCTGACGATTCTTATATAATGAAGACTTCTTTTTCAAAAGATCTAAAAAAAAGTTCAGCATATAAATTTAAATGAATCCGGTGCAATAAACACTGCGTCTTAGTTTCAATATATATGTGGCTTTTTATACACCCTCTCCTGCCAATAGTGGTAAAGATCTATATATATTTATATATACTATTTTATATTTCGGTAAATTGGATCTGTTAGGTCTGTGGTTTCGATCGCTACATGTACATAATACATAATATCGTGCTCATAATACGTTTAGCTTTATTATTTTGATCATAGTATTGTTGTTTTTTTGAGCGCGATAAACTAGTTTCCCACGCATCATATATCCGTCTTGTAGAATTACACCGCTCATGGAATTCCAATAAACAGGAAATGTGTCTTAAAACTACGTTTCCCTAAATGGTGCATGCTTTTTGCATATACCGACGTATGTCGCCCTAATTAGGCCGTACTACAATAGGGCACCGCAATAGCTGATTAGTCGATGCGTGGTATATTGTTAGTTGGCAAAAGTGGAGAGCGTTTCACACTGCAAATCCAAATTTAATACACCACTCTTAAGAAGATTGGGCATGATGATCCCAAAGGACCAGTTAGTCTCCTTTCAGAAATCGTTTATTTCATTCAAGACGCAGGGTGTTTCCCTCTATTAGTAAATGCAGTGATAAGAGGTGCACTGGCTGCAATTATTTATCTTGCACGTCCACAAATACATAAGCTGTTAATGGTAGAATGTGTAACGTATGTCTAGCTTCAAATGTTGATAGACGTACGTACAGCTCACGTCATTTATGGTTTGACTTGAAATGCAACACTGTGTGGTATATACAGTATGATGGATAAACAGATCGATCTTAAAAGTTTATAAATTCGATTTCGTGAACATAAATATAATGCATACTTTCAGTAACGTTAATGTTCAACTGAGAAAATTGAATACTCCATATCCACTCGGCATTAATTAAAATATTTATCAACAAGGACCTATTTTAAAATATCCTAATATTGATATTTTTCTATATTTTCTATTTGAAAGCGTAATTGTATGTCTCATGGTCATAGGCGTAATGGTAACATCAAACGTAATTCGCGTATAACTATGTCAGTCGATGATTTACATACTATTTTTAATCAGTCTGGAAAGCATTCTATGCTTTCACGTCTTACCTCTTTGTCCATTTCTACACTTAAGTTGATTGCCGAGGAAGCAGACTCAATTTTCATTCGTTCAGATCCTTTGTATAATAAATACTGATAAAGGTGATCATTTGGGAGCAACAAACACAATTAAGACAATAAAGCAGCAGACTCGGTTTTATTGAGTCTGTTTATGAGAAGTAATGAAAGAAGCAACACCTCTCATGCCCCCTAGCACCGGCTTAAGCGGTGTTCTACTTCAAAGCCACTTATATTGGGCTCGTTGGTCCCAAAAGGACTAGTAAAAATAGCACTGATTCGTAACACTGCTTCCATAATTCAAAACTACACACAACATGTTCTCCAACCCCATATTGACAAGGAGTCTGATAATTCATCTTAATATGGGTATGGATTTCATTGACATGCCAAGTTATTTTCTAGCTAATTATGTAGTTGATTCTATTATAAATATTTCAAAAATTCAGAAAGTTCTGTTATTTGTTATAAGTATAAAATAACAATTAGAAGACGCAGGTCATGTCATCACTGGTAATTTTGATATTGTAGATTATAAGAATAGTTCATGGGTATCCGTTGAAGATAGGAAATTCCAACCCGAGGTATAAGTGTTTTATCGGAACCGAGGCTCTGCCGTCGTTCCGATTAAAACACGTATGCCGAGAGTTTGAATTCCCTACCTGAACCGAATACCCATGATATATTTTTTCTTGAATATCATAGACATGCTGTGCGTTGTCACCGCTACCTACTAACGTGTTTGCATATTTTCCTGCATACCGGATGTTAGTGCGCGCGTGACATTTATCTTTTACCTATAAAGATAAGACTTTCCTTGCCCCATGTAAAACGTGAATAGCCTTATACAAGAAAAATGTATTCGGTATCTGTTTTCTAAAGGTCTAGATTATCTTCAACTATTGATTGTAATTCATGTCGTGCTAAGATCGCTCAATCCATTAAGTATGTTAGTATAAAATAGTGTCGTATAGAACATACGAACCCAAACTCTCTTTCTACTTGGAAAAAGTATTATTGATACACGTATTAATTTTTATGATGCTAACCCCTCTTTACGTTCTCCGAGACCTAGGTTTTCGTTTCGTAATATAAAATCGGAAATTCAAGAATTTCGTAATAAATGTGTTTTAGTTCCTGCTGATAAAGCAGCTAAAAATGTTATGATAGTTTGACGCCTACATTACGTCATTGTTTTATCCCTGGAACTCAGTAGCATTACTTTGTATATTCCAGTTCAATCTACTGAAGAGGATTTCGTTGAAACACATATCACTCAGTGCTTTATTTCGAATTATAATGCCTGCACCACCACAAACATCTCAAAACGTGTAACTTCTTGTCGTACTGCCGTTAAAGATCACTTTATTGTGCTAAACCTTATGAAAACTCTGGGATTCCTTAATTTGGTCTATTAAAAATCAGGAGACGTTCTTGATACAATAATAAACGTCAAGTTGCATCTATACTTACTTATGACTTCTCACAATACATACACTCTCACTTTGTTTTTTTGTTTTGAAAATATTTTATTTTTCAATTTACACAATTATACAATAACTAACATATTTACAAAGAGCAGTTACATTTTCTAAATACGGTACATATTTACATTATATAAATCAACAAAACACATGTTTTATTGTACACTTATGTCTCTCGAAAAATAGGATTATATTAGATGTGATAGGATCAAAGACAAGCGTATAGCTTTTATTAAAACAAATTTCGCTAGGGAAAATAACTACAATTTTTGCCTATAACAATATTTAAAGTTTTTTTACTAACGGCAGTTTAAACAATTACACTATGTGGACTTACCAAGGAATTTGTGAAGCATTCATTTACATAGTAGATAATATTTTTGTCAGGTATGGAACTAGCGTTTATAGACAAATAGTTGGTATCCCTATGGGTACAAACCGCGCCCCTCTTGTCGCAGATTTGTTCTTGTATTGCTATGAAAACGATTTCATGTTGAGTCTTTTATCCGATACTCAGGCAGATGTAATTGAATCCTTTATTGACACCTCTCGGTATTTGAATGACATATTGAACATGGACAATCCTTTCTTTTCTACTATGGTTAATAATTATATCTACCCTAAGGAACATAAACTCAACAAAGCTAGCTAACATTTCTGATACTACCACTTCTTTTCCTGATTTATATCTCTCTATTGAAAATGACGTAATAATTAGTAAACTCTATAACAAGAGAGATGATTTTATTTTGATGTTGTTAAGTATCCCTATTTAGATGGGGATGCTCCCCGAGCTACTTCTGAATGGATCTATGTTTCTTAATTTATTCGTTTCTCTAGAGCTTGTATTAAGGTTAAGGACTTACTAATTATACTAAAAACTACTCCAGAAGGGCTACCGGTACCATAAACCTCGAAAAACCATTGCAAACTTGTATTATCGTAACCCTGATTCTACTTTTAAAATATAAAAGTAAGTTAAAAACTCTTCTGAGACAACGACTATCCCAAACTGACTTCTCTGGTGATGTTATTTACAAACTTGGTACATGTAAGATCCTTGGTCATAATCACTTTCATACAATCTTTATTAAAAGTTCCAAAGATACTAAAAAGGTTATCAACTTTATCAAAATAGGTTATGACTATCATTTTGCAACGTACAGCATGTTTAGTGGTTGACCATTTATAGTTCGCCACTATGCTTTCCTCTTTGATTGAGAGATGTCCGGACAGAGTGTGGACCCCTTGATGAAATCCTTATAGGACGGTAGCGTTTGATGTTTGCCTTTAATCTTGTCTTGTCGTACTCTTAACGGTTTGTTCTATTGTTGCTCTTGCTTCTGCCAAGTCAGTGACTACTTACTTTGTGGCTTTCTCGGCTTTTTTCATATTATATATATATGATCATGTATGTGCTTTACTTATATTGCATATTAATGCTGTTTTGTTTATTACAGATTATAACCTGGTGGGGATACCATTATTTACACTGTCCCGGGATGACAATAGCGTAAGAGTGAGGTTCTGTGCACCGTATAACCTGGTTTACCCCAGCGGGCTTTTGCTGTAACATCAATAAAAATATAACTATACAGGCTTAAGTCCAGCCATTTGGCTTAGCATATCGGTTACCAAGTACTGAACGTCAATGAAAATATAACAATGCCGACTTAAGTCCAGCCATTTGGCTTTATAATATCATATCGGGAACCACGTTACTGAACATAAATGAAATTATAATAATACAGACTAAAGTCCAGCCATTTGGCTTGACATATCAGGAATCAAGTTACTGAAGAAATATGAAAGGAGGAATTTTGAATTTCGTTATGTATTCGTAAGATTTCGAACCATAGAGTATGTACATGTATACAAGCTTTTTAAGCAAGGTAAATTGAAAAATCTCTGCAAAACGTTTTATTTTATTATATAATTCTTTACAATGATATTGAGCTTTATGTGCAGAAGTGTGTCTCTTTCATCATATTTAAAACTTAAAACGTTTCGTTGTTCTTAGTGTACTTGTTCTTATGAAGAAACATCGAATACATTAACGACATTTTCTTGATATTAATGTTCTTTAGTTATTGATGGTTATTATAATGTGATTCTTTCTCATTCGTAAAAATAGTCAGCTACAAGATTCGAACACATTCTATCACTCCCATTCCGTATATTTCAAAGCTATTATAGGACTGACACTCTTGACAAAATCTCACTTTTACATTTGTATTCATTATTATCTTGATATCTGTTATTTCTCCTTACCATCATAGCTCTAATCACATTATTATATGTTATACTTGTCGTGGTTTCATCACATAGCTTTCTGTGTGAGAATGTTATAAAGTCGTGGCATAATTATCATAATATACTAAACAAACGTACGCAATCGAAGATCGTATCCTCGCTTGGTCTGTTCCGTTTATCGCTTTGTGCAATCTGAATCGCCTTGTCGATTTCGGTATTTTACGGAGAAGAATGAAGCAACATACGACATCATCATACATAACATCGGACGCCATCATAGGATAACGAGAGCTAAATATAGGCAGCTATGTTCTTAAATGTACGTTATGTGATAACATATTTGTAACTATGCAGATAAATGAAATCTTACGTTCGCGTCTATTTAATGTTATCATTATTAAACTCGTTGGATAAAATTGACATGATGTTTGACACAGCCTCGAATACTTGTATGCAACTCATTCAAGAAATTCAATATTAAATCATGAACATCCTCTATTAATATGTGTCTTACTCTGTACATACCGGAAATACGGTGAGCACGACAGATGTGTGGTTTTGTATTAAACAATCGATGAGGCATGGTACATGTACTTGGTGTCATTTAACGGCATTTCGTGTATAGGGTGAAATAATTAATGGTGTTAACATTGCACGTTTGAAGGAAGGATGTTCCGTGTGTATGACGGCAAAATGATGTTGTTGTTTAATTGAAAATGATTTATATTGAAAGGCTAACGGGTGCGACAGTTTTGAACATCTAATATAGTATTTGGATCGGAAAGTAGACATGAACGTCGAACAGGTAATGCAGCAGTTACAAAACACAGTCAACCAAAAGCGTGCATACAAAACAAACAATCATTACAAAGAAACATAGATGTAAAATATGGACCACCATAGACATAAAAAGGATTGGTAAATGTAGCCCTGATGGAGCAGTTTTTCTGCCAGCGATGGGCGACTTATAGTAGTCGTCAGTCCGTCCGTCCGTACAATCGTGTCCAGGCAATAACTCTGGCATTCCTGGACGGATTTTCAAATAAATTAGCAAAAGTGCTCTCCGCAACAAGACGACGTGGCGCGCGCAAAATTCAGTTCCGTGGCTTTAAGGTTAAGGTCACACTTAGAGGTCAAATGTCAAAACCACTTCGGGGTCATTTGTCACTTACAGTGACATTTCTGATTTAGTTATGCAATGTTCACGAATAAGCCGAGAAACATAAAAGCCATAGAAGTCGCTCGGGGAGCAACCCGTTCCAACTTACGATAATTAACATGGTTATACATCTCACTAGAAAAATGTAAATCGAGAAAAGAAGCGACAGTTATAACATATCAGTTTTGGTGAGTTGAATTTCTTTAGGATAGATAGTATTCACCAAGGTAAAAAATTATGTCTATGACTATGTCATCCAAATACCGAGAGATATTATTAAAGGTTTCGATGACATCTACGTAAGTATATGGTGAAAGCCATTCACACATTCACTCTAGCCTTTGTTTAGTGCTGTTTGGTGGCTATCAAATGTCGGTCCGACTACACATATGTAGTATTATTACTTAATGGTCCTTTGGAATCATCAAGCCCTATATGTGTGGATTTAACATGGAATACAGCTGAAACAGGTGCTAGAGAGCGTGATATGTGTTGTAAATTATAGCTCAGGAACAGACTCAATCTAATATCTAACCAACAAGGCAGCATCAATAGGCAATATAAGTAAAACACAAATATGGTCGTGTAAATATAATACAAAAAAACAATAGCCTAGAAAGCCACAATGAAGGTACTCAATGACTTAGCAGAAGCCAGAGCAACAATAGAATAAACCATAAGCCGAGAAACATAAAACCAATAGAAGTCGCTCGGGGAACAACCCGGTGCAAGTGGCAATAATTAACAGTGTTATACTTTCCACTAGAAAGTTGTGAGTCGAGAAAAGCAACGACAGTTTCAGACATATTATTTTTGGTGAGTTAAAGTTCTTTAGGATAGATAGCATTAACCAAGGTAAACAATTATGCCTATGACTATGTCATCCAAAGACCGAGAGATATTATTAAAGGTTTCGATGACATCTACGTGAGTATATGGTGAAAGTCATTCATAAATTCACTCTAGCACTTGTTTAGTGCTGTTTGGTGGCTATAAAATGTCGGTCCGACTACACATATGTAGTATTATTACTTAATGGTCCTTTGGAATCATCAAGCCCTATATGTGTGGATTTAACATGGAATACAGCTGAAACAGATGCTAGCGAGCGTGATATGTGTTGTAAAATATAGCTCAGGAACAGACTCAATAGAATCGTGTTTGCTACTTTATTCTCTTGCTTGTAGTAGTTGCTTACATGGTATCCCCTTTTCAGTATTATTGGCATTCACACTAGAGTTCATGTCGTGTTGCGTGACATTGTAAATAGTCTTTCTACTATTAATTAGTAGTGTTATTACTTCCGTGTCCTTTGTGATAATCACGCCAATCTGTGTGATTTTAGAGTAGAATACCGATTACGCAGTTGTTAGGGGGCTTGAGAGGTGTTGCAAATTATACTACCTCTCAAGAACAAACTCAAAATAGTAGATATAAAGTAAGTCAGGAACTGCAGCATTCAAGAACAAGAACACATCAAACAGAAATAAGCACAAATCATTAAGGGTTTGACAAGATGAAATTTAAGAAAATCATCAAACGCTACCGTGAGGTTTTAGGTAGACGTCTTGATATGGTCTACAATGTGTGACAGTTTCCAACTTCTTTTTATGCATGTTGTCAAGAGAGGGGAAGCTACTGTTTGGATCATGTGAGCTTAATCACTGTGCACTTACCTGGGTTATCCTCAATAAATACATAGCCGTCCAATTCGCTATTTCTTAACGGCCTTGGCTGCAAAAGTTGAACATCATAACTTTTAGAGTTACTGGGATCATCTGCAAATAATATTACCTTTCTCAGTAACTGGCATACTTATTAAGCTTGTCACACCTGTTTTATATTGTTTGCTCGTTTTCAGTTAAAAACTTAACTTATTAAATTGGACAAGAGCGACGCTTAACAGGGCATTGTCTATTGAGGTATATGATTATATGTTATGCATTTTATTATACAAACTGTATTCATTGAGACAGTCATCTTTTATTGTTGAATAGTATTATAAGAGCAGCATACAGCTACCTTGATAACATCACTCAATGTGAATGGTTGACAGGTATTTTAAATAAGTTGGGTAATATGTGCCGAAGATTGTCTACGCTTTGTTAACTTTATTAAATAAACTCGTTGGATAAAATTGACATGATGTGTGACACAGCCTCGCATACTTTTATCCACCTCATTCAAGAAATTCAATATTAAATCATGAAGATCCTCTATTAATACCTGTCTTACTCTGTTCATACCGGAATTATAGCGAGAACGACAGACGTTTGCTTTTGTATTAAACAATCGATGAGGCATGGCACATGTACTTGGTGTCATTTAACGCCATTTCGTGTATAGGGTTAACTAATTAAATGGTGATAACATTACACGTTTGCTGGAAGGATGTTCCATGTGTACGACGACAGAATTAGTTCTTGTTTAACTGAAAAGGATTTATGTTGTAAGGCCAACGGGTGCGACAGTTTTGAAATCTAATATACTATTTTGATTGGAAAGTAGACACTGACGTCGAACAGGCAATGCAGCAGTTACAGAACACGGTCAACCAAAGGCGTGCATACAAAACAAACAACCATTACAAGGAAACATAGTTGCAAAGTATGGACCACCGCAGACATAAAAAGGGTTTGCAACGGTAGCCCTGATGGAGCAGTTTTTCTGACCCCGATGGGCGGCATATAGTAGTTGCCAGTCCGTCAGTAAGTCCGACAGTCAATTCAATCTTGTCCAGTCAATAACTCTGGCATTCCTGAACGGATTTTCAAATAACTTAGCACAAGTGCTCTCCGGAACAAGACGACGTGTCGAGCGTAAAATTCAGATCCGTGGCTCCGAGGTCAAAGTCACACTTAGAGGCCAAATGTCAAAACCACTTCGGGGTCATTTGTCACTTACAGTGACATTTCTTTTTTAGTTATGCAATGGTTACGAATAAGCCGAGACACATAAAACCCATATAAGTCGCTAGGGAAACAACACGGTCCAAGTGGCAACAATTAACAGTGTTATACTTTCCACTAGAAATATATAAATCGAGAAAAGAAGCGAAAGTTTCAAACATAATAGTTTTGGTGAGTTAGAGTTCTTTAGAATAGATAGTATTAACCAAGGTTTAACAATTATGTCTATGACTATGTCATCCAGATATCGAGAGACGTTATTAAAGGCTTCGATTACATATACGTGTGTATATGGTGAAAGTCATTCACAAATTCACTCTAGCGTTTTTTTAATGCTGTTTGGTGGCAATAAAATGTCGGCCCGACTACACATATGTAGTGTTATTAGTTAATGGTTCTTTGGAATCATCAAGCCCTATATGCGGCTTTAACATGGAATACAGCTGAAACAGGTGCTAGCGAGCGTTATATGTGTTGTAAAGTATAGCTCAGGAACATACGCAATAGAATCGTGTTTGCTACTTTATTCTCTTGCTTGTAGTAGTTGCTAACACGGTATCCCCTTTTCAGTATTATTGGCATTCACATTAGCGTCCATGTCGTGTTGCGTGGCATTGTAAATAGTCTTTCTACTATTATTTAGTAGTGTTATTACTTCCATGTCCTTAGTGATGATCACGCCTAGTCTGTGTGATTTTAGAGTAGAATACCGTTTATGCAGTTGTTAGGGGGCTTGAGAGGAGTTGCAAATTATACTACCTCTCAAGAACAAACTCAAAATAGTAGATATAAAGTAATTCAGGAACTGCAGCATTCAAGAACAAGAACACATCAAACAGAAATACGCACAAATCGTTAAAGGTTTGACAAGATGAGATTTCAGACAAGCATCAAACTTCACCGTGAGGATTTAGGTAGACATCATCATATGGTCTACAATGTGTGACAGTTTCCAACTTATTTTTATGCATGTTGTCAGAAAAGGGAAAGCTACTGTTTGGACCATTTGAGCTAAATCACTGCACTTACCTGGGTTATCCTCAATACATGCATAGCTGTCCAATTCGCCATTGTTTAAAGGCTGTGGCTGCAAAAGTTGAACATCACAACTGTTGGAGTTATTGGGATCATCTGAAAATAGTATTACCTTTCTCGGTAACTTTCTTACTTATTAAGCTTGTCACACCTGTTTTATATTGTTTGCTCGTGTTTAGTTAAAAACTAACATATTAAATTGGACAAGAGCGACGCCTAACTGGGCATTGTCTATTAAGGTATATGATTATATCTTATGCATTTTATTATACAAACTGTATTCATTGAGGCAGCCATATTTTTTGTTGAATAGTATTATAAGATCAGCATACAGCTACCTTGATAACATCACTCAATGTGAATGGTTGACAGGTATTTTAAATAAGTTGTGTTATATGTGCCGAAGATTGTCTACACTTTGTTAACTTTATTAAATAAACTAGTTGGATAAAATTGACATGATGTGTGACACAGCCTCGCATACTTTTATCCACCTCATTCAAGAAATTCAATATTAAATCATGAAGATCCTCTATTAATACTGTCGTACTCTGTTCATACCGGAAATATAAGGAGAACGACATATGTGTGCTTTTGTATTAAACAATCGATGAGGCATGGTACATGTACTTGGTGTCATTTAACGCCATTTCGTGTATAGGGTGAAATAATTAAATGGTGATAACATTACACGTTTGCTGGAAGGATGTTCCATGTGTACGACGGCAGAATGAGTTCTTGTTTATACAGCTGAAACCGGTGCTAGCGAACTTGATATATGTTGTAAATTATAGTTCAGGAACAGACTCAATAGAATCGTGTTTGCTACTTTATTCTCTTGCTTGTAGTAGTTGCTTACATGGAATCCCCTTTTAGGTATTATTGGCATTCACACTAGCGTTCATGTCGTGTTGCGTGGCATTGTAAATAAGCGTTCTACTATTAGCGATCTCAGCTCGCGTCGCGAAGCGACGCGCGCACGCGCGAGCTCTACGGTAACGCGAGTAGCAAATACTATGGAGAAAAAAATTGGTAAAAAAGTCAAAACACAGTTAACTCCCTTGTTAAGGGGAAGTCATGGCTATATTCGTTTCAAACGCAGTTAACTCCCATCTCTGTTTTGTATCCGGCCCACCTCTATTCGCGTTGGATCTAGTCCATCCAGTTTGCCGGTTACCAGACTTCATTGTAAATGTGACGTCATTAGGTAAACAACCGTCTGGCAATTTATAAAATAATGGTGATTATTACCAGCTGAGAGTCAAGGTAACGGTATTTCTACCTAATCTTTAAAAGCTACTACAGTATCGATAATCTAAAATAAAATGTTTATATGAAAACGCATCGCACTTCAGTGATATAGATAGATGTTACGACAAAGTCGGTGGGTGGGGAAATTTCAACTAGTGCATAGCAGTCTGCTGTTGCCAAGTTTTCAAGTAATGTGAGCGTTTTTATTTAGAACTCAGATGTTGAACGGTGCATAAAGATTCAATTATTTTTGTCAAGTTCTGAAAAATGGTTTGGCGTAGGAACAGGGGAGGGTTGGGGGCCCAATAATCTGAGTGGGGGTGGGTGTGGGGAGTGATCAGAGTATGTTACAATGGGCCTGGGCGGCAAAGTATGTTTTGGCTCCCACTCCGCCCCCTGCCTCCCCGCCCCCACCACAACCCCCCCCCTCCCCCCCCCCCCGTAAAAAAAAAGTTTCCTGAGATTTTACAGTCTAGTTGCAAGAAAATGCATTTTAATTAAGAAATAATCTGATCTGTATCTGATGAATACGTAGTAAATCCCAATACTGGTATTTCACTACGGGAAACTAAAATATAATAAATACATACCTGTGTTTTATCGGTGAATAAAATGCAGTTTGGAGTTCGGATGGCTGTGTAGTAATTAAATCACGAGTGCGGTAACACAAGTGATTTAATTACTCACATCAAAACGATTTTATTCGATTATAACACAACCATAACCACATTGTTTAAGCTATTGTGGGGGTACTGTATATTAACTCGGAGGTCAAGGTAATCAGGCTGCTATGTTTACAGGCTTTTCCATTAGGGGACCCCATATGCAAAGTTCTGCGCGGTTCAATATGCTTAAATACACTAGTATCACGTGACAACAATTAAGTCATTGCTTACGTCATATAGCTTGCGCTGTATGACGTCAAACGTTCTCAGCTTGTTCAAAAAGCTTATTAATGTTATACGAGAGGTGTTCAACTTATATTTTTTATAGTGTAACTGAATCAACTATCTTGAAATTCTCGCCGAATATGTTGATTGTAATGTCAAGTCTAATGATTCCTTCGATATGAAACATTATGACATGCACTATTATGTGCTTCCTAATGTTTGCTGCATCCGCATTTTTGAAAATGGGTAGAGGATGACATTTTGAAGCAAAAATCGTCAATTATAAAAATAACTGAAATACAAATTTTAACTCAAATGCTTTTAAAATATCGTTAAAGGTTATAGTAATCCGATATGTCCATGCCTGAACGTAGAAATGCGTAATATGCATTTTTTTTTTAATTTGTCGATTTTCAAGATGTTAGCGAAAATTAGCATGAAATTTAACTATGAAAATGACTAAATTTACGAAAGCTTCTAGTTCAAAACATTTACTGCAGGCATTTTTGTGACTTCCTCCGCTATAAAAAACAAGTTTCATAAGTTTCTCAAAATAAAAGATAGAAAAATATATAACTTAAAATTTTGGGACAAAACACACACATTTGCAAATAATGATAAAAATAATATAGTTTTTTACCAAAGATCTCTTTAAAAGGTATATGCTATACATATATGATATACATCAACAATAACTGTTCATGTTTTTATATCACAAAGTATGATTAAAAATATTTATTTTGGTTAATTTATAAAATTATCAGTAACATAGGAGCAAATCTTCCTATTATCTGTCAATGTTTTAATATTGCGATAAAAAGTCGAGCTTTTAATTCAGCATCTATATTTTTGTCTTAAAATAAAACAAACGATCATATTTAATTTATAAACACAGGTTGAAACCATTATGATATGCATTTAGTGAACTTATTTGGTTTAAGGTAAAACTCCACGGCAACAGCAACATATAGGTTTAAAATTAGAAAATAGTGTACACATTATTCAAAATGTAATTTAAAAAGAACCGCGTGAAATTGGATATTATTTTTAAATGCATACGTTCTAAACGACAGTTTCGCATCATTAAATCACGTATTTTTTATGACAATCTCTTCCGCTGAAAAAAACCATCTTATACAAAAGTGTTCATTTATAAGTTGAACACCTCTCTGTATGATCAGATGGGTTTATATCGGGTGTGTGAAAGGTTTGGGATCATGGCAAGTTTTTTGTTATTAACATTTCATTAAAATTACTGTTGAGTTTGTCTTCGCGACGTATACGAACCGGAGTTAGCATCATAATCTCATTGGAGGATCATCATATCAGCAACCTTCATAGGAAACATTTGATGATCACCACTGGATTATCGCACCCTATTCATCGATTCTCACTGGAGATGCAGATCAGAATCATAAACTCTCACTGGAAACGCGCATCAGATTATTAGTATCATCGCGTTATTTATTATCAGAGTGCGAATTTCTCTGTACCTTCTCTGTAATTTCTCTCTAACTTTACTGATGGTTAAAGAATAAACATCAACAACGTTTCTAGTTCCTGTCATATTTGTAGGATATATTTATTCAATATTCACTGCAGTACTATAAACGTCTTATACGTTAAAACAACAATATGTAATCTTTCATCTGTGTATTCGATTGTTTTTCTTTGATAATTATATATAGTTAAAACATTTTAAAGGTTGCATTAAATGTATGTAAATGCATTAAATGTATGTAAATGCAGTCTCTGACATTGGTTCTTTCTTTAGTTATCCCAACCACTCATCGCCATCCTGTGACGCGCAGTATTACTATACTGGCGTGTTTTAGATTCCATTCGATTACGATGGTTGATGTCCGGTTTACGCACAACATCTGCGAATGTGACAGCTCACGTAAGCGGTGATGATTTGTCATGCACTGACATGTCGATTGTGGTATCCAGCAGGCGAGTGTGCCGTTTTCTCCGAACACAAGTTTAAATTATACAAGATGAAAAATTAAATATAAACTTCCAGTTGTTTTGGTTGTGGAATCATTTTATTGATGGTCTGTATAATTTTTTACATTCAATAATTTAGTTTGATATTCCTATTTTAACTTTACGTTTGTTTTTTGCGTCGCGGTACATTATATTTTTTCTTAATTTTTCCCATAATTTTTCATATTAATTATTTCAATTTATATTTTATTATTTGTTATTGAATATTTGATGCGATAAACATTATGCCGTCTCTTAATTATTTTCCTATAATAAATATTTATCAATGTAGGTAATTCATATGGATGTCCGTCCTTTTAAGGCATGTATCCCAATACAAATCAGGACTGTTAAAATAATGACAAGGATCTAATCTGTAATATTCAACACATTTTTTTTTTAAATTTTCAAATACATCTACAGGTAATATAACATAACCTTCAATATACAGATCGTGTCATTCTCACAAAAGTTTGTTATAGCATTTGTTTAGAAAAACAATAAGAAACATTTCATTTTATTATACGTTTGGTATTTAGTTCTGCACATACTGCATACATAATTGTCTACATTGAATGCTTAGGTGCAAAAACGTGAACTGTTTTAAAATGTTAGACTTATCGTAAGATGTTTACTAAAACGGGGCCCAGGTATTGAAGACAAAATAAATCAAATACAAATCAATTACAAACAAACCGTGAGAACATGATTATATTTACCATACGGTTTAAAAGATGAAATACATGTGTTGTGTTATGCTTTGAATGAGGTGGAAAAACGATGCTGGTTTAAAAGATATAGAAAAATATAAAAGATTAAGCGACAAAATAAAAACTGGCAATTATGACTTAGAGAGTGTTATAAATAAAGTTTCAACACAATGAGGACGGTTTATGTCGAAAAAAGCAACGCGTTTCATGACGAAATAGCATTTTTGTTAAATAGTGTATTAATACGTCTGAGGATGGCCAGAAGCGCTGTCAGATAATCAATAAGCTTGAGAACAGAAGTAGAGCATTCATTACGTGGTCCGAGTATTAACTGTCATACCCCATCCAGCCCCTTCTCCAAGAAACGAAAACGGAGTTGGCTGGGGTATGAATAAAACAGACAGAAAATTTCGGTTTTAAAAAGTTTGGATATTGTCAAATTAATACATTTAATAGGTAATTTTAAACAGATTATAGCATTCTTTAAGTGGAAAATATGTTTTATTGTCGAAATATCCGTTATAAAATCCTGCAAATATCAGCTTTCCCATCGCTTAATGGAATTAGGGCGGTACCGCGTAATGTTTACAACAAAAAGTAACGTCGGTCATGCATGGTATTAGTTAATTCGTTAAAAGAAATTCTCCAAAGAACTTTTTTGTTTGCATGTTCTTCAAGCGTTTCTTTAGAAACCAATCCATGTATAAAAAATAAAGCACAATTTGTATACGATTTAAGACTAGTTGTTGATAGCACACTATTAAATGTTTTTCGTAAAACTGAACGTTATAGATTTGAACTAGTTGTTAATTATAAATGAGCTAATGTAGATTGAACTTGTTGATTTGTTTCTATGCGAAAGTGAGCATAAAATGTTTGTTTTTTCTCAAATAATAATAGAGAATTAAAGAAACATTAAAACAATTAAATATACGTCGAAACAAGTACATTTCTTTTTACTTTTGACGCAATCATAAAACGTGCAACTACTTACGTTTTCGATTTCGAAATGTCTAGTATTAAAATACTAAGCAATATTTAACGCTATTTCTATCGTCCTGTTTTAACCTACTTGTTTTATATTATAAATTGAACAACCAATAGTAGTAGCATTGAAAAGAATGCCATAATTGATTGCTCTCATACGCAGAGTAATTTTACAACTGTAATCGAAAGACCATTAATGTTAGACAAAAATAAGCAATATGTTGTTGGACTCGATAACATTAATCCGATGTCTTACTCATGGTATAACATTAGCGATATGATATTTAATAATAAATTGTTTAAATATTTTAAAGCTACAGATTTGAGTGATATCATTTTCGGAAAAAAGCATATTTGTACAGTAATATTGATGTTAATAATTATATAAAAGAATTGTTAGCTGTAAACGGTGATTTCCGACCTAAATCAAATGTTCCGCAAATACGTTTACTTTAATTTGATTTAGCAAGTTTCTAATGTTTAGTATCTATAATAAGTTTTCACTTAATTTAAAGGCCCAACTGCCGTATAAAAGCCACCAGATGGAGCTGGTGCAGATTTTTCATTTAAATTTATACATGGTTAAATCAGGAAGACCTTTTTCAAAATATTGAAAATTCCACCTCATAACAAATTCAATATTTGGCACAGAAGTAAACTGATATTAAACAAATGTATTGGTAAAAACATATTTGTGAAAAAGTATTTCTTATTCCTAGTTTCAATTTTTTTTTAAACCCAACTTACAGAAATTTGAAAATATAGGGGAGGAGCCTGTGGGGTTATGAACTGAGAAGTGTACACCACTACACGTGGTAGTGTTTACAGCAGACGACAGACACTCAGCGTTATGGCTTAGAGATAGGCAGAAGTTATGTGTGTAAACCTCTGTTGCAGAGTACTCTGAGATGGGATGTTTGTATCTGTGACTATTCATGTGGTCCAGATAACAAATTATCTCTACCATGTTCACATCAGAATCAAAAACAGCACTATGCACTTCTATATATCCCACCCATGAAAACTGAACATTCCCTCCTCAGGCTCAGTGATGTATGTTCCTCAGTCATAACTATATACAATGTAATTACTTATCTTATTATCTCCATCATCCACTCCTAAACAATAATTTGTACAGTTATGCTTTATTTTGTATGTTTATTCCCAACACAATGTAATCAACGCATATCTTGTATACTGCAGTATATATACACTGTTTCTCCAGACTAACTATAATTGGCAATTAATTTTCATTTAACACTGATAACTTGAAATATTGACTGGCAGTGTAAAGTTAAGTTTAGTCATCAGATTACATTTGCAAAAGTTCATAGCAATTCTTTTTCATATTATACATAGTGCAGTGGATATTAGAGATGAAAATAAAAGGGTAAAACACGAATTCATAATACTGAAAAAACTGTCACAGTTCCAATAAATAAACAGAAATTATATACTAGTAGTTTAGAGCCAATAGATTGAACATTTTTACTCCTAACTGATTTGTAAGTACATTTTTCTGTCGTCTGCAAACTCTACATCCAGTGAGAGTTGTTTATATATTCTGTTATTTTTAGAGTCATTCACTGTAACTGACAGGCCTGTATAGCTGGTGTAATTGATAAGACACACCTCAAAATTCTCCATGTCATGGTAGGGAATGTTGCCCCTTTAAGACCACCATACGTTCATATCTTTATAGTTGTAAAACAGTTGTAATTGTTTGAGAAACTAAATTTGATCAGTAAAACCAAATATAACAAATTATATTGATACTTTAAATATTGTATTCAATGTGATTTATTAATAATTCTATTGTTGATGGATCATCCGGAAAATTAATTTATGGCATACGTACAGCTGACCTCACTAGGCCATTTCGTTAAAGATGAGCCTAAAACAGTTGGGTATTTTGAAGTAAATAAAACCATTATTAACCGTTTTACTACTTAATATATAACTCGTTTCTCTTGTGAACTAATCAGCCTTAATGGAGTTCATACCAATTTCAGATATATTTTAAAGATTTAATATAATATTATATATGGCACATTAAACAGGTGTATAAATATAACATTAGTACAGGAAAAAGGCATTTTATACAGGGGAAAAGTGCCGCTGATAAATTACTGTCAGTTATAAAAACCTAAATCAAGAGCTGAACTAATATAGAAAGATCTGACAAAGGCTAATAGTATGCTTAAACTGACAATAATTACGAACACGATCGAAATACAAGAATTAATAGTTGACTTGCTGGAACAGGCAACAAAGGAAATAATTATTCGCTAAGAATGAAATAATTAATTATTATAAATGTATCTAGTTAATAGTATAAAGATGTGAAAAATATAATACGATGAATAGGAATGTACCTATTCAGTTTGATGCTCCTATAAAAAGACCTGGAAATGATAATAGAAAAGTCTCTACGATTTACAACATATAGTGAAAGCCACATGAAGTTCATTATATAATGAACGATTATAAGTCAAAAAGGGCCATAATTCTATAATAAACTAGGCATTAACATTGTATGATATAGAGGGACATAATGTCATCAGTTGTTATGGGTATTTGAAGTCTGGGAACAATCCGTTCAAAACTGTTTGAAAACTATGGTGCAGTTCGTTATACAATATTACAGTGGAAAATTCTAAGTCAAACAAAAGTTCAAACTTATGTTATATAAGGTCATCAGTTGTTATGTGTATATGCAGTTTGGAAAAAAACATCCAACACTGTTTGAGGAATGCAAGTAAGAAAATGTGCCTGCCTGCCTGTTTGCCTGTTGTCCGTCTCCGTCCGTCCGTCCGTCCGTCCGTCCGTCCGTCTGTCTGTCTGTCTGTCTGTCTGTCTGTCTGTATGTCTGTCTGTCTGTCTGTCTGTCTGTCTGTCTGTCTGTCTGTCTGTCTGTCAGGACATATCGTTGTTAAAAAAAGTACAGGTCAGCCAGGTTACACCAAACCAGGCAACAAAACAGATCAACCGAAGGTACGATGGTATCATAGGCATTACAAAAACCTGTTGTATGCTACATGAATGAAAAGATCATCTGAGAACAAATTATAAGAGCTGTTGGAGAACAGTGCAATTCGCCGTGTCCATTTTTTTCCAGAAAACTTTTTAACAAAATAACACAGATATATCCTTGAAAAATAAAATATACTATTTGACATTTGAACTCCATTTCAAGAACAATCAAGTTGTTACTATGTAAAGCATTTTAGATAGTATACAATATCAATGTTTTAGAACAGCTATATACATAAATAACTGAATGGAAATTGACAATACACCCTAATTACGGTTAGTCCTTTGAACGCATTTGACCTTTGACCTAATTGTTCCCTGGAAACAGCCCTTGGACTGCCATATAATCACAATATCCCGATGATCTTCTTTTGCAACAAATAGGCCTTAAATTATAAATTTTGACAAAATTCTGGTTGTTTGGATTTGATTGTGATTTGGCTCAGAAACAAATAGAAACACAATGGACATTATCATGGGTAAAAAAAGAGATTTTGTTTTTATGAATTAATTTATCTGTCGACTTAAACAAATGTGATTGATTTAAATTATAATCATATTAACAAACAAAATCACATTAAGCTTTGGAATCGTATGTACCTAACCCCACTTGGAATAATAACTTTCAATAACCCTTTACTAATATCAAAACTTAATTATGTTTTTATTTCTCAACTAAAACCAAAAGAGTTAGCAATTAAACATACGAACAACATTTAAATGAATTGTTGTGGGAAGGTCCAGCAAAATTTAAACAATTATTCTTAAACAAAAATACAAATAAGGTAAAAAGCAAGATTAAACAATACAAAATGACTGTTATGGGTCTCAAGTTATAAACACCGTTAAAACAATCGCCAATTTCCTTGTCAATATAAATATATAGAGAACCAAAGTTTACCATTTGTGTAATTACTTCCCTTTACAATTGAAATAAGAGAGAAATTATAATGTCTGTAAAACATGTAGATTACCACATGTTGCTATACACATATCTCTTTTGAGACTTATTTCCTTAATATAACTGATAAGTATGTAAGTTATACTTCCCATGATCTCTTCTATACATCCTAAAATCTGGTCAACGGGATTTATATATCATTTACTTGCTAAACTTATTTGTATCAGAATATGAATAAAAAGAACTGATAACTATGTTCGCTTTAAGTGAGTTTTAACTGTATCATCAAATCAGCAGTATCTGGTAAGACCACTCTATTATAATACAAACTTGGTTATAGGTAGTAAGAAATTTTTTTAAAAAATAATGGTATGGTACGGGTGTTTATTTTATACTTGACCGATTTAACTCTAATGGAACACACTTTTCACTCCAGGGATTAGTTTACTAACTGGTGTAAAAACAAAGTTCATGACTTACAATGGAATTGTAGCATCAATTAAATCCATGGCAGATAACACACATGTACATGTGATAAACACTATATTATTCGACACAACGCTGTCATTAAATAGCATGCCATTCGTAAGAAACATATAGTCAGTAAAGAATTTTATCACATACTTAGCCAAAATAAACAACTTTCTTCCATATTTAAAAGTGAACACAAATATATATGTGTAAGGTGTGTGGCGTGATGGTCCTCCCCGACCTGTCACACACCTATGTACGTGGTAAATAAAGAGGTCACCAAGAGGTGGTTGACATTATTAGTTATTTGCATTCTTGACAGGGGACATGGGCTCACATTACCTGCCAATAAATTATATTCACCCAAGCCATTAGGCGAGGGGAGATATACTCTCCTGGCATGGATTGTGAACCCATGTTCCCAGTCAGGATTCCAATTAACGAATTTTCATGCTTCAAAGTTGTTATTAAATATTTAAAAACAAATAGTATTAGTTATTTGGATTCAAGAATCCTAATAACGAATTGGTAATGCTTTAAAGTTGTAATTGCTTATTTGAAAAAAAAACACAAAAAAACAACGGTATTAGTTATTTGCATTCTTGACAGAGGACATGGGCTCACATACAAATTGATATTTCTGGTAATTTCACCGTATGCAATTCGGGGTTGGAATCGGGTCAAGGATCACAATAATCCCCACCAATTTTAAGTGATGATCATAGTCTTTTACTATGATTACCCTGATAAATGACTATATAAGAGCAGTGAATAGTTTTATTGTCAGTCCTAATTTTAAATTAAATAATTGTGTATGATATACATGGTGAACATAATTAGAAAGTCAGGAGACACTAGAAGAGATCCATCAATTACAGTTTTTTTACTAATGGTATACATCCACGCCAGGCACTATCACAGTGTTGGATGAAAAGAATTGTCACTCAAATCTTTAATGATTGTTCGTAGCTGATAAAATACTTGACATGCATTGCAGGGTCGGAGGCTTGTAGGTAGGAACAGTACCGGTCGATTGAACCCGTTTTTGTTGGTCTGTGTTGAGGTTTATCAGCTACGGCCGTCAATGTGAGAACAGCTCCGTGTTGGTGTTGATCTGTATGGATCGACCTTATATTGGCACTAACATGTTTATTTGTGCAGTCATGCAGTAAGATTATAGTAGTTTATAGTTTGTGCTGCAGTGCAGGTACTTAGTGTTTACATATCACATTATTTATGTTATAAACCTTTTCGCGTTTATTCGTTAATTTCGGGCGTTTTTTAAAATACATTTTGAGCTCATACGCACATTTTTGAAAATGGCTTGTTGGTTAGAGATTAGATCATGGCGGGGATTTCTTTATGTTTAATGGGATGACAGTAGGGTAAGTGTGAGGTTTGGTGCACCCTAGAACCGGTTTAACCCCCCCCCCCCCCCCCCAGTGGCCTACTTTGCCACAGACCATTCCAAGGCGGTAGCCCTATTGTCAACCCTTTTGTGTTTGTGATGTCGTTTGCTTTTATTATTACTTTTGCCTTCTTGTTTGTCTGTTTGCGTGTTTGTTTCTGTGTTTTGTGGTTGACTGTCCTCCTTGAATGCTGCTTTCCCTGTCCGATCTTATTTATATTTCTTTCCGGCGATGTCACTACGCCTATGACAGAAGAAGACATGTTGGAGATACTAGTTAAGTATAAGATTACTCCTCTAGTATCAGGTGATATTATTCATAAAGAGTTTTGATCATAATACTCCAGTAAAATGTCAATGAGGAAGGTAAGATGGTGTTCAATACAGATCATGTCACCCTTACTAAAGGCGTCCTACAATTAAGGTTGAACACATTGGGGATGGACATGACACAACCTATATGCAATCATCATTACATGTCCCTAAGATACCCTTCTTTTCAGGGGACAAGCATGCACAGAAAGGCGATATTTCATATAATGAATGGCGCTTTGAGATTAAATGTCTCATAGCGGATGGTGCAATTTCCCAGAGTATAGTCATACAGGCTATGTGGAGATCAGTAAGGGGCACAGCTCGTAAAATGTTAATTCAGTTAAGGGAAACAAACATGGTGGCCGAGGTCCTGGCCAAATTAGATACAATACTTGAGGATGTTTCAACCAAGGGCATTCTAATGCAAACGTTTTTTTTAACTCTTCTCAAAGAGAAGAAGAGTCTTTCACGGCCTTTGGGTGTCGTCTGGAAACGCTTCAGCAGACGGCAATTGCACATGGTTACCTGTCCCATGAGGCCCATAATGATTTGCTAAGGCATACATTTTGGACCTCACTCCATTTAGAGAAGTTAAAATTCAGTTAGTTATGCCCAAACCCGTCATAAATATGAGACAATAACAAATTATGAACACTTATTGCGGGACATCAGAATGGTAGATAGGGAAAGTATGCAAGGGAACACCCCAGTTCCCAAAAAGGCGCAACAATATGCAGTTGTGGCTGACCCCACCATGCACGATCGATTAAACACACTTGATGGTAAAATAGAGGCACTGGGGAAAAGGCTTGATGCCAAGATTGACGATAAGTTTAATCGAATATTGAAGAAACTTGATGCAAGACCTGCAGAAATCCAGAACTGGTTAAATTTCTACCCCACCTCAGCAAGGTTACAATAACAGGGGTAGAAGAGGATCATATAGGGGATGGGGAAATAGGGGATCTAGCGGAAGAGGACAATGGGGTTCATAAGATCGGAATTTCCCAAATACTGCTGTTAATGTCCTTACAAGCGCCGGGAATAAAGTTGACAAATGCCAACACTTGGTAGACCGTATAATTGGATCAGCTAATATAGGTACAGTTATAATACAGGGTCAACCCCAAAAGTACTTATAGATAGTGGTTATATGGTAACGACGATGTCAGAGTCGGGGTTTAACGCGCTTAAAGATAAACCGAGTTTATGCAATCTTGATAAAACACGTGTTCTCCGAAGATTCTTTCGATATCGGGCAGACCGACATAATAGAACATAATACTGTTCTTGAAGATAATGTCCCTTTTAAACAACCCTATTGTAGAATACCACCCAATATGTATGAAGAGGTTAGACAGCATATAAAGGAAATGCTTGAAGTTGGGGTCATCAGGGAGTCCGTATCCTTCCAATTTTGTCTTAGTTAGAAAGAAAGATCGTTCTCTACGTTTCTGTATAGGTCATAGACAACTAGATGCATACATGATACCGTATTTTGATGATTTTATTGACTCACTGAGTGGGTCCAAATTCTGTTTAAAACTCGACTTAAAGCTACAGAGTCCCTATATCAATCGATTTCTTCTTTGTAGGCGTGTCTTTATTTGTAACTTCATGTTCACCAGCTCATGTCGAAATCGGGTATTTAAGCGAGAAAATATAGCGAAGGAAATCATTCACTGAATATACATCGACCAGTGCACATCGTACCTAAACACAGGTAACAGTAATGTTTACAAAAAAAAATTAGCTTCTTTCGGGGCTCGAACACACGACCTTCTGATTTCAAGTCCTGTGTTCTATCCACTGAACTACAACGCTACTTGAGAAAATAGTATACTAACTACCATATATTATGAGGCAAAATAACTTAACATATTTTAACGCAACTAATGATGGATCAATAAATATGCAGTCTATATTGTCGCACGTGTAAATTAACATTGCCTGGTGTAATACTGTTTCTTATCAATATGAACTAAAACTTCGCCTCAAATCAACCATATCTCGCCTTGTTATTTAGCGCTTGATGAGTTTGTGTGCGCGCTCTTGTTATTACGTAATGCCTATTTAGTGTTTAAAATGCTAAAAAATATCAATAAATAGCAGTGGTCTAGAGTTTCAGCGTACATCTTTCAAATCTTACAAGTGCAAAGCTGTGGTTCAAATCCCGTTCCGTGCAATTATTTTTTTATTACATATATTCTGGAGTCGTATATGTATCGATGTTACCTGTACGGAGGCTAAATAAAAATGTGAACTTTTACGTATCGGTTTCTCCTTATATACCGACTTTTGGGGTGTTCGTCGATTTGAAACTACTGCACACGTGACTCATTCATATTCATGAGTTATTACCAGTTAAAATAGGGAATGTACAGCTTTAAGGTTATATGCGGTGTTTGCAAAACTTGCTCAGCATAGCTTGAAATTAAAAGCTTTCAAGTGTGAACTGTTTAAAACATCCGTGACATATCTTGGTCATGTAGTTTCTGAGCAAGGAATTCAAACGGACCTCGAAAAGATCTCTGCAGTAAAAAAATTGGTCAGCTCCAAAGAATATAAAGGAACTGCGTCAGTGTTTGGGCTTTGTTGGTTACTACCAGTGATTTATAAAAGACTATTCGCGGATAGTAAAACCGTTAAATGATCTTTTGCGAGGCCATGGTACCAACAAAGTTTCTAAACGAGTTAAGAAATCTCGCAAAAAGACAACGCCTTGGGTATGGGGTGAAGCGCAGCAGAGTTCTTTCGAAACCGTTTAGGCCAAACTGATGGAGCCTCCAATTCTGGCCTATGCAGACTATAGATTGCCATTCATGCTCCACACAGATGCGTGTAGCCTTGGATTTGGAGCAGCAGTGTATCAAAAACAGCAATGTGTGGAGAGAGTGATTGCTTATGCCAGTCGTGGTTTGAGACCTGAGACAAAAGCAAAACTACATGCATGTACATGCATGTACTCAGCGATGGGTAACAGCTAAATCTAGTTACAATTTTACGCTGGAGTATCGCCCCGGTCGGCTCAATGACGACGCCTACGCTTTATCCAGAAAACCACAGTTCTTTGCTGATGTTATTAAAGCTATCTGCCAGGGTGTCATTTTAGGGGCACCATTGACAGATAGTATTGCATTCCTCATACTGCCGATGAGGAGTTGTTCTCCTCTGATAACTTTAAGAAAGTTGATTGGCAAAACGCGCAGAGTTCTGACAAGACTATTGCTATTTAGTAACGATTTTCACCGGAGAGGAGGAGAGGAGGAAATCCAGAGAGCGACGTTGTCTGTGTAGAGATACCTCGACTGAAATTGCAGGAAGGTATCTTGTACAGAATCATCGCTACTCTTGATGGTCAACCTATCAAGCAATTGGTACTTCCAGAACCATTTCGGCATATATATCTCTGGGGCATTCACGACGATGTATGTCATTAGGGCAAGGAGAAGAATTTGTGGCTGGCAAAGCAACCATTTTACTGGTCAGGTCAGACGTGTTCAGTCAAGTCGAAAACTGTGGGTGATGTATAAGGAGGAACAAACCGATTAAGCCGGTTGCTGAACTTGTGCCCATTCTTACCACTAAACCAACATCACGCAAAAAAGACCAGGACAAATCCTAATCATCCAATGGGCAATGGTTCGGCAGAACAGTTTAATCAGACCCATCTCAAAATGATGGGGACACTGGAAGAAGATAAAAAGTGTGACTGGCGACTGCTATCACGAGTGAGACAACGGGATATTCACCACATTTTCTTATGTTTGGGTGGCATCCAAGGCTGTCTGTTGATGCCTATTTAGGTATTGATACGGCTGCCGAGGGTGATGTAGACCGCACTTCCTACGTTTAAAAGCTACATGGGCGTATGAAATATCGGTACATGTACCAAGCTGCAGCTGGTGAAGCTGCGAAAAATGCCGCTCAGAACAAAGTGAAGTTCGACAGAAATATTACAGAATCCAAGCTTGAGATCGGGGACAAAGTCCTCGTTCGCAAGTATGGTATTCAAGGTAATTGCAAACTGGCAGGCAAATGGGAACAGGAACCCCATTTGGTAATACACATTTTAGATAGTGATATACCTGTGTATAAGGTGCAACGAGACACCGGGAAGGGCCCTTCCCGGATACTCCATCGCAATATGCTATTGCCCTAAGGCTTTATTTATCTTCTCATTGACTGTCCAGTGGATATACATAGACAAACGTTGTTGCCTTGAAAGCCGGTCCACACTCGGAGTATGTCCTCAAAACCACTATCTGATAACGATAGCTCTGAGAGTGACAGTTCCTCGCTGTGAATATTCGTGTCCATATATTATTCCTCAGCGTAGGACAAACCATGACAAGACCGAGGGCAATCAAATTGTTCCTGGAATTGTCAAGGGGACTTAGCCCTGTTGGAGCGGATCGACACGTATCTTTACGAGATCATGCTGATACTAGAATATATGCTCATTCCCACAGTGAACATGGGTTTGAGAATACTGATCCTGGTCCTAATACTTCGTTACGGCTATCCCACAATAAGAGACGAGGTCTGCAAGTGACACTCCTGGTTTTAGGGATACACTGCTTCATAGTATAGTTGATAATTTGTCTCTGGGGACTAGTTCCTCATCTCCGACAAATACCCCAGTCCAGTATCCTAGACGTACGATCAGACAGAGTAAGCCCAATATCGATTGGGTCAGTGGGTATTTCCCCCAGATCGCAACATTGGATGCTGGGGAAGTGTTTGTTTGAAATGCATTTTAAACTATTCAGATAGTTCATGTTATTTAATCATGTTTGAGAGCCTTATTACGGTTCTAATACTTATTTATGCGACATGATGAAGTTGGTTGTAATTGTTTTGGGTTCGGTGGTTAGCACACAGTAAAGTAAATGCTGGTACATGCGTAGATAAGTAGGTAATTGTGTTGTACTACAGTATATACTCTAATATTAAACTTTTATTACAGATGCAGCCAATACACATCATGTGAATGATTTGTAAATATGCTGTTTAAGTGTAACAGGTAATATCATTCTGTTTTATAGGAACCAGATACTGTTTAAATTATTATATGTGTATACTGAAGTGAGGTTTAAATATATGATTTTATAGCATACCTTATTGTTACTTGTTTTAAGGAAGGAAGAGGCACGTTGTAAATGACAGGAATCATTTTCGTCAAGAGAGGGAGCATGTAAATCTGTATTACACCGGCGTTGCCTGTTTGAAACAGTGCTGTTACTTACTAGGCGTGATGTATGTAACTACACACTTTGACAGACGATAGCATGCGAGTGTGAATGAAGCAAGGTTTGCATGTGACATGGAATAAATGGTGCATTAGCATTATCCAGGGCCTGCAATATTTGCATTTAAACGGGTATTCCCTCAGCCATATCGCATTATGCCAAAGGTCTTTAAAAGGAATGGAAGAGACTTAGGCGCGAGCCGTAACCAGGGTTTGCCGGTGTTTATCTAAAATATGTTTCTTTCCTGTCTAATGTTCCATTGTACTATTATTCTATTTCCGTATGCATAAATGCCTTCGTTCTGCCCTTGTATTTATGTAGTATTATGTATGTACTTTCAGGCTATATGCCGTCCAATACCAACAAATATGTTGATAACATATATGCATCGAGTTGTTATAGAATATTCATACAACATACGATTACATTATTTTGCCAAGATATCGACTCATCGTCAACTGCAGTTTCAAGATTACATAAACGTACAATACATTCAGAGTGAGAAAAGAATCGAGAAAGAAACTAATATTTGCTAAATACATTGATCTTAGTATGTTATCACTATTTTGCATAAGATCCAATCTCTGTTAGCATCACAGTCTGTTTGCGTGTTTGTTTTTGTGTTTTGTTGTTGACTGTCGTCCTTGAATGCTGCTTTCCCTGTCCGATATTTTTATCTTTCCTTGTGGGATATAATGCTAAATGATTTAAAATGGCGGAAGACAAGAATAGCTGATCTGCAAAAAAACAAGAACAGTTGGTCTTCAGAGGATTATAAGAACAGTCGATCTGCGGGAAATACAATGCCACGTCTTTAATGTTTAAAGCAGGCATGCCTAATGTAAAATACACGTCTAAATTACTTTGTGACCACTTTTTCTTTTAAATCCAAGCAAGGAAACTAGGATCACATAACATAATTCGTGTAATTTCCACTTTTGTGGCTTTTTCAATTCCTGTATCAGTCTATCTATCTTCCGTTAATTCACAAATGTTTTTTAAAGCTGTGGCCGTTATATTAATTTGACCAACACTATTGTTATATTTATACAAAACGTACTGCTCGCATATGTCTGTGTTGTAAGTTTTGTTTATTCTTACACTGAATTAACAGTATGTAATGTAACTGCCCACCTCGATCATCGCCCTACCCATCGACCTTCAACAATTACATGTACAATCAACCTTCAAAAGTACATGTACATCAATTCTCAGCTCACCCAAACCCCACCCCACCCCTTCTCAAACTCATTAAAATGTCCTCTTTCTCAATTGTTCTTGTTGAAGGATATACGTTTGCTATTTCGTTAAAAAGAGCGATGCCTTGTTTTACTGAAGGTGTATAATGTGTTGTTCTCTGAAGACTGGAAATAGTGCACTGCTCTCAGACAGTTCGTTTTAGGTACTTTAATGATCTTGTTGACCATGTAGCTCACAACGGATTCTTGTAATGTATTTGATGCCATTACTGGCCTGAACATTCGGTTGATCTATTTTGTTGTCTGGTTTGGTGGAACATGGCTTAAGTGATTATTGCTTGTTTAACAAAACATTGTCCTAACTCCTGAGCTTTCACTTCGGACAAATATTCTAGACCACATTTTGCTTAGTTTGTATGGTGGTCGTATATTTTTATTCAAGCGGAAGCATTGATGTGAACGCCCCCAGTCAGCTTCACTGTTTGAGTTCTGATCAAGTATGTTGGATATTAGAAGCGAGACAGGCAGACGATGTATATGTAGTAGCGCTCAGTTGGGCGGTATATGTAATTATAGATAGGTTTATAAGCGCGTTACAACTGTCTCGCCGCAGAGCTAGCTTTTATGGCGATATCGGTAGAGCGTCCGCTTCGCGTGCAACCGTTCCGAGTTCAAAGCCCGCTGAGTGTCTTAATTTGTCATCGTCCGTTTACAGACGAAAGAAAACGAAAGATGGACTGAAAAATGAACCATCAGTCAACAATGCTAGGCAATTAATTACTAATTAATTATGGATGACAAAAAAAGACAGATATAAAAATCGGAATGGGAAAGTAACATTCAATGACGACAGTCAACCACAAAACACAAAAACAAACACGCAAACAGACAAACGAGAAGGCAAAAGTAATAACAAATGCAAACGACATCACAAACACAAAAGGGTTGACAATAGGTTTTCCGTCTCTGAACGGTCAGTGGCCAAAAAGGCCACTGGGGGTTTAAACCAGGTTCTATGGTGCACCAAACCTCACATTTATTAGGTTTTCCGTCTCTGAACGGTCAGTGGCCAAAAAGGCCACTGGGGGTTTAAACCAGGTTCTATGGTGCACCAAACCTCACATTTATCCTATTGTCATCACAATTAAACGGGACAGTGTAAATAAAAAAACAAAAGCCTAGAAAGCCACAATGAAGGTACTCGATGGCTTGACAGAAGCCAGAGCAACAAGAGAATAAACCATTGAGGGCACGACAAGACAAGACCGCGGACAAACATCAAATGCTACCGTCCTAATGGGCTTTAGGTATGCGTCATCATAGGGTCCACAGCCTGTCCGGTCATCGTACAATTAAAGAGGACGGCGTAGTGGCGAACTGTAAAAGGGTCCACCACCAAGCATGCAGTACGTTGCAGTACGAAAGTATCCTGCTTGAGTTGATTATTTACAGTTGTATGCATAAATACACATGCAATACGTTTCACACTGAATTCCGTACGGACGGATGTTGAAAACCAGAGTGTAAAAGTAGACAATGCGCAGTCATGAAGGGAATGTTTGGAGAGTTTAGTTACAATTACTCAAGTTATTGAGAGAACTTCATTAAATTCAACGAATTTAACCAATAAAAGGGCAATAACTCTGGGGTACAATGGTCAGATCTGAATTAAATTGAATTGGATTTTATAGTCGCACCAATTGAGCAGACTTAGTAAATGTTAACCATTTTCGCCGAAAAAGGGGAGGTTACTCCTGGGTTACTGGTGCGAGATATTTTATCCATAAGCATTTTGTCGAAGTTTGGTAAAATATCAATTACAAGTATTGAAAAGAAATATAAAAAGATCGGACAGGGAAAGTAGCATTCAAGGAGGACAGTCAACCACAAAACACAGAAACAAACACGCAAACAGGCAAACAAGAAGGCAAAAGCAATAATAAATGCAAACGACATCACAAACACAAAAGGGTTGACAATAGGGCTACCGCCTTGGAACTGTCAGTGGAAAAGTAGGCCACTGGGGGTTTAAACCGGTTCTAGGGTGCGCCAAACCTCACACCTACCCTACTGTCATCCCATTAAAACAGGACAGTGTAAATAAAGAAATCCCCGCCATGATCTTATCTCTAACCAACTTTTTAACAAGTTTAACAAAGATAGTATGAAAGTGCTCATGACCAAGAATCTTACGTAGTTTATAAATCACATCACCATAGAAGTCAGATTGGAAATAGTCCTTGTCGCAGAAGAGTCCTTAAATTACTTTTATATTTGGAAAGAAGATCAGGGTTACGATAATAATATTTTGCAAAGGTTTTACGAAGTTTATGGTAACGGTAACCCTGATTGAGTAACTTTTGAGTTATACAAAGATTACGAATATTAAAGTCCTCAACTCGAGTACAAGCTCTAGAAAAACGAATAAGTTGAGACACATACTAACCATAAGAAGTTGCTCGGGGAACATCTCCATCCAAGTGGGGATAACTAACAATGTCAAAATTAAAATCATCTCTCTTGTCATAGATTTTGCTAATTAGTTTACACTTTTCAATCGAGAGATCTAGATCAAGAAAAGAATCGTTATTATCAGATATATTAGCTTTGTTAAGCTGAAGTTCTTTAGGATAAATATAATTAACCGTAGTTGGAAAGAAAGGGTTGTCAATGTTCAATATGTCATCCAGATACCGAGAGGTGTCATTAAAGGCTTCAATAACATCTCCCTGGGTATCTGGTGAAAGACTCAACATGAAATCCCTTTCATAGCAAAATAAGAACAAATCTGCGACAAGTGGTGCACAGTTCGTACCCATAGGGATACCAACAATTTGTCTATAAACGGTGGTTCCATACCTGACGAAAATATTATCTAATAGGAAGATGAGGTTATTGAGCAAAAAATAGTCAATGTCAAAGAAATTCTCCAATAAAGGGAAGATAACTATATTGTTATTTGTGCGAAATGGCTGGTTATTGAGCTCGACCCAGATATTTTGTCCATAAACACTGTTTCCATGTTTGGTATAATTTCAATTAAAATACTTAAGTTATTCAGAAGCACATCGTCAATTTCCACAGTTTTCACCAATCAAGGGGCAATAACTCTAGGAATACGTGTTCAATCTGGTTGGTTATCGAACTTGACCGAGATAGTTTATCCATAAGCATTGTATATAAGTTAAAAAAAACTAAGACAATACTCTGGTGTCACTTAATCGGTCTAAGACTAATAGTTTTTGAACTCGTTCGAGTTTTTATTGATACCTGTACCAGCAATCCGGCAGAGATTGGTACAGATGAAAAATGAAGGCTTTATCGTCTTACCAAGGCAAACGTTAACATACGACGGACGAAAGCGACATACGGACGACGGACAACGCGCCATTACGAAAGCTCACATAGCCTTCACCTAGGAGAGCTAACACGTAAAACGAAGCAAAATTCATTTTGGTCTAAAGTTTGTGTATGTAATATTTATTGTATATGCGATTTATACTGCTTCTCGAGGGCCGCAGGCCCGAGAGTGCAGTATAAATCGCATAGGAGAGAAAATATGCTATAAATGTTTTGTACCTAAGCCATTCAATGACGGTAATTGACATTTTGATTGAAAGGTTGTGTGTAAACATTACAACCAGGCACGTGTAAAATGGAGTAGGCCATGGTATAACTGCCGAATCTGTAATTTATAGCACGGCTGAAATATACTGGCATTTATAGCACGGTTAAGGTTCAGACCTTCAGGTTTATGAAAATAATATCATAAGCAAAAACAAAGGAAAACCATTAGAGCTATGTTACAAACCATAGATATTCAATGAAATCGGTCGTAAACTGCTTAAACAAACCTTGGTGCGTTACATAGGATAGCGCATATAACTATGCATAATTGCATTTTCTGGTATATAATGAGTAATATTTAGACCAATGTATTAAGGTCCTTCATAACAGACACTATCGTTATTTGTCAATTATAAATCGGACCCATGGAAACCCGCAAAACCCATGACTACGCCATTTAAATGCAAATGGAATATTACAAGTAGAAACCTTTGAATTTCGAAGGCATTACTATAACTATCTTTGAGTGTAAATACTAAAACAATATTTACTTTATTGACATAGACAGCTTATTTTATAAGTTAAAATCACAATTAAACTTGAACATATGAGTGATGGTATTTGTCCATATCTAGCACTTGATTAAACATGCACACAAGACACCGATATAGGCTTACAAAATATCTTCCAGCAAGTTAATGGCCTAGAAATCTGTAACTTCATGAAGCAATTTGATTATGGCGTCCATGAGTTTTGTCTTGCTGGAAGGTTAATACGATTTTTCAATCAAGATGACCACCAGATAATCCTATACTTACCGTTACTGGTATTTTGATGTTTGTTTCTCTTCTTGTTGTTGCTTTTTTCTTCTACTGTACGTTGTGGTGTTTCATTGGGCCACCACGAACACCAACACTAAATGGCCAATATAGTAAGTAATATTTTATTAAAGTGTCACATATCAAATACAGTTACATTTACAAATATTATACAACATTATTATTTGATATCCTGCCATCATAGACATATGAGACACTGTAAAACACAATTGTACATATTAAAACATAATAAAAGTTACACATGTATTGCGTTAA
The DNA here is from genome assembly GCA_037043455.1 of Cyrtodaria siliqua. Lineage (NCBI taxonomy): Eukaryota > Metazoa > Mollusca > Bivalvia > Adapedonta > Hiatellidae > Cyrtodaria > Cyrtodaria siliqua. Next base: position 252,788 of record JAWPHD010000176.1, read on the forward strand.
AATATATATTCAATATTTAAAAGTTATTATTTATTATTCGTTGACATATAATTAAAATGAAGACTACAATTAAATTTCAAACTTTCATTTAAAAAACAAACAAAAACAAATGACATAACCTTTGTTTTAAACTTCATTCTTTATATATAGAATTTATTTTATAACACAGTTATGTTAGAACGAAGTGTGATATGCAGAGGAGAAAATGTTGTTGACGCCTTGTCCATCCGTCAGATTCAACATGTATGACATCTTTAAAAATTATACTATTTTAAACTATGTAGGATATTATACATGAGTAATATAAAACTTGGAAGTTTAAACTGTAGGGGTTTGTACTCATTAAAGAGGAGAGATATTTGTCAAGGTGCAGTGATAGATATGACATTATTTTTCTTGATGATACACACTCAGTAAAAGAAATATAAAACAAATGGGAGACCGAATGGGGCTTTGATGACAAATTTTATTTATTCTCTAGCTCAAATATAGGTACGACTATTCTCTTTAAAATAACATGTAGTTATATGCTATAAATAATAAATGTATCCATCCTTTGGGGAATTTTTATAGTTTTAGATGTTACAATACAAGAGCAAAGAATGACTATGGCTGTAGTTTATGGACCAAATGCAGACAAACTTATTTTTATCAAGTAAGTTAGTTTTTAATGTTGTTCAAAGTTTCGGTAGCACTTATTTTATTATCGGTGGCGATTGGAATGTGCCATTAAATTACAAAATCGATACATAGATCTATAAACAAAAATAACATAAAATCAAAGGAAACAATGTTAAGCGTTATCGAACTTTTAGATGTACATGACATGTTGAGAATAAGTTATATCAACATCAAGGAACACTTGGAGGGACCTCTGTAATAAAATGGCACTCTGATACTCTTTCCTTGTCTCGTCTGACTTTCAATACTGCGTCGAGAAATGTTTGGTTGATATTAGTTATAAATCTGACCACTTAGCAATTTCTGCGCACTCATTATTTATGGATCAACAACGGGGCCGGGATACATGGGTACTTAATAACAGCTTATTAACAAATGTTGAATATGTAAATATTGTCAAACAAATTATTTCTGAACAATAGACCAATATAAATTGACAAGTTTAAATGATGAACAAGAAATACGATTTAATATATATGATCAAGTTTTTTTCGATACACTTAAACTTATGATTAGGGTAAAACCATATCCTTTACTTCCTTTTTAAAACGAGAGAAAAATAAGAAAGAAAATAAACTAGAAACTAAACTTAAACAAGTATGTGTTTTGTTAGACAATGGGAACATTTCTGTTAAAAATGAAATTGATCAATTACATATAGAGCTAAAAACAATCCGATAAATACTTTTGCAATTTAGAAAAGAGGTAATACACAGAAAAAATAATACAACAATTACAAAAAAAGTGATGGAAATGAAACAATAGACTTCAAAACAAATAATTAAACAGCAAAAAACGTTATGAGGCTCTCTACAATTCTAAACCTTTATTACCCTTATCAAAGGGAAACGAAAGTTTATTTTTTATACAAACAATCTTTTAATAAACAAGTTAAATGAAGTAGAAACCGACTCAATAGAGGGACTCTAGCGTAAATGAATGTTTAAATGCTTTTAAAAATATGAAACATGATAAATCTCTAGGTTTAGGTGTCAAATTATATAAACTCTTTTAGAAATATATTGGTATATTTATGGTTAGATCTTTGAATCAAGGATACAATTTCAAGTCGTTATCAGTCACTCAAAGACACAGTGTGATCACTTGTCTTCCTACGGAAGGTAAATCAAAACAGCATTTAAAAAACTGGATTGCATCCTCAGCTATTGCCACTCGAATTAAAACAATACTTCCAAAACTAATATCATTAAGTCAAACTGGATGTTTAAAGGGACGACAAATTGCTGATTTAACACGACTTATATCTGATCTTATTTTAAAATGTGATGAAGAAAACATTATACCCGGACTTCTTGTTTTACTAGACTATGAGAAAGCTTTTAAAATCGAAAGTCATAGAAAATTGTTTACGTATCCTTAATCTTAATCAATTTTAAACTGGTTTCGTACTTTTTATAATAATGTATCTAGTTGCGTTCTGAAGATCAGCTTTTTTCCAATACTAAGAGGTGTTCGACAAGGTGATTCTCTTTCTCCATATTTCTTTTATAATATTTGAATTTTTAAGTGCTGCTTTGAAATATCACCATATATAAATTGTATACGTGTCACAGACTCTGAATATTTATTAAATCAATATGTCGATGACTACTGTCTTTTCCTAGAGGATGATAGAAAAATCATTAAATACTGCCCTTCAAACAGTGGACAAATTTTACCACTGCTCCGGTTTAAAAAGGAGAATTGAAAATTCTAGGAATAACTTAAAACTTAGATAAATACAACTATTTTTTATAAATAATTATAAACAACAGTTACCAAAATGTTTTCCCTTTCCATCATAATTGACTGATTGACTGCTTACCTGTCCATCCTGAACACCCCCCCCCCCCCCCCCCCACCCCCCATGCATCACATTTTCCAAATGTTCAAAATATTTTACTTATTTTCTTGTGGTCGGGGAAATGGATAAGTTATAATAAACTCAATAAAAACGGTGTTCTTAGGTTTCCACATATAACACCAATAAGCCAGTCACTGAAACTTGTATGGGTTAAAAAACGTTTAGATCCTGAAATATTCTGTCTGTGGAAAACACTTGTGCTAAGTGATCTACACCAGTTTGGAGGATATAAAGTGTGATATCTCCATAAATATGGAATTAATAAAATGGCAGACTGTCAAAATAGCTTTTGAAAAACTGTAATGTATTCGTGGGCTTGTTTAGACTGTGATAATATTACAAACGCAACTATAATGTTTTTTATTTTATAATTCAAATAATGCTTTAACTTGAAATGTAAATATCGTTAAGACTCTTTGTCAAAAGGGGGTGTTGTTTATAAATGGCATTGTTAGTGCCCATTATTGTCCTATACAGAATATTCAGATACATATGACATACGGATTCCATTTACTATATACTATAGTCTACTCAATTCCAAATACATGGAAAACAAATATTAAACATGAAACTAGAATTGAATATCCTACAAATAAATGTATCAACAAAGTAAAGGCAACAAAAAAGGTTAACTTTACTTTTAATCAAGAATTTTGAAAAACCATTGCCGAACACCTAACCAGACCCAGCAAAGAATAGCCTTACAAAAGGAGAATACAGATGAATCGAAACATAGTTTTAAAATAACTGATGATACCTATCTGCAGAGCTTGTAGCACAAAATATTTCATCGTATTTTGTTGACCAATGCCAAACTTTATTCAGTGTCCGAAACAGAACTTTGCACCTTTTGTAACAGAACTTTGCACCTTTTGTAACAACTCGAAAGAAACTGTTTTACATTTATGTTATGAATGCATGTATCCATAATATGTACTTTTACGTTTGTTTTTTGTAACAAATCAAGAATCTCTGCGGAACTGATTTGAAAATAAAACCCCAGAAAATCCTCCTATATTTTGAACAGAATGAAAACGTCTTACATTCGATAATTAATATTTGTCTTTTCATTTTTAAAAGTTCTGTTTACTCTTGTACACTGAAAACAAATCTCCCAAATGTTTAGCATTTTTATTGAGCATTTGTAAAGTTATATAAACACCTTGAATTATTCTTATGCACCCTACTTGTTTATAATGCTATCAAAGCGAGATGGAACATTGTGAATAAAATCTTTAACAATTAAACAATAACGTTTATAACGTTTATTCCATCATTTAATACTGATGCTTCAAAGTTGTATATTACTCTTACTTTAGTTTGCACAGATTTTATTCCATGTCTAGTTCTTCTCAATCTAGTTCCATTGGATGTATTCGTATATGCAAGTTTTGCCTAAAATGTGTTTATATGTATAACATGTATGCATCTACACAAGTGTCTGAATAAATTTATTTAAAAAAAAATGATTTATGGACGGAGGACGGACAGACTACGAAGAGACGACAAACGAAACGATTTCGTTTATTTTTGTTAGGATATAATTGTTTTCACTCGGTAACCAGTCAGGTGGAATTTTAGTTTTAACGCAGTCGGATTTCGACACTTCCTGTGACCTGTTTTACCTTTAAGGAAGTTAATTGGGCAGAAAAAAGTGTGTGAGTTTTGGCGGGGTGGAGGGGTGGGGGGGGGGGGGGGGGGGTGGGGAGAGGTTCTGATATATTTTGTAAAGAAACATATAAAGGAAAATACAATTTACTAATTAAATTTGTTATCTGTTTCTTTGAATGAGCCTAAAATTGACTTTTACTATTTAGATATTTATGAATAAACTCTCATTTGCAATACCATTGCTTTGATCATTATTCAGCTAATTATAATGTCATTTAAAGATGTAAACATGTAATGCAAGATACATTGTTCATAGTTTTTATACCAGTTTCAGTAATGTCGCCCAATTCATTGTATGCTATATTGACTTATATGGTAGATTTCCAGAAAATATCTCAATACGAATATCTTTGGGAACGATACAAAAACCTGTTATATTATTTGAATTTGGATATTAATATACGAAATCGTTTTAATGTGTACACAGTCAATGTAAAGGTCAAACATGACAGAATAGAAACAGGTATCGTAGATAACTAATATGTAAAGTAGATTAGAAACTACTACTACTCATATATAAAGCATATTAAATTGACAGTTATGTACCGGATAATTGCCAACAACTTCCAAAATATGCAAGTCTTACCGGAAGAAATGGTAGACAGGAATTCATTGCAGTCCGAATGATTTCACTAGAATCCATGTCACACAGCTTTATTTGGCAGAACGTGTTGACACTTGTCTGGAGAATACAGATAAATCGAAAATAATTGATACAATATTGTTCGAATTGAGAAATGTTTATCATTGTAGATCACAATAAACATCGGTATATATTGTTTAATTGCAAATGTATGTATAAGAACGCTTTCAATCAGGAGTGCCTCCATCATGTCTATTAGAATTAAAATGTGTGATCAGTTAAGCGGTTAATATACAATAATATTTAAATTTTATAATGAAATCCAAATGAGACGGATTCAAACTTCATTGACGCCACTGAGTTTCGTCAGTGTGTTCTTGGTCACGACATTTTGCCCTAGCCTCGTCCGTCGGATGGAAATGTAATCGGATTCTATTCTCCGAACACATATCGTCTAATCGTTAATAAGTGGGGACTGTAGGACAGGTTCTCAGATGTATGCGTATCCTTCCCATATCTCCATGGCGGCTCTAAATAACCTATATTATGTGTTGATGAGCCGTCAAACAACATTTAACCTATATATTCCACCCGAGCAAGTTAAAAAGTCTATATGAATCTATTCGTTATTAAGAGTAAGCAAGGTTTCAGGATTGCTATGTTTCCTTCCATCTGCTCTGAGACAGCTCTAAATAACCTATATTGTGTTGTTGAGTCTTTATACAACACTAAATCAATACACATACTTATTAAATTGCTTTCAGATAAAAGTTGTATGGTCAACATGTATTCTTCTATTTCAACTCTACAGCTTGGTTACACATTTTAAAACTATTTAAGTTTATAACTAATATGTGTCGGTTACACAAAACCTGTATCATTGTGAACAGTTAACTGTTTTACTAAATATATGACAGGATTTGAATCAAACAAGTTCCTAGTCACATATTACCTTGTATATAACTGACTCATTTATTATCCAGAATGTTTTATCAAACATGAATAGTAATGCTCCAGAGTGAACAGTATTATTTAAGAAATACTGAAAAGTAGATCCCCTGGAAGCAACAAACGCAAACAAGAGACAAAAGAAACAGACTCGGTTTTATTGAGTCTTTTCATGAGGGGTAATGTGAATTGCAATACCTCTCACGCCTCCAAACACCGGCGTAAGCGATATTCTACTTTCCGCGACACTCTTTATTCGGTCCGTCGAGAGGGCGTCTTCCTCTTGGTGTGTCACAATTGATCCCTGTTTTGGACTTCCTGTACGCATATCATCATATGTTGATTGGCGACCTTCTGTAAATCGGGGTGAGGATGGGGTCATCTAAATACCAATGCCCTGGAACATTTCTTCGTGGGGATGGGGCCATCTAAATACCAATGCCCTGGAACATTTCTTGGGTTGTTTAACGTTTGACAGCATTTTTCAAGTGACCGTGGGCGTCACACTAGCCTTCGCAATTTTATACAGTCCGGTGCTCCTCAAGCGACGTCATGTTTGGATTTAAACTAAAAATTGCACCTGGACTTTAAAAGTGCACCGTGACTTCAAAGGTTGTCAAATGACTTTATACCTTTGCTCGTGCTTTCCTCTGACGTTGAAATGACGTCAGGCCAATTTTCTCGAGTATTTGACGATAAATATGAAAACAACATATGACTATTTAAAGTGAAACATATGCAACGTTTTACCATTTCCAAAGTGCTCAGCGATATTGAACGTGGGTTGGTATAGCAAGGTTTTTAAGACACTTTGGATATCCAAATATAGTTAATTTCCGAGAAAACATTCCAAACGGGTTTACAGAAAACTTAAAGCGCTATGATGTAAACTATTCTGTTTATGAAGGCAGTCTCAAATCTTTCTGACTGCCCCTCGTAGAATCAGCTTCAAGAAAGATATATCGACTAACAATTGTTTCTGGAGGAAATAAAGTTATTTAGACATCCAAATTCCAATATTTCCAGGATTTCTCCAATATCATGTTCAAATGCATATTTGACTAAGGACAGAGGTGAATCGATGACAATGTTGACCAGACAGTTTCATTTTAAGTGCGTCAATCCAATTAAATATAGAACTACTAAAGATAGTTTTCGAAAGTTAATTTAGTAGCAAACAAAGTATCCATAGCATCTTGAAGTGTCTCCATATAATGCGCATATGAATATATTTTTCCGCTGATCTGACCGAACCAACCGTACTTTTTTTAAAGGATTACATTTATTTTGTTCTTACGTTTTATTTATTTCAGAATTAACATAATCTGTGTTTTATTTTATTTGTTTGCAAAAATGTACACTTCAGTAATTCCAGACGTTATGCAAATTGTGTGCCGGATGCAACAAAGTTAACACTCCAATAAAATTATTTTGTAAACAATGTGTTTTTAAAATATCATTTCTGGTTGTTCCTATTCTACCTTTTGTCATTGCCTCACAATGCTAGTTTCCTTTAAAAGGTACAACTTTTGTGGAATTTTAGAGAGGTGAGCTTATAACTGAAGAAAAAACAGTGATTGACTTTATGACATGATTTGTAATGTAATTATTTATGTTCTGATTGTGCTGATGTATATATTTGAATTAACGTGTTTTAAAAACCAATAAATAGCTCACTCTGATAACTGAAATCATAATGATTTTTTATTTGTAATGAAAGGTAATATTACTCTGTGTACTATACATGTTTATCTCTTTTGAGTATACTTGCTCAGTTGAGCTATGTGGGGTGTTAATATGTTTGTTGTTTGTCATGTGTATACACTGCGCCTAAATAAAAACAAAAACGTGTATAACTAAATAAGCTAAATGTTTACATTCATTGGAAATACGTTATTTAAAACTAAATAAATTGCTTCTAGAATTAGTATCGGGTTTACCTAATAAAGCACGAAACCATTCTTTACCAAAAACAGCAGGCCAAGATTCTTAAACTTGTTTTACTCACTTGTTCCTCAACATCTATCACTGAAGGCAATCTATACTTTAGAACGTTAGATAACAAATAACAAACACATTTATATATAATTAATTTCGTTTAAACTGGGTGAATAAGACATAAAGTATTTTCTCTCCTTAGGTAAGCAAAGTTATATAAACTCGTCGTCTGCTTGTATTTGTAATGGTCAGTTCACGTGATGTGTCAAGTAATGTTTAAATTCTGTTCATTCAGGTTCTGGACGATGGCGGGTCAACACGTCTACGCGTTTAGTTAAATATGGCTTTTTTTCATAATGGTGGATATTGACAACAAATTAGATGAACTTTTTACTAAGTTAGCGAGTCAGAAAAGGATTTATATTGTATCGGCATACAGTGGTATAAGTTCATACAGAATAGTATGAAGATATTCATGCAGTGAAAGCAGCGAGCGTTTCAGTGTTGGTATGTGAACGTGGCGCGAGAAACGTGCGTACATGATAACGCAGTGGAACACACTCGGTAAAAGATAAGTATTGTTTTCTTAAATATGTATTGGTTGGTACACAGTAAACATTTACTGTTGCTCAAAAATCGTTGAACATGTAAGTCTTTGTGAACTGTTTAATTATTAGACTGAGAATATCATGTTGGACATTGCGGGCATTCAATCTACTACCAGAACAGTCGTAAGTTTTTAATGACATTTTGTTGAATGTTGCTATTCACACTACTTTCAGTATTACTGTCACATTTGCCTGCACGAGGTTGCATGCTTGGCTGTACGTATGTGTTATATAAATCACTTTGATTTCTTAGGTACGGTTGTTTGATTTGAATATTCTTGTGTGCTGTTAGTTGCCGTGTTTTAAAAATGAACTCCAGTTCATAAGGCTATTATATACAATTTAAAGTTTCAAATGAAGGTTTACAAACACTTTTATGTCAAATTCTTTTACGTCAAATTCGTCAGAATTAGGCCTCATACAAGTTCAATATTATCAGGGGTTCTGGGTGTATTGTTTATTCCACGTGTTTGACATGGTGTTATGAGTGGTATGAGTGTTTTTGTGTTACCATGGAACAAATGTTAGACTTTATAGACTTTATATATAGTTTTAAAGACACCAGTTTATTTATATATATATATATTTATATAGTTTTAAAGACACCAGTTTATTGGGGCAAAAATGATTTTTACACTCGATATATTGGGTCCTTACCTTGTTATTGGGTCCTCAATCTGCCTATTGGGTCTTGACCCAACAATTCACCGACCCAATAATACATACATTTTTAACAGAACTACATTTACCTAATTAAGCCTCTCGCAAATAACTTATTTTACACGTTTATTGGGCCCCTGAGTAGGGGTTATCTCCCCTTGATAATTTGCTAAGTGTGTATATATATACTGTAACAAGACCCAGCAAAAATGTTGGGTTAGACCCAGTATTATGGTTTGAGAATAAAAGGCGTTAACAGTTAAATTACCCGTTAAGTAACGACTATATGGGGATACATAAGTACCCGAAGGTGTACTTAATTCATAAAAAAATACCAAAAACGTATATTCACACTATTTCATGGTGGTTCCAATAAATGTGTTCAAATTGAAAGACCCAGTATCCTGGTGACTTTAAGTATATATATATACATACATATATATCTATATTAGTATTTGTGATTTAATTATCACCCTTTAATATACTTCAATCTACTGAATTCACAGATCCGGCACCTTTCATTGTCCTTGTCACAACATAGCTGTATGTGTTTGAACGCTTAAATGTGGCCCATGTTAATTCTTATTCAATTCAATATAATTCACGCACGCACGAACGCACGCAAGCACACGTAAGCGCTCGATCTCGCACATGCACACGTACACACGTGCACACGTACACACACTCGTACACGTAAACACACGTAAACACACGTAAACACACACACACACACACGCACGCACGCACGCACGCACGCACGCACGCACGCACGCACGCACGCACGCACGCACGCACGCACGCACGCACGCACGCACGCACGCACGCACGCACGCACGCACGCACGCACGCACGCACGCACGCACGCACGCACGCACGCACGCACGCACGCACGCACGCACGCACGCACGCACGCACGCACGCACGCACGCACGCACGCACACACACGTACACACGTACGGACGCACGCACACACGTACATATACACACACACGTACACACACACACACACACACGTAAAAACACGTACATACATTTACACACACGCACACACAGGTACGCACACACAGGCACACATACACGCACGCACGCACGCACGCACGCAAGCACGCACACATAAACTCCCGTACGTATATACATGTACAACGCGTAAACAAACACGTATGGACAAGTACACTCAGAACGCGTAAACACACACGTACATACAAGTACACATATGTACACATACGTACACATGGACACACACGTATACACAAGTACATGTACACACATACATACGTACACACGTACAGGAACACACACACACGCACACACACACGCGCGCGCGCGCAAGTACACGCACGAACGTATATACAAGTAGACACACGCACGCACGCACACAAGCACGCGCAAGCACACAAACGCATGTATGCATATACGTACGCACGCACGCACGCACGCACGCGCGCTTGCACGCACGCACACACACGCAAGCACGCACGCAAGCACGCACGCACGCACGCACGCACGCACGCACACACACACACACGCAAGTACACGCACGTACGCACATACATGTACACACACGCACGCACGCACGCACAAACAACTCGTAAACACACACGTAAAATCACATGTACAGACAAGTACACACACAGGCACGCACGCACGCACACAATCACGCTCATACACATGTATGCATGTACGCACGTACGCACGCACGCACGCTAGCACACACACACACACACACCCGCGCGCAAATACACGCACGGACGTACATACATTTAGACACACACACACGCACGCACACAATTATAACACATAAACACACACACGTACAGACAAGTTCACACATCGACACACACGTACACCCATGTACACACACGTACATACATATACACAAACACACGCACGCACGCACGCACGCACGCACACAAGCACGCGCAAACTCACAAACACATGTATGCATATACGTACGCATGCACGCACACGCACGCATCACACATATGCACGCACACACGCACGTACGCACGCACGCACTTACACACACACATACACAAACACAAAAAACACACACACACAGACACACATACACACGCAAGTACACGCACGTACGTACATACATGTACACACACGCACGAACGCACGCACTAACAACACGTGAACACACACGTAAACACACACGTACATACAATTTCACAAGCACACACGCACGCACGCACGCACGCACGCACGCACACAATCACACGCAAACACATGTATGCATGTACGCACGTACGTACGCACGCAAGCACGCTAGCACTAACGCACACGCACGAACACATACACAAACATACATACGCATGCACGCACGCACGAACACACACACACAAACACACAGACACACACAAGCAAGCACGCACGCACACACGTGCAAGTACATACACGTAAGTGCATACATGTACACACACGCACTCACAACACGTAAACACACACGTACTGGCAAGTAACCACATTTACACACACGTACACACATCTACACATACGTATACATATGCACACAAATATACGCACACACGCAGACACACACACACGCACGTACGGAAGTACGCACATACACACGCAAGTACACGCACGTATGTATAGACATGTACACACACGCACGAAAATACTCACAACACGTAAACACACACGTACAGTCAAGTACACACATGTACACACACGTACTCACATGTATACAAACGTACACACATGTACAAATACACACGTACACACATACACACATACACACATACACAGTACACGTACGCATACGTACACACGCACACACACACGCATGCACGAACGCACGCACGGACGCACGCACATGCACACGAACACACACACACTCACACGCTAGTACAGGCACGTACGTATATACATGTACACACCCGCACGCAAGCACTCACAACACGTAAACACACACTTGAAATTTGCATTTGGCGAGAAATATAGCAGAAATGAACACCAACACGTCAATCAATTGACGAAAGGTTGCACTACTCTGACACACCCAGACTGTATTGTTGTCTTGACTCCTGTAAGTCGACTGGATTAATTGACTGGGGTTTGCTCTCTCAAATTCATGGAGCCTGTCAATTATGTTCAGTGTTCTGTTTTCACAGCACTTGTGGGCGCGGTGGGCGTTTTAAAGGTGCTCTAGGCGTCTAAAGGAGGGTTTAAAGGAGGCGTTTTAAAGCAGCGCTGGGCGTTTTAGACGGGACGTATTCATACACTGCACAAAGTCTAGCAAATAGTTCCGCACCGCCATACAAATTCTACTAGTATAACAAGCAATATATACATAGCTATATGAACTATATATATATAGGCATATATATATATACAAATTCTACTAGTATACGCCATACAAATGCTACTAGTATAACAAGCAATATATACATAGCTATATGCACTATATATATGTAGGCATATATATATATATATATATATATATATATATATATATATATATAGTAGAGAAAATCATACATTGAACAGAACACCTTTTACAAACACTGGATCCAGAAAGGATACTAAATGATATTAAACACTGGATTCAGAAAGGATACTAAATGATATTAATACAATATACAGGTTCCAGGTGGTTGCTAGTATTATTTTCTTTAAATCAGGCAAAACGTACAGTGAATTAATGCGGAACAAAGGAAACGGATGAAATACATGTATTTTTTTTTTGTGGAACATATTGTGCTTTATGTGCTTTAGTGATTGTAACAGGGTACTGTGCATTTGATTTCTTGATAATATTATATTTGATAATTTGATAAATATGTGATATGATGCATCGGAGTTCTGTGGTTGTTGGCAACGTCTATTGCGCTTTACGAATCAGAAGCAGAAATATAATTATTCAATTGATATGTTGCTACAAATCGGTACTATGCTTCGAGCCTAGAGATATCCATCCTGCTCGACTGCACATCTTATATGGTACATTTATTGATAAATTTAGGACGATTTTTGATTTTGAGTCAGATAAGTCTGACTGGTAGTTTCTGTGACTTATTTTGTGTTTTCGTTGTTAGAAAACAAAGGCATTATATTTGTAATACGGATTCGTTCCATTACGTTATATTATATGAAGGGAAATAGCTGATATTGTTTTTTAGTTTAATTTGATTTCCGGTATGGTGGTGCATATATTAAACACTTTTATTGGGGAAAGTTTCATAGTAAACTGTCCGTTTGGTAACGACTGACGAATTCTGAAGCTAATGCGTTCCATTCGCGGTCAAGTTCTGCTGCAAGGTCCTGAACACTTTGATTAGGGTCATCCTGGCGTACACTACGTCCCAAATATGCTCGATGCTTAGTCAGTCGTTACGTCAGAACCACGTCGCATTTTTGAGTGTATTCGGTGTATTACAATGTGTCCGTCTTACCTGCTGACAAGCCATAATACTATGTGTTGTATGTATTTGGAGTACGAGATGTTCAATTTAAATTAAAACTTATTTATTTAACATCGATTGTAACGAAAGCTCTATGAACTTATTTGAATCACTCTCGATGTCTTCCTGGGTAAAACCAGTACTAAGCAATGCAGATAAAGTATCTTGCTCAGGGACACAACGTATAAGTATGGCAATGACGGCTACGATCTTTGGATCATGAGTCCAACGCTCTACCACTAGACCACAGCGCTTCACGAAATCAATTTAAATTAAGATTAATATAAATGGAAAATGATTAAAACCGTGATAATAAGAACCGTATAGATAAGATGTTCAATTGAAATTAATTATAATATACATATATAGAAACAAAAGTATGAACATGGTGAAAGGAGAAATAACATTGTTATAGGAGTGGCTGATTTAATACTTGCTAGGCAGATGATATAAGGGGTCTGGGCCATGTTTTATTCAACATCGTACGCAATGTCTCAAATTTTAAAATCGTTCACTTTTATTCACCTAAGCGTTCAATGTAGATGATTGTGTGTGCACGTAATGCAGAACTATTGCATGTATAAGAAAATGACATGAAATCACGTTTAGATTAGCATTTAAGACATTGATTTACGATCAAAATTGTCGTAAATTGTTTCATAAAACGGGGCCAAGTTTTGGTCGACAAACCATGGAAATAATATGGTTATTTGAAGATGAGAGGTTCAGTTTTTAGAATATAAGTTGATTATAAATAGAAAATGCTTAACATTGTTATAGGCGTGGATGTTTTATTTTATTTGTTAGACAGACGATATAAGCTGCTTGCTATGACGAACAAGCACAGTATGAGGCAGACTCTTTTTCATGGTGTTTCGGTGCAGTTCTTTTGCACATTGGAGAAACATGTATTCAAGCATTGGTAGAATTGACACAGAAAGAAACAATTTGCACTTCTTTAACTTGCAGTACAAGTAAACTTCAGTAAACGTCGTAGGCCGACGGGCCGTCGTAATACGTTTGCTTATGGATACAGCCACAAGGCTATGGTTCGGTTTGTTTTGTGATTATTTTTTGACCGGCTGTTTGGGAAAATATGCTGTAACAATTACGTTAGTATACGTCGTAGGCCGACGGGCCGTCATAATACGTATTGTGGCCGACGGGCCGTTATGATACGTTAGCTAGTGGATACAGACACAACGCTAGCTAGTTAGCTAGTGGATACAGACACAACGCTCTGATCGGGGTTGGTTTTATATTGTTGCTGTTTTTTGACCGGTTGTTTAGAAAAAACTTGTACGAATAACGTCAGTATACATCAAAGGTCGATGGGAAGTCATAATACATTTTCCGGCCGACGGGCCGTCATACTACGTTGGCTAGTGGATACAGACACAATGACTGGTTGTTTGGGAAAAGTTGCTGTACGAATTACATCATACCGACGGGCCGTAATAGTACGATTAATGGCCGACGTGCCGTCATAATATGTCGGGCAGAAGAGGATACAGACAAAATGCTCTGATTTGGGTTTGCTTTTATGATGTTTGACCAACGGAGTTCGGTTTGTGTTAAATGGACGATGTTTAATGTCCGACGGGCAATCATAATACATGAATATTGTCTGGAGGCTGGACATTGTGGTCAAATATATAGTTGCAGGATATGTTGTTTTGTTTTACAAGCTTTATTATGTAATATAATAAAAGACGTTTTTTCGTATATGTTCTCATATTGAAGGTTTGCCAAAATATATCTTTGTTAGACTTTATTTTTGTTAGTAGGTGTAATGCCTATCGTTATTGTGAATTAATTTCTAATAGAATTATATGGAAAAATATAAGTGATCCTTAGCAAAGTTTGAGTAGTATATTATTTATAATAAATGACAGAGGTGTTAGCTTTTGACTTGTCTTTTTACATGCGATTAAGATAAAAGTTAGCACAAAATTAATCTAACAGGAAGGAAAGTAAAACAAAAATAATTTCAGCGGATTAATCCATTTTACCTAATTAATAGAAACACAGGTTGACTTCACTTTAATTAAGCGGTATCAGAAAGAGAAAAAGGTCCTTTTTAATTTTACAAAAAAAAAATGTTTTTCAGACACTCGCAGGAGAAATCCATGAGTTACTAGAGGCAATGGCGGGCAATGTCAACCTACTTCCCAGTCAAGTGTTGGATTCAAAAACTACGATCAGTTGTGATTCGTAGAGCTGGAAACAATGGGCTTCTCGTGATGGATTTGGGAGGGGGACAGTTTTTCATATTGCGATCTATTTAGCTTTATTAATTCAGAATGCAAGTTTCAGTGAGTTGAGTTACTGTTGTGTTTGATAGTAAAATAGTTAAATAGTAAAATAGCTCATAATATTAGAGATAGGACTTCTTTCAACAGACAATCATTAAGCAATGTTTAGAAAGGAGAGAAACCATAATATTAAAAAACATGTTACTAAAAAGGAACCGATTTCAATTGATATTATTGAAAACACATAAGAAGGGTATTCAACTTAAGAAAAACGTTGTTAAACAAACAAAACGGATATTTACGGAGACTGTGACAGTGTAGTGATAGCAAAAACTGATAAAGAATCGTGTCTTGTGAACGTTGTAATATGTAATGTTTTACGTGGAACTGTTACTTTCATATTTACAACATACGCACTACCTAAATGTACTGAATATTAATGAGATATGGCGGTACTGTATGAGACGCTTCAGGTATTTTGCGAATCGACCACTGGTCTTATATAGGTTATAAAATCGGATTTTAGCAGACAACATTTGACCACCGAACTGATAGGACCTATATTCTTTAGAAAGACCTAATAGGAAAAACAAGTCATTAGAAATAGGGATATATCTGGGCTAAAGCTCATTGAAATCATATACTGTGTAAACCTCTCAATACGATGTATGTCCGGCATAATAAACATATAATGTTGTATATATACCGGCGTGTAAGTAATGAACTGTTTGTCCGAAATCATTGACCTTTTCAGATATTTTTAGAACATACTATATCTAAGATCGAGCCCTATTAAAAAGGAAGCTAAAGATGTACTTACTCAAAACAACCTTATAAGTCCATATTTATAATCAGGAACAATACTTACAATTAAACGTAGTGGCCTTTTAAAAAAAAGACACTTTCCAACTATCCTGTTGCATCAAAAAAACAAACAATCATCCATTTTTATGTGTGTGTGTGGGTGTGAACTGTATATTGACAAAAACACAAGGGAGACATTCTTTATCAAAGTTGGAATATAGGTAGAGGGTCCCCAACCAAGGGTAATATATAATGGTAAAGATGGAGATATAGTATTTGAAGTTATGCATGCATGGTTTACACATATTAGTAGATTATAAATCAACGTAATTTTAATAAATTGCTTAATTTATGCATGAATTGAAATACTGAAAAATAAAAGAGTGAAAGAGAGAGAGAGAGAGAGGCATACATAGAGAAACACAAAGAGACACATAGAGACATACATAGAGAGAGACACAGAGAGAAAGAGAGATAGAATGAAAGAGAGACAAAGAGAGAGAGAGGGGTAGAAGAAAAGAGAGAAAGAAAAAGAGAGAGACAGAGAGAGACGTAGAGAGAAAAAGAGAAGGTAAGCGAGAAAGAGAAAGAAGGGAAGGAGGGAGGGAGGGAGGAAAGAAATAGAGAAAGAGAAGGAAAGATAATGAGAAACAGAAAGGGAAAGAGAGAGAGAGAGAGAGAGAGAGAGAGAGAGAAGGGAAAAGAGAGTGGGGAAGAGTGTATCGTTTTTCTGACAGGATAGCAAAAATAAGTTCAATAATTACACTACAACTATACTAGACCAAGTCTTATACACATAGGCGTAGGAGTCGGAAGGCGCCACACCCCAATGTTTCGGGATGGGGGCAGAGTATACCCCATCCTCCCCAATATTTATATTTTTACGAAAAAGAAATTAACAACAAATGTATGAATTGGCAACCGGAACATTAATATTCTATTCGATTCGATTTCAGAATCAACAGAAAATATTTTATTCAAGCGTATACCATTCAAGATTCTTCCAGCTGAAATGCTGCATATTTAAACGCCACTTTGATGAAGACGACAACGATGAAACTAAACTGAATAGTTGGTTATAAGTTGTATACTCTTTACGTCTCACACCACAATTAATTTTCCTTAGGGTCCCATTGTAATATTTTTGTTCGTGGCATAGAGATAAACACAATTTACAACATGTATTATGCTTAAATTTTTCATTGATCAAATATCTGCAATTTAAAACACAATTAACAAATATTTACCAGATTCAACCTTTTTAATTTCATGTTTGCGTGATACCTATCAAAATTTAGAAAAAATACAACCCCGTGGTGATTAGACCCATGATGTGTAAAATGAGGCAGAATTAGCTAGAAATCTTATATCAACATGCATTTTTCTGTGTTCTCTTTCTACAATGCTGTAGATTTAGAACCTGGTAAAGATAAATCAATGTATCCTGTAACATGCAGAAAAGCGGACTTGTTTTTTTTTAATCTATCCCCTTCATCTGAAGGGCATGAGTATTCAATGGAGATAATAGTGATGTGAGTCCATCATGACCTCTTATGACTACATGCGGACATTTTGAAACAAAATATGAAAGATGTCAGCTTCCGCCTACTAATTAGGTACGACAAGGTAAGTGTTAACTTAAAAGTTTTATTAGAATTATTAAGCTCCAAATAATTTAAAAAAAAATAAGTTGACTTATTTAAATCTTCAATTTACTTTTATCTAATTAAATGGTTTGTAAAGTAATTTGAAATATTATGGCAAATAATGTTAATCCGCCTCCGTAGTGCAGTCGGATAGCGCGTTTACCTATATATGTTTTCCGCGTTGCGGACGGGGTTCAATAGGATCTACCTGCGCCTATTGCTATCATCGTCATTTTCAAAATGGCGACACCCCAATATATTTACAAGTTTGAGATAGTTTTGTGCAGTACTAGTTTAGATCATTTGCGACGCTTGCTTGTTTTCAAGACACACGTTTGTATTTACAAGCGTCGCAGATGATCAAGAGTAGTGTTGTACAGGTCTCGACTATTTCTATGGTGGTCAATAAATCAATACAATTCAAGTAGGTCGGTAGGAATTTGTTTTAAATCAATTATTTTCAATATAGGAAAATTGTTCCTTAGTTGTATTGTTCGTATTATATATTAAAAGAACTTTCATATAAATGAACAAATATATCATGAAGATAACTATTTATTGCAATAAACAGATTTGGGTCGGGGAGTTGTGTGTGTGTGTATGTGTGCGTGGAGCTTACCATGTTGAACATTAATATTGTATATGATTTCACGTTTCTCAAATGATTAAGATATATTTCCTCCTTATGCATTCATTACGACGGCTGGCGTGGCTCATTGAATAGACATGAACGATATGATTAAAAACATTATGTACAGCACATTTTCTTTGTTGTGTTTTAAGCATAATCTCTCGTGCTTTGTTTTTCATTAAATAGCTAAACATGAAGTGTAAATGACACAATGTTGCTGCGGCTCACTTAATACGATGCAGAGTTATTGCCCAAAATCTTACTAGCAAATGTTTATGGGGGATGGGGGTAGTTACCACCTTCATTGATACATCTAGTAATAGGAATAGTATAAAGCAATTTCTTTGTGTATATTATTAAGTGTTGATAACATTGCACCAATACATCAATACTATATTTACATATGTTGTGACGACAACAACCGAAAAATCAACAAAAACAGATATTTATATGAAAGCAGGTTCCATTTCAATATGATACTGGATAAATAATTATTTCAATGCTTGATAACCATTTCACGAGTGTCATGTGTCTCTTCAAAACTTTGGATGCAGAGCTACAGATAAACAGCCTAAAAATGTCAAAATACCCAATTAAAACCAAAAGCATCATGGGCACTAATAAAGTAATCGAAATTGTCACATAATAAAACAACCAATGCAGATTGAGAAATGCATGGGTTGTTGAAGGACCACTCAGTCGCCTTGTATAAAGCTTATTATAAAAGTTTATATGATGAGTTACATTTTGTTTAATGCTATACAATATTAGTGGAATGCCACCCCAAAACAATGTCACACAATTTTATCGTTTTATTTTACCCAACTGAAATCATGAAACATGCATTTAAAATGATATCAATGGGTAAATACCCAACTGATCAAAAACTTTCATTTGTAGCTCTGTTGTATGTTTTGTATCTTGCACAGTATTTGTTATATTGAATTATCTCCTTCAATTTAGTTCACCAATAAAGCGACTAGACGTTGAAAGTCGTGCATCTGCACCAACAAGGATTGCTTGCAGTTTACAATACATTCCACATTTGATAATAATGTCATAATAAAACTGGCTTCTTCACATAAATGGCATAACTTTGTTTCAATAAAAATATAACAAAACAAATACAACGCATTCTACTTCTCTCACGCCCCTTCAACATGACAAAGGATCTAGACACTAAATCCTCTTCGACCAACCTACGCCTCACAGTACTTTCAGTACTTTGATTTTAACAATTTTATGAAGAAGGCTTTTTTTTCTTATTTATGAAGAAGTTGTATTAAAATGGCTTTCAGATTCATCAGATTTAAATGTTAACAAATGTATAGAAAATAGCACGTACACAAGCATGTATGCGCGCACGCAAGCACACGTGCGCGCATACATACACTGTTGCATACGTTAGTTAATATTACCACTTGAAAGTTGTGTAAACGATGTTGGAAAGCAATTCAGAAAAAGACGAATACTCAGTCCGTCCCAAATAATGGGCTCCTGCAATCCGTGTAAACTATTTGCCATATCGAAACAAAATGTTATATGTGCAACTGGCACTTGAGCCACAAATATTATAAAAAAAAGAAATACGATACTCTCCCTATTATCTATATAGCACATAGTGCGGATCGTTGTTGAAAACAAGTTGACCAACCTCGTTTCGAAGTATGTATCTTTGTCAATCCTTTACATCGTTCGTTAGGTCTGATTTCAATTTATCACATTAAATTCACAGTTTGTACGAAAACGAACTCTGTGCGGAAAAAATTATGTAAAAACGCCGATTCCTACCATTACAATATTTCCTAAGAATGTTTACTTCCGGTTGTACTCAAAGAAATGATCCGATTGGATGATATTTTAACGTCAAAACAGGAAATATTACTTGGTGTCAACAAAGATCCGCATCATAGGGGGTATCATATTTTTTTATTTTTTATTTTTTTATATAATATATGCGGCTCAAGTGCCAGTGAAATGTGCATCTGTGGCAATAATGTGATGATGCACTCATTTGTTTTATTTCGTCAAAATGTGGTTGCCAGGGCAACAAAGTGAAAACAAATTCCACAAAGTCGGGATATGTGCATGGCATGTTTCATGAAGTTACATTCGGTTGATGAAATTTACTCCAGAAAAGATGTTTTTTACGAATGGACACTCTTACTGTATGACCAGAAAGCTCCGGAATTGAAAAAGATAACGGAAGGATAGGCAATAGTCATATGTATACACCCACTCCGCATCTTGAAAACTTCGATTTGCGACTCATAATATTACTGGTCTTTTTCCAACAAAAGCAAATTCCATATCTATAACTATACATAGTAGATAGAAAGAGACAATTCTAACTCACACCCAAATCCAGTTTTAACATAGTTTTGTCATACGATCTTTGTTAAACTTGTTAAAAAGTTTATCATAAGAGGTTATGACCCTATCATTTTGCAACGTAATGCATGCTTTCCTCTTTAATTGTACGATGACCGGACAGGCTGTGGACCCTATGATGACGCCTACCTAAAGCCCATTGGGACGGTGGCGTTCGATGTTTGTCTATGATCTTTCTTGTCGTGCCCTTAATGGTTTATTCTCTGGTTGCTCTGGCTTCTGCCAATTCATTGAGTACCTTCATTGTGGCTTTCTAGGCTATTTTCTTATTTGTATTATATTTACACGAGCATATTTATGTTTTACTTATATTGCCTATTTATGCTGCCTTATTGAGAGATTAGATCATGGCGGGGATTTCTTTATTTGCACTGTCCTGTTTTAATGGGATGACAGTAGGGTAAGTGTGCGGTTTGGTGCACCCTAGAACCGGTTTAAACCCCCAGTAGCCTACTTTGCCACTGACCGTTCCACGGAGGTAGCCTTATTGTCAACCCTTTTGTGTTTGTGATGTCGTTTGCAATTATTGTTACTTTTGCCTTCTTGTGTGTCTGTTTGCGTGTTTGTTTCTGTGTTTTGTGGTTGACTCTCCTCCTTTAATGCTACTTTCCCTGTCCGATCTTTTTATATTTCTTGGTAGTACATTACGTCATCATAAAGAACGTAACGTCATAGTGATGGCGCCGTCCTAAATAACATGACCTCATCGTTCTTGAAAAAAAAAGAGTTTTAACTTAAAGATATTATCATACCTATATAAATGGCGAACATGGAAGAAATAGTACGAAGATGATTTAGTTGGCTCGACGCACATCTCAACTAACCGCATGCGAATTGGAATGATGATTGGATTGCTGCTGATGATGCTGCTGCTGATGTTGATGATGATGATGATGATGCTGCTGCTGCTGCGAATGATTATGATGATGATGATGATGATGATGATGATGATGATGATGATGATGATGATGATGATGATGATGATGATGATAATGATGATGATGATGATGATGATGATGATGATGATGATGATAATGATGATGAGGGTTACCATAGCTGCAATACATACGATGATGATGATTTGTTAAAAGTGATATGAAATAAATAAATGATTATTATCTTAAAAACTTTATGTAGGGTAATAACATGATATCTACAGGAAAAATGTTGATGTGTGTCATTTTCGAAGATGTAAAAAACGTTACAACTCCAACAAATTTCTTGAGAATTCCATCTTGTATAGGTATCCCGATGGCGCAGTCAGAAAACTCACTATCCAAACTCCAACATTGTTCTCTTGGGGCGTGCAAGCAAATCGATTTGCAAACACAGACAAGAAAATGTCGTTCGTGATGTACGATCAGAAATTATGTCCCATTTCAGAAGAGAAGGAGACGATTGAGATATCTGAGAGTGTATTACAAGCGGTAAAATATCATTTACGACAGACTAAAGTAAAAGACGCTCTGGAGAAATACAACTCGGAAGCAGATGTTGACAAAATGGATATATTATATCGTAAAAAATGACAAGGGTGTTGTTGTGAAAGGTTTACCATCAACTTTTTACGCTAACTTAACATACAACTCATTTTTTTACCACCATGACGACAGACAGACTGAGCCAGTCACAACAATATGTAAGGAAATTGGTGCGATAACAATAAACAACATTTATGTGGGAGCAGTACCAACAATTCAAACTAAAGTGGACGAGGTGATTGTCATAGAACATTTACAATCACAAGAAAAGAAAGACTTGTAGTTAGGAAGTGAATTAATGTGAAATGAAATGTTATATTACCCCTAGAGGATAACACAACATTTTAAAAATTTATGTTGTCTATATAACATAAATAATACACAGAGATGTCACACCTATCCAAGATTGACCCTACAGTCAAAATATATAATAGCAAAGTCACTTCGAACAGATCTACTCACAATGGCGAAAGAACAAATCAGAGTTGAAGGCCTTGTTGGAAGCAGAAGACGTTCCTGCGAAGCATCAAAAGCTTGCGTATAGTTATCTAAAACATATTAGAAAGCAAATCAAATTGGTAGAAAGTAAGAATAGTGACATCGGTGAAAATTTACACCACCAATCGATATATCATTGTGCTAAATATCTCAAGGTCAATCCAGCATTAGTCAAGTTGTGTAAAAACTATAAAATGCAAAACAACAGGAATAGTTTATGAAATAAAATTTGAAAGTTGAATATAAGTTCAACAAACCATAGTTTTAAATCTTGTGCAAGATTGAAAATTATTTCGAGTGATATATCTTGAACACCTTTCAACGGCACCCAAGAGTTGAAGGAATCATCATATCCCTTTCATTTCATCAACGTTTTTTTCTTTGATGTCTGATTACCTTTTCGATTCTAAAAACCTCTTGTTTTGCTTTTTGTAATTCTGCCTCGTAGAAGCTTTCAGCAATACCTTGAGAATGTACGTGATGGGACGGGTATACCGAATCTGGCCAATGATGAGTAGTTATTCCGTCCATTTGGGAGTATAGCCATTTTCGAATGTTCGTTTGTACTTGCTGATGTGCACCTTTTCATCGACCTTGCATTTAGGTAGACTCGTCTGATGTTCGAAGTTTAAAAACAGGTGAGAATAAACCATCCCTTCGTTTTTCTTTTGACTCCCTTCGTTCGATGTCATCCTAATGCTGCTGTATTTCGTATTGTTGTACTAGTGCAACAATTATGGCAGCATATCCAAGTACGTATTGATGTTAAGAATTTCCAAATTAGTTCATTTAACGTTCGTTTAAATATTTCTACGATAAATGCCTTTCCCTGATTGAACGTGTGGTACATTTCAGTGTGTTATTTTTCGAGTATGTGTTGAATGTAGTTTTGTAAAACTCAACAACCTGATCTACCCAGAATGTATTAGGGGTACGTCACTTTTGCACAATAGGTTTTCAAAAACGTGTGTGACCTCTACTACGGTTTGGTTTTGCAAGGGAATAGCCCAAGCGTACTTGATAAATACACCAATGACAGTCAAGAGGTATTTTACTCCTTTGTTATACTCGGAAAATGTTTGCATATCCACCAGATTTGTAGACCTTATTACATCGATTCATGTTGAGAGGACACGACGTTGTGGGAACTTTCTTCTGATAAGTTTATGCAATTCATCCGCTAACATCCGCCCATGTTTTTTTTAAACTTCCAAAGACCAAGTTTGTATTTTAAACAAATGGTAGGTTTTACGATCATGTGCTTAGCCATTGTGTCACCCCACGTTTTTGACTTGCTATTGTTCAAAGCATACAACATGTCCTTGTCACATTTTGATTTGTTACCGGGATTCCGGTTATTGCAATAATCATGCTTCATGCATACCGCGTCTAGTTGTTTTTTTGGTTCCCCCGACTCTAGAGATTAACCGGTCATACGCGCTGTGTTCTTCTTGTAACTGTTTGAGACATTTCAGACAATAATACTGTGTGCAATACTTCTCTTATCTTGAAAATGTATATCGTTGTATTTCATATCACCACAAAGATACCTTATCACTTCTTTAGGTGGTCGTGACCCGAATGAATCAAAGTAGTGGTTAGCGGAGTAACATACCCAATTAGTAACCATACCCATCGATTCATTAATGATCCCACATGACTTTGGATGTTTTGGCAAGTTGTCTCTGCTGAACATGCATTCGAAATGTTTTATTTTAAGTTCTGAATCCCAATTTAGGATGTCAACATTGGAGATGGGAATATTCATAAATTTGCTTTTTTTCAACACGTGAGCCTCTTCTTTTTTTCAATTTACATGCCTGATCCAAGAAACGAACCGAGGAGTGGAAGGCCTAGGGCAGCCAACATTGGAAGAAATCCATCATTTTATTGTCGTGGCGTTAACTTAATATTGCAGCAACCTCCAGTGCTTTGTGTCAACATTTTTTTATGGGAAGGTGTCAATCCACCATTTTCATTGTGTGGAATGGCGATCATTCCATTTCCACATATGTTTGACACACCCGTGCTTGCAAGTCCGCCTAATGCTCCAACCCTAAGGGGTGCTAGAATATTTGGTAAGATTCTGGCAGCTTCTGTCAAAATTATTTTAGTCAGCAGCCCCGCTAGCGCACCGAGAAATCCCCCGCTCTTCACCTGATCTCTCATTTGTGTTTTCAAAAGGTTAAATCTAAGCTAATACCATTTCGTTGAGCCTTGTTGATACGGTTGATCTGAGTAGGGGTTAACATGAGCGAAAAGTTTCCCGTCAGTTGACCATGTTTTAACCTAAGTGTCAATTCACTTAAGCGTTCATAGGCTTTTACGAGGGTCTGTTTTGAACCTTCTGTTAAATTCACTGAATATGATGAATATGTCATTTTACTTATACTTTTTTATACGATCACTAGTTTCCTTGTATCGATGACAACATTGTCTTCGTCCAGGACCAAAGCATATGCCTTTTACTCTGCAGCGGGTGGGATATTCAAACTGAATTTCAGGTTGAGTTGTTTTGGGTCAACACCAGCTTCATCCCGTTCGTAATTCAGATGGAAATCGAGCAGTCCAAAGAAAGATTTGAAATTGGATGTGTTGAGAAGTGAACCCATGTTCTTGTCGTTTTGTTTGTACGATTAGTTGATGACGTCTCGGAATATTCTCATGATATTATCGTGATTGTACTACGTCTCTGGGTAAAAGATCCCATTACCTTCTTCTAGTCTCGCTGTTTGCAGAACATTGACTTTCCACTTAGGAATTACTCTTGGCGGTTTGTTGCATGTATAAAAACACATGCTGAAATTCTTGACCCCAGCACTTATCTTTAAGGACGAATCCGACTGAATGCTACTAACACTCTCTTGTATCATATCGCAGAGGAATGTTCACCTGGTGGATGTCATTTGGGTTGTTATGACGTTCTACATGCCTTCAACATTGAAGATCATCCTGTGTACCCACAAAATGAGTTTACTGACGACCACACGAACGTCATCAGCAGCGGCTATTTTGTGTATCAGAACGTTATCGTTCGTGATTTGTAGAACGATTTGAATCTGGCTGGAAGGAAGCATATTTTCTTCTAGACTTTCGAGTACCTGTTCAATGGAATGGTGGCTTCACATATTATCCTGAATCAACTCTCTGCTAGCCGTAAATCCTGTGTTTCAAACAGCTTCATCGTGTCTAGATTCTGCCGCATTTGTAGTTTCCAGGTAGAAGTATTCACTCGAACCTGTGGTCTTCACGTAATCATCAGACATTTCGAGCAGATTATTGACATTGACGAATCTGTATAGCCTATTTCCATCGTAAACTGCTTCACTCGCAGGCTATCAATTTTGTCAATCTGCATGAGCATATTCAGCGACATCCGCGAGCTTACTGACTTGGAAGTTAACCTCGAAGTACGCGTTGTTTCAATCGAAATAGGAGGTCTAATCCTTCATTACAAATTGGTATCCGTTTTTGTCTCGCGCCATTTCCTAGTGATTGGAATATATAGCTGGATAGGCGTATCTTCATACCTTGCACATACTTTTTCACATCGAAACATTTTATTATACACATTTTTTGTTTTACAATCTGATTCTTTTTCAAGATTTTAAAATCGTCTGTTTACAGTAATAATAATATGTCAAACCGTTCTCGGACACTTCCAGAACACATAATAATTTATTGACTTTCAAATCAACATCATTAATTTTTTGAGGTATGATGACTTTTTTGAAGTTCTTTCATGATGATATCTCCACTCCTGGGATTAGGCTTTATAACTGAAACTATTGTATCAGCAGCCATCTCTCCAACTTCATCGCCTAGTATTTTAGATCCACTATCCAAGGCATGCTTTCCTGCAGTTTCCAACATCTTCTTTTCCACCGTTTTGACTGAATCTAAAAATACTCTCTCTCCCACAGAGGTAATTATATCCATAAATCAGTTTCCCGTCTCCCTGTCCACATAGACATACACACCTCTGTTTTTGTCGTAGATCTTTTCACACGAGTCACAGTTTTATTATACTTCCTTAAAAATTAGCCTGAAACTTGTGTCCACTCTATTGAGTACAGTGTAAATGGCGTCGCTGGATGTCCCGTCCACGATATAATTATGCATTAAGTCACTGTGAATGTATATCGTGTCTATCGAATTGGTGATGTTTGGGAGTTGAGTCTAGCTTTTGTTCAAACCCTATCAATGTGTGGAAGTTCTCTTCTCGCAAATCGAGCGCACACTTGTTTTGAATGGTCATCAAGCATTTAAAACTCGCGAGATCAAAGTCGATGTGTATTGTATCTTCGGAATCACCATTCACCATCAGCGTTTTCCTAATGTAGGTGTTAAGGTCGCTGTAACTGTAACATCCATTTTCGAAGATCATGTCTTTGCAATTTGTCCCGTTACTGTACCTGATGACTTTGTTTGTTGTACTACTCACTGATGTTATACCACGAGTAAGTCATAGTGTTAATTTATCAAAGCCTATAGTATACCTTTTGTCTTTGTCAAGCAAAAGAGGACGGTCAAACGATAAAGTTACTAGGAGTGTTGTTCGTGTTGGTTTGTCTCGCCTTTTCGGACGATAGTATAAGAGCCTGTTCCATTTATTATATTTACAATCTCCAATCACTAAATCCAACTATATTCTTTACAGCCTCCATATCTTTGGTCAATGAGTTTATACCTTCTCTCATCGTCTCCAATTTACTGTCGATCATCGTTTTCATTTTAGCGTTGATAAAAATCTGATCGTAGTAAATCAACGGCTTAAGCAGCATGTGAATCAAAGTGTTTGTCCTTCCACTTCCAGACCCACCACAGATCAACATTCTAAAAGAGGAATCAGGCATGTAATTGTACAGTCTCTTGAAGTTATTTTCTTCCATCTTCGTGTCATAATTCGGAATCTCCATTTTGTCTTTATTTTAACATGTCGCCTCTAGTGCATATCCGTTCAATTTATACTTCTTCATATATCTTCCCAGGGATTCCACAAATTGTTCCTTTTTCTCAATTTCTAGAATTGTATTAACCATTAATTTGACGGACACTTGTCCATCTCCTACGAGGTGTGTTCTAGCAACAGACAACAGTTGATTGAATTCATTGTGATGCGATTTGAGCACCGTTTTCCTTTCTTTCATTTTCAGTACATTGCTCAACTCGGTGGTTAACACTGGGACGAGAGCCAGTAAAGCACTCGAACCGATGATTCCAGAAAGGACCTAAAGCGCTTTGTCGATATTCCCAAAGAGTTTGTAACTTTTCCTGTAGGTGGTAAAACACGTATCAGATGATCTATTAATTCCTCTAAGGATTCTATTTTCTACGTTATTTTATTCTACACATCCAAGTTTCAGTGATTCATCAATGATTTTTATGTCTTGATTCATCATCTGTTTGATTATTATTACCCGATTGAAGGGAACCGACGATGTTTTCCAAGTAATCCATCAAATCGTCAGCGCTGTTGTAGTATTCGATGCACCCTCCAGTCATAATTGTCCTGTATTTGGCAGACGTTTTCCGAGCAAGAGTACCAGGCAGTTCCGTAAAAGCTTTGAATGCACTTCGAGACGTCTTGGAATAGTCTCTACGGTTGTCATACATTTTCGTGATAAATAAAGTCATCATCTATCTTTCTTTTCAATAGGATAGCTTCGCCAATTTTTGCTATGAGTGTGTGACGATTCATTAGCTGAGGTACATCTATTTGCAAGTGACCGTATTTTCCACATTTTGTCATTTTGTAAACGTTTTGATGTCCTTTTCCTGTGAAAACAGAAGAATGTCTAATAACAGCTTTCATTCTTTGGTTGTAGCGTTGGAGGTTACTTATTTCCTCGTTAGTGTTTTGAGGTCCACCCGTTTCTTCTCATCCAAACGTTTTACTGGCTGGAATATTTCTTGGTAAACGTCACGGCTAGCCCTTTTTTCAGTTTCTTTTCAAACACTTTGTCTTTGAATGCCTTCATCTGGGCAGCAGTATTCTTCTGCTTTTCCATGAGTTTTCTCCTTCTAAGTAATGGCATTTTATATTTCATTTATGAGATATCTTTTTAAATATCCCCACACGATATATCCTTGAGATAACACATCCCCACGATCTAACTACTAGAGGTAACACCCCACAATCTACCTCTTGAGATAATATACCCTACTATCTATCTCTTGAGATAATACACACCCACGATATAACTACTAGAGATACCCGCAACGATCTATCGTTTGAGATAACACCCCAACTCCACGATGTAACTCTTAAGATAACACCCCCAAGATCTAACTACTAGAGATAACACACTCCCCGCGATCTATCTTTTGAGATAACCCCGATCTATCTCTTAATATAACACCTTCACCCACGATCTATATCTTGAGATACCCCCTCACTCACACGCACGCACGCACGCACGCACGCACGCACACACACACGCACACACAAACACACACACACACGATCTAACTGCTATCCATAAGCATATGCGTGTGTGTGTGTACATCCTCAAAGATCATTCTCTTGTCATACTCTCCTGTAAGAGCCACTTTACTGATTTCTTCGGTGAAAATCATGATGTCTTCTTCTGAGCAGAATCATTTTCTTGTGAACCGTGGTGCGTTCAAGCAAACATGCATTGTACTCAACGGTAATGTGTTTCTTCACCATAGCCTTCTTAACATCGGTACGTTTTTTTCCTCGACATCCTCATCTGTTTTGTAAGCATACAGTTTAGCAATTATTCCCACAACGTCTGTGATCTGTTTACCACCCGCTTCATCCTAAAACATACTTACAACGTTGTTATTCACGTTGGTTGGGATACCTGAGGGATGATCTTTGGGATAGTTGCTTGTGTCCAACGAGCTATGTATATCAGGTGTGATGTCTTTGTAGACATAGTCTGAATCTCATAGGCCAAACTTTCCGTGTCGGTAAAGAGGAGCTTAACTTGAGCATTGTATTTATCTTTGATGTAGTTGTAGTAGAAAGCATGCATGAGCATCTTATTTAGGTCGAGAACACACATTCGTACGTAGACGGGTTTTTCGAAAACCAGTTTTGTCTTGTTTATGTGAACGGCTACAAGAGTTTTATCGAATATAGTACGATGACTGAAGTTGGGTTTGGCAACGGTGCCTTTTTCTCTGAGGTCACGAGCCTGATATCGACTCATTTACGAATGATTTTCATGGTCTTTCCAAACCCGGAATTGTTCATCAAATTGTACAAATCCTTTCTAAGTTCTTGGTTGATTTTGTCCTCCATTCGATGATCAAGTCGATGTACGTTTTCATCCAAGGACACTCGTGGAATGTAATACCTCGGGATCTTGGTGATGTTGAGTCCTAGAGACAGATACTGTTTTAATGCTTCATGGTGTACCATATATTTGTCCTTATTATTCAGATTGGGGACTAGTTTTTCGACTCCGATGATCAACGGACGTTCTGGGGCTAGGGGGAGTCATTTTGGATAGAGTGAAGATGTTTTGGATAATTATTCCAAATTCCACTACTAGTAAACATGGATAGTTTTTTCCAATGCTCAAGTTCATATTCATCCATCCAGTTGACCCTCCATGGAGGAATATCATTAGATATGGCCCACCCGTACACGTTATAAGCATCCATATAGATGATGCAGGCGTTGTGTAACTTGGGGTAGTACTCTTTCATGTAAGGATTGTTCGCATTTCCATGTCTAGTCGAAATCATTAAAATTCTTCCTCGAGTTCCTTTTTCAATCATGAGAAGCATGTCTGCGTCCTGCAGATAGTGTAGTTGCACTTCTGTAATTTTGAGACAGGCGTCCCTACAAACCATGGACAGTATATTAGTGTACTGAGTCCAATTCCTAATTTCTAAAATTGTCAAAGACGTCTACAAGCAAAAGAACGTCTTTCTTCGAATAGAGGTCATGATATTCTCTCATGCAGTTGATGTTGAATTTATTCCAACTTTCTTTGCATTGTCATAATCGGTTTCATAAATGTGGCTATCCGTCAAATTGGAATAAAAACAACCGATGGGAGGTAGCTGGGCATCGCTAAACATAATTAGCCCATCCATGTACTCATAGGGATAGACTCCTTTTCACAAGAGAAGGTTGAGCTTTTCTCCCTCATATAATGTCTTTATCGTATTAAACTGCTCTCGCGAGAGATTGTTGGTTAAGGCATTCAGTGTTGATGCCATGAACATAAAACTGTCTATGAATCGAATGTGTCGTGTTATTGTTCCTTACTAATGGTAAGTCACTGTGTCCTCAGTAAATACCTGGGCATCATCATAGGACAAGTTACATACACATTTGTACTAGCGCTAACTACTAACGGTTATGTATAGATACTATCTAGCTTCCACAAAACATATACACTACATAAAATATCTTAATTTGATATTGGACATAAACCTTAAACAATCATCGAAATGTGTATGACATGTACATGTATATTTACTTCTCCCATTAATAAAAGTATACTCGAGTGTCACAACATGAGTAGAACGTCTTGTTCGCCAACCTAATTGGATACTATGTGTATATCAGGGAGGTAAAAACAAACACCCAAATTATTGAGCAAAAGTGCCTCAGACCCACTCGTGTAGACCACTGCGACCTCGCGCCAAGGAAAGAACGGACAAAACAACAGTTTGGACTCACCCTACCCTTGTCGTGTCTTGACTTGTCTTCCAAGCTGTGGCCGTGATCGTCGACAGTCGCCTTGATGGATCAGAGGGTGGTACACAATTCTAAAATAATAAGTAGAGATTTAGTATATCATAATAAAGATCACTTATTGATTCTTTCCCTCCGTAGTCGCCCAAAATCCCACTACTCTGAAAACCAGTTGTCACAGGATGACCTTAGTGGTTGGGCTAACTCAGGAAAGAATCAATGACGGTGAATGCATTTACATAAATTTAATGCAACTTTTAAAATATGTTTAATATATATACAATTATCTAAAAAAAACAAGCGAATACACAAATGAACTATGAAAAGAATCTTCTCCTGAACGTTTAAGACGTTCTTAGTATTGTTATAAATACTGAATGTCTAAGACACTAAAGTGTTGTTAAAGCTATAACAATGTTGATCTAGCGCGATAACTGTGATGCGCGAGAGCTCATGAAGATGATGATGCGCGAATTCAATGGATGATTGTCATCAAATGCCTTCTGTAAGGGTTGATGACGCGATGCAATGATAGTTAATCTCCACTGAGATTGTGAATGATATTCCTCCAGTGAGGACTGGTAACGGGCCCACCTTGTGTCCCGGGGGTTGTCGTTAGTAAAACCTGGCTGAGCAGGTACGGGGACCGTCTCCACCGCTTGTAACGTTAGTCGTGGAAGCTTAGCTCCACTCCTGGATATCCAAACCTAGATGGCTTACTCCAACCCTGGATGGCTTATATCCTGGATGGCTTAATTCCAACCCTGGATGGCTTATATCCTGGATGGCTTAATTCCAACCCTGGATGGCTTATATCCTGGATGGCTTAATTCCAACCCTGGATGGCTTAGGCTGTAATTATACATACGTTTTAGATGTCGGTTGACAAACATAACAATCTTGCATAATTACCATTACCCAAACAAATCATTATTCAATCAATATATGTAAGCTGTACTAATGATGAGTAGCAATGTATACATATTCTACAACGCCATGTATACGCTATGTACGTCGCTGTTAATCAATGCCCCTAATACATGTAATATAAACATGATCAAATTACTCATATATTACACTCACTGAGTTATGCATGCACGCATTTATTCTTGTCACTTATCTCATTGTTAACTAATGTTAACAATCGTGTATTACAATCACCGAGTTATACGCCAACGTTAACTAATGCACCTATTATCCACTGTTATCAAATTAATATTGTTTTACAATTAATGATCAATTACAATAATTACATCTAATAAAGTAACTTCAAAAGCATATGCTAGTCTAAAGTTATGTTTGAGAAACATCAATGCTAACCGGATGTCGTAACCGCCAAACAAGATGGCGCCGCCCACTGAATACAAATATACGATAAAAGTTTAATAAAACTACTAACCACATGTTGCCTGTGAAATTTGCCGTCCAATCTCTGTTCCAACAAAGTACTATCGATGATCCCGGCGATAGCTAGAAGACAATGGGTTTTATAGCAAACATTACGCCCAAATCATTATTTGCCCCGTTCAGTCCGTGACAAACGTGGCTAAATCTACAGTATTGAATCTACACGCGAGGCCCCTTATACAATTTTGCCGTTTAAGGATAATATACCTATACGTTTACATGCATAAGCACAAAACTAAACTTATGACACGGCCTCTCTGGTGGCCACTTAAAATGTGCACGCTTTTTTTACGTGTTACATGAATAGATCATGAATATTGTGAAATTGTTTCAACTCGAACAATAGATTTTGGGTGTAACCGATACAAGAGCTATATACGACCAGTACGCTCTACCCGTGACATTTTGTGACACCTTCCACTTCCAGACCCACCACAGATCAACATTCTAAAAGAGGAATCAGGCATGTTATTGTACAGTCTCTTGAAGTTATTTCAGGGATTCCACAAATTGTTCCTTTTTCTCAATTTCTAGAATTGTATTAAACATTAATTTGACGGACACTTGTCCATCTCCTACGAGGTGTGTTCTAGCAACAGACAACAGTTGATTGAATTCATTGTGATGCGATTTGAGCACCGTTTTCCTTTCTTTCATTTTCAGTACATTGCTCAACTCGGTGGTTAACACTGGGACGAGAGCCAGTAAAGCACTCAAACCGATGATTCCAGAAAGGACCTAAAGCGCTTTGTCGATATTCCCAAAGAGTTTGTAACTTTTCCTGTAGGTGGTAAAACACGTATCAGATGATCTATTAATACCTCTAAGGATTCTATTTTCTACGTTATTTTATTCTACACCTCCAAGTTTCAGTGATTCATCAATGATTTTTATGTCTTGATTTATCATCTGTTTGATTATTATTACCCGATTGAAGGGAACCGACGATGTTTTCCAAGTAATCCATCAAATCGTCAGCGCTGTTGTAGTATTCGATGCACCCTCCAGTCATAATTGTCCTGTATTTGGCAGACGTTTTCCGAGCAAGAGTACCAGGCAGTTCCGTAAAAGCTTTGAATGCACTTCGAGACGTCTTGGAATAGTCTCTACAGTTGTCATACATTTTCGTGATAAATAAAGTCATCATCTATCTTTCTTTTCAATAGGATAGCTTCGCCAATTTTTGCTATGAGTGTGTGACGATTCATTAGCTGAGGTACATCTATTTGCAAGTGACCGTATTTTCCACATTTTGTCATTTTGTAAACGTTTTGATGTCCTTTTCCTGTGAAAACAGAAGAATGTCTAATAACAGCTTTCATTCTTTGGTTGTAGCGTTGGAGGTTACTTATTTCCTCGTTAGTGTTTTGAGGTCCACCCGTTTCTTCTCATCCAAACGTTTTACTGGCTGGAATATTTCTTGGTAAACGTCACGGCTAGCCCTTTTTTCAGTTTCTTTTCAAACACTTTGTCTTCGAATGCCTTCATCTGGGCAGCAGTATTCTTCTGCTTTTCCATGTGTTTTCTCCTTCTAAGTAATGGCATTTTATATTTCATTTATGAGATATCTTATTTAAATATCCCCACACGATATATCCTTGAGATAACACATCCCCACGATCTAACTACTAGAGGTAACACCCCACGATCTACCTCTTGAGATAATATACCCTACTATCTATCTCTTGAGATAATACACACCCACGATATAACTACTAGAGATACCCGCAACGATCTATCGTTTGAGATAACACCCCCACTCCACGATGTAACTCTTAAGATAACACCCCCAAGATCTAACTACTAGAGATAACACACTCCCCGCGATCTATCTTTTGAGATAACCCCGATCTATCTCTTAATATAACACCTTCACCCACGATCTATATCTTGAGATACCCCTCACTCACACGCACGCACGCACGCACGCACACACACACGCACACACAAACACACACACACACGATCTAACTGCTATCCATAATCATATGCGTGTGTGTGTGTACATCCTCAAAGATCATTCTCTTGTCATACTCTCCTGTAAGAGCCACTTTACTGATTTCTTCGGTGAAAATCATGATGTCTTCTTCTGAGCAGAATCATTTTCTTGTGAACCGTGGTGCGTTCAAGCAAACATGCATTGTACTCAACGGTAATGTGTTTCTTCACCATAGCCTTCTTAACATCGGTACGTTTTTTTCCTCGACATCCTCATCTGTTTTGTAAGCATACAGTTTAGCCATTATTCCCACAACGTCTGTGATCTGTTTACCACCCGCTTCATCCTAAAACATACTTACAACGTTGTTATTCACGTTGGTTGGGATACCTGAGGGATGATCTTTGGGATAGTTGCTTGTGTCCAACGAGCTATGTATATCAGGTGTGATGTCTTTGTAGACATAGTCTGAATCTCATAGGCCAAACTTTCCGTGTCGGTAAAGAGGAGCTTAGATTGAGCATTGTATTTATCTTTGATGTAGTTGTAGTAGAAAGCATGCATGAGCATCTTATTTAGGTCGAGAACACACATTCGTACGTAGACGGGTTTTTCGAAAACCAGTTTTGTCTTGTTTATGTGAACGGCTACAAGAGTTTTATCGAATATAGTACGATGACTGAAGTTGGGTTTGGCAACGGTGCCTTTTTCTCTGAGGTCACGAGCCTGATATCGACTCGTTTACGAATGATTTTCATGGTCTTTCCAAACCCGGAATTGTTCATCAAATTGTACAAATCCTTTCTAAGTTCTTGGTTGATTTTGTCCTCCATTCGATGATCAAGGCGATGTACGTTTTCATCCAAGGACACTCGTGGAATGTAATACCTCGGGATCTTGGTGATGTTGAGTCCTAGAGACAGATACTGTTTTAATGCTTCATGGTGTACCATATATTTGTCCTTATTATTCAGATTGGGGACTAGTTTTTCGACTCCGATGATCAACGGACGTTCTGGGGCTAGGGGGAGTCATTTTGGATAGAGTGAAGATGTTTTGGATAATTATTCCAAATTCCACTAATAGTAAACATGGATAGTTTTTCCAATGCTCAAGTTCATATTCATCCATCCAGTTGAACCCTCCAGTAGGAATATCATTAGATATGGCCCACCCGTACACGTTATAAGCATCCATATAGATGATGCAGGCGTTGTGTAACTTGGGGTAGTACTCTTTCATGTAAGGATTGTTCGCATTTCCATGTCTAGTCGAAATCATTAAAATTCTTCCTCGAGTTCCTTTTTCAATCATGAGAAGCATGTCTGTGTCCTGCAGATAGTGTAGTTGCACTTCTGTAATTTTGAGACAGGCGTCCCTACAAACCATGGACAGTATATTAGTGAACTGAGTCCAATTCCTAATTTCTAAAATTGTCAAAGACGTCTACAAGCAAAAGAACGTCTTTCTTCGAATAGAGGTCATGATATTCTCTCATGCAGTTGATGTTGAATTTATTCCAACTTTCTTTGCATTGTCATAATCGGTTTCATAAATGTGGCTATCCGTCAAATTGGAATAAAAACAACCGATGGGAGGTAGCTGGGCATCGCTAAACATAATTAGCCCATCCATGTACTCATAGGGATAGACTCCTTTTCACAAGAGAAGGTTGAGCTTTTCTCCCTCATATAATGTCTTTATCGTATTAAACTGCTCTCGCGAGAGATTGTTGGTTAAGGCATTCAGTGTTGATGCCATGAACATAAAACTGTCTATGAATCGAATGTGTCGTGTTATTGTTCC
Source organism: Cyrtodaria siliqua (assembly GCA_037043455.1). Lineage (NCBI taxonomy): Eukaryota > Metazoa > Mollusca > Bivalvia > Adapedonta > Hiatellidae > Cyrtodaria > Cyrtodaria siliqua. The sequence continues at coordinate 289,691 of JAWPHD010000176.1, forward strand.
TTTTGTTCTCCCGTCTTCTTGTCAGTCACGAGGAATGTTTCTACCTCGATAACTTTAGTGAATGATATGTATTTTTTCTCGTTATTTTTGATACACAGAATTTCACCATCTGTTATATCTAGATTCTTTATAAACAAGTGACTATCATACCCAGCCAGATTGTGAAAGGTCACGGGAATATACGAAGGAATTTTGTATTTGCGGTTACATGTGTTGTGAGCTACTGCTCTATATGTACCTGTGAAATGACAGTGATCACGGCATTTATCATTATTCTCGGGATTAAAATCTTTCCCACAAAGATGACCAGACGTTGCTTCGTAGAATTGTCTAATTTCATATGCGGATAGATTCATCTTTACCGTTTTTTTGAAGGTGCCATAAATATTTCGCGCATTATATTCACAAATGTTTTACTCACATCATCATCTTCGGACAACTTGGAGTAAACAAAATTCTCATAATCGTAAAGTCCCTCATAAACACACTTTACGTAGTGATGTTGAGCTGTATAGCTTCGTGCTTGATTGGGTTGGATCGCTTCCAGCGTTTCAAGAAAAGACTCGCAATCTGCATAAATAACAAAAGGAACCTCAAACGTGCGTCGAATCGCTTTGAATGATAAATATGGATCCTGTTCTGGAAATAGGATCTTCCCCATTTTGTTTTTAGAACAATACTCGTCATGAACTGATAATGATATCTTGGTCTTGAAGAAGTTGAGACCATCGCATGCAAAAGAATCGTTCGCCATCATGCTCTGTTATTTGGACTGAGAAGAGTCTGTTCATATTTCTAACACAAAAGTCATGTTGTTTTTCCCGATCGTCGAGTAGCATCAAATTAACCGTTGTACCTCGCTGCTTGGCCGGGGCATATACTTCTTTCATATTCATTATATTCATATTTGCCATTTATGTGTAGTAAGATAATATCATTAAGTTAAAACTCATTTGTTCAAGAATGATGACGTCATGTTATTTAGGACGACGTCGACACCATGACGTTACGCTCTTTAGGGTGACGTCATGTACTACCACAACGATGACAAAACTATGTCGAAACCGGTTTGAACTGGATTTGGGGGTGAGTTAGAATTGTCCTTTTCTATATACTATTTATTTTAACAATACCCCTTCAAGAGTCGCATTTCAAACAATAATTTCTCCCCATCGAGTGTCAACACACTGAGCATGTATTTCCCTGTACATAGTATAGCGAACAAAATAGGAGTATGATAATGGACCTTTGGAAACGGCCGAGCACGACACATACGAAATATTGCAGTCTCGGTTTGATTGAGACTGTTCATGAGCGGTAGTGAAATATGCTAGCTACCGCTCACGCCCTCTAGCCCCGGGTTGAGCAGAACTCAATATTCATAAATCAATAGTACAAAAGTTTAACCATCCCAAAGATGGCATGCATATGGCGGTGGACATGGAGTATAGTGCTTCCCCATGTCGTACGGCGTATGGTCCCAGTATCTAATAAAATTAAATGCCCCGAAGAGCGAAATAAACATAATGGAATTTAGTTGGGAGCAGCGGTTATGGAGCCTGCGTATCAAAAAGCAGACAACATATCCTATGAGTGGTTAAACAATACCCAGAGCCTTTTATCGGCTGGAGTAGTGGAACCACCGAATCAAAAATTAAGTAAGAAAACAAAATAAATTGAAAATGTACCACCGATAACTCAATATAAGTATCGGGCTCAGCGATCTCCAAAGATCGAATGAATGACAGTACTGATTAAAATCGCGGGGAGACGTTTTACTGCCGCCACACTGCACAAGCAACGCCACTGTGCTATAAAAAAAAGTATGATAATGGACCTTTGGAAACGGCCGAGCACGACACATACGAAAGTTTAGCACGGCCTACTTTTTCCTGGAATATACAAACAGTATCATGCTAATACATACTCAACATCCTTTGGGAATCTTTTATCGAACATTTATGCTTAATTTCATTATTCCAAACGATTTATTTCATCAAAAAATAATCCAGTCTTTCACAAAGGGGTCACATTTTAAAGTTCGCAAGAAAGTCAGTACCTCGCATGCCCACCGTTTGCAGCGATTACAGCTAGACCGCGTCGCCTCATACTGGAAATGAGTTTGTTAATTTGGTCCATGGGGTTGTTATTCCATTCTGCATGTAACGCAGCCTCAAGTTCACGCACATTGTGGACGTCATGGCGTTCTCTTACAAGTCTAAGAAGTCTCCCTAAAATGTCCAACACGTGTTCTATTGGTGATAAGTCGGGCGATCTCGCAGGTCAATCAAAACATTCCACGTTGTTATCGTTAAGAACTGTCCTAGTGTGTTTAGCAACGTGGGGACGAGCATTGTCGTGCTGTAGGATAGCACCATTACGCTGAAGTTAGTACGGCACAATAACTGGTAAAACAATTACACCCCAATAACCTGCTGCATAGAGAGTTCCAAGTACCATAATAAGTTCAGTCTTATTGTTGCGAGTAATTCCCGCCCAAACCATGACGCTGCCGCCCCCATACCGATCTCTCTGCAGTACGTTTTGCTCCTCGTAACGTTCACCCCTTATTCTCCAAATGCGGAGCCTGCCGTCTGAACTTTTAAACGTGACTCGTCAGTGAATAAAACATTATTCGACTGACGTTGAGTCCAACTGTGATGTTGTCGGGCCCAGTTTAGACGTTCACGGCGGTGACGTTGAGTTAACAGAACCCCCTTGCATCTCATACGACCGTTCCGGGAAACCGAATAAAGGCGGTTTCGAACGGTTTGTGACGTAATTCTTGTCTTGTAAGCAATATTTTGAGCCGAAAGAAAGCGATTACATCGTGACGCCAACGCAATGTGCCGATCCTCGTCAGTGATAGTTTTACGAGGCCTACCAGACCAAGGGCGGTCTTTCAATGAACCAGTTTCGTCGTACCTGGCCTGAAGACGAGAAATAGTGCTGTGGCTTACACCAATATTACGCGCTGTAACGTTCATTCCTGCTTGGAGCATGCCCAATACTCTGTTACGTTGCTCTAACGTAATGCTGGCGTTCTTCCCCATTGCAGATTTTGTCAGCTTCTTTTACGGATCTTTACTATACAGGACTATTTCAATACTATGTACATGTTGTTACAAGTTTATTGGGATTACATCAATGCAAACCGGATACCGATACACGAATCGAACGTCACACGAGGAAATCATGATGAGGCGGTACAGAGGAATACAATATTGTGTAACTTAATTTTAGAACAATAATCCGTCATTGCGGTATATTATAAGGTATATGTACATTGTATATAGTAACACATTTTAAAACCGAAAATATGTGTTAAACTTATTTTGTTCAGTATATTTTATATATTTACATTAGACGCCATGTATATGCATATATATATGCTACTCGATGTGGATCAAACTTGTCAACCCTTTTGTGTTTGTGATGTCGTTTGCTTTTATTATTACTTTTGCCTTCTTGTTTGTCTGTTTGCGTGTTTGTTTCTGTGTTTTGTTGTTGACTGTCCTCACTGAATGCTACTTTCCCTGTCCGATCTTTTTATATTTCCTTGGGGTATCGTAATTCTGAACGAATTACCAAATACACGTTTTCATTATATACCCGTTATATGGGGGCGATACAATTAAAAGTTACCGAAGCGTTTATCACGCCTATATGCAAATACGACGATATGCGTTACGACGATATACTCGTCTAAACAATGTATACAACATATTCAGCAAAGAATCTCGACTACATGTTTTCTAGTGTTTTAAAAAAGATTTATATTGTATTATTTTATCGGTGTTGTGTAGTTTTAAGGACGAAGAACATCCGTGACCTGAAATCTAATTGTATCAATTTGTAATCATTTCAAGTATTAACATTCATATTTATTTTATTTTCATTGTGTTCACTTTGATAATGAATAGTATCTATCTATTTGATTTCATGTTTAAATTGAAGTATTTTTAGATCAGCATATAGCACCAACAGACATGAACATCCCGCCGTTAAATAGCCTCAGGATAGTTGGCACTTTCCATGGGTACACGTTTCCTCCTAGCGGTGGGGTGGGGGTCGTGTTTGGAAGGGTATCTCAGTGAAGAATATTTGGCTTACGTACATTAAAAACAAAAACATACAACTGTTTTTCCAAAAATTCACCGTCTCTTTATCTTCTAGAGCCATGCGAGTTTGCCTGCAAATCCACTATTTTAGAAACTGTTGATGTATTTAATCTGTATTTATACACATACATGTTTTAATAAAGGATCGAACGTTGAAAGAACACACTTAAGGTTTTGTAAACGAGTTTTAGGAGTGAAAATATCAACGCAAATAATTTCATATACGGGGAAATAGGACGCATAAATTTTATAAATAAACGATATTATATAATAATTAAATATTGGTTGAAACTGTGTTTGTGGGATCAAACAAAAAACACAAAAATAGTTTATAGTATGCTTAAAAACGCTAGTGAATTGCACATTAACAGAGTAAACTGGACATCACAAGTCAAACATTTGTTATCTAGACTAGGTTTCTACGATGTGTGGCTAGCGCAAGGTGTCGGAGATGATAATATTTTTCTTTCGATGTTCAAACAAAGAATTCAAGATGTATTTATTCAAGAATGGAACGCAGAATTAACTATATCTACACGAGCACTTTTTTATGGGACCATTTCTACTTTTGAATTCAAACCGTATCTAGATAAAATAAATATATCTAAATTTCGCTCTGCTCTGACAAAACTCAGACTGTCATCGCATAGATTAGAAATTGAATGTGGCCGGTGGCGTAAGCCTGCAAGTGTACCTTTACAAGATAGAAAATGTAGACAATGTAACCTATTGGAGGACGAATACCATTTCGTAATTGAGTGCAAAAACTACAACGATTTAAGAACTATATATAAAAAAAAATACTTTTGGAAACACCCAAGCTTCTTAAAATTTACACAACTAATAAATAGCACATGCGAGTTTGAAATCAGAAAGTTATCCGTGTTCGTATACAAAGCTTTTGAACTACGAATACTTATAAATAAATACTAAAGTAACACAGGGAACTTTCTTGAACTTAATTGTACAGGCTCGATATGTATAAATACCTGTTTTATGTATAACTACCTGCTTTATAGAAAGATCTCTCCCAAAGGGATAGGTTACTTATTTACTTAAACTTGCTAAATCATACTGCATATGAATGTTATTGTTTACTCATTAAAACATGCCGTTATACATAATATACGAATGTAAGGCTGAATGGATAAGAGAACTAAGTAAATAAATGAGTTTTTGCATGTAATGGAAAGAGAGAATTACTTATATTCAAGTAGTCTGTTACATACAATAACTTGCTATATAAATACATTATGCTCTTGCTCATCTCACCAGTGAAATTTATGTATAGATATGTATATTATTTAAACATGTTCATGGGCCATATTTGGCTTAAATAAAGAAATAAACTATATTCATGTAGTCTGTTACATACAATAACTTGCTATATAAATACATTATGCTCTTGCTCATCTCACCAGTGAAATTTATGTATAGATATGTATATTATTTAAACATGTTCATGGGCCATATTTGGCTTATATAAAGAAATAAACATGTACCTGCATATTTTATCTTAAAATGTACATACGTGTGACATATATCTTTACAATTTTTACATGCCAAGCCCAGTTTCATTTCTGTTCTTTATTTGAAATTCGATCAAATAACCACCAGATCTGAAAAGTTTTGTTAAAAAAGGGAAAGAAACACTCCTACCGCCATTACCTCACTTTTATATCCCTAGTGGGTATAAAAGTGGAACATGAAAGGCAGCCTTCACAGAACACAGTCAACCAAAAAAGGCAGGTGACATCACAAACACAAACAGGTCGACAATATGGCTATCGCCTTGGAATGGCCAGTGGTAAATAGGCCGCTGGGGATTAAACCAAGTTATAAGTGACCAAGCCTCACTCATACTCGAGCATGTTCCTTTAGATCCCCATCCAATTTGATGCTCGACTAGATTGTTAGAGGCAAATCCTTAATAAGGCTTAATTCTGACATAAAGTATGTTTTTCCTTAGTTCTATGTACCAGTTTTACTCTTAAAATATTCTTAAATTAGCCACAAATTTAAAACTCAAAGAGACCAAATTATCATATTGATCTCCCTTTAGGTGTGATTCCCTTATTGTTTGTCCTACTCCGGTGTATCTTATATAACACAATTTAAGCTAAGCAACAAATATGCTCCTTTATATCCATACAACGTTTTACAACATATCTATGAACATATCTACCGTTCTCACATATACACATGCAATAAAAAAGGGGGAGAGGCGTGGGTGGGCGTCGGGTGAAATGCGAATGCTTTTTTCTAGGCAATATTTTACTCTACACCATAGCCCGAGGAACAAAACTCTTACATATATTATGATTCATGTACAACTTATTGTAAATAGCTTATTGTTTTCCCTACATTTTAATATATTAAACAAAAGCATTATTTATGTTTCAATGTTTGATCTTTGAATATAAAACTACTATAACATATTTACCTATTACATGATCGCTCGCTATCCTCTGTATATTTAAACAGCAGTGAGTAACATGCTGATATGCGAATTATGAAAAGCAATTCAATTTAATCAGTAGTATAAAAGGGTCATTAAATATGTTTTGCATTAGGTCTATGCGTCATCGAATGGCCAAACGTCGTGATTACTGAAAATATTTTTTTCACTAGTATGTAACATAACTGACAAGTCATTTTTTTCTTGCTTTTTACTTCTAAAATGTATATAAACATTCTATATAACTAACATTTCTTAGGGTATATAGTAAATGCCGTTGTAGATGTATCACCTTTAGTATATGCCTAGTTTTTATTTGATCAAGGCATTATATGTTATTATTTAATCCATTTTCGCTTACGTGCTACATTTAAGAAAAAAACAAATATTTACATGATTTATAACAACCTACCTTGTGTACCTATGCAAACAATTTAAACTTCGTTTGGTCTTATAATTTTGTTTGTTAACAGACACTCATATTCATGAATTTTCTATTACTTTTCTAATAAATTTATGTTAAAAAAGTGCCGACTGTGGTTTCTGTCAAACATAGTATACCTTCTTCTATGACACTTGTTATCAGAACACATTCCAAAGTGCATCAATAATTATTCGTTTGCTACGCAATTTCCTATACATTGATAGCCTAATTCTGTTTTAAATGCTGTTATGTATACGTATAGAGAGTACGTTTACTGTGACTTGTTTGATGACTAAGTTAAGTTACGGAGTAATTGCCATTTGGAGTACAGAAGGCATTTACTTGAAACGACCATTACACTATTTTCAGAAACATGTACATTTGTATTAAAGTTCGACTTGATCCTGAAAGAACCAATGCGTTTTAAATTAGAAAACCTTTTACGGTTAAAATCCTTTCTGCTTGAAAAACAATTCCATTTAATTAACATGACGCCAGTACTTAGATATATCCGCCTATTGTTGATGTCGGAGTATATTGACAATAGGTTATATTATAATACAGCTGCACGTGCTTTATTATGCTGTTGCACGTGCTATTGTTTGTCTTAGGTATAGTATTTATTTGATTGGTTTAAATGGATAAATGATTGACAACTGGCGACATTTTAATTGTGTGTTTGTTCTTTCATTTTTAACATGATTTTATGTTGTATGGTTGTTAAGAATAATTACATGTTCCATTCTACTCCAGTTTACAACTATCACCAAGTGTGTTACGCAAACCCTGTAAACCGTTTGGATGTGTGCGAAAATAGTATAGAATTGAGATTGAAACAAATAATGAAGGAAAAAATGAGATCTCCTTTTTCTCTTTAACCGCTAGGCATAGAGCTCTGCTATATCATGTCTCACATAAGTTTATTGTCTCGCTCCAGAGGTCGCAGTTTTACATTGTGTTGCGTGGCAACATATTTTGCGCGCAGCATACGTTTATCGCCTTCTACCTGCATTCAAGGGATACACTTTTCAGTATTTATCATAAAGGATAAACATCGTCTTCTCCCCTGATCTTACCAGACATTGTGCAAGTGTCTATTATGGACAATGTCAGGTTAACGATTACAGGCCATCTGACATGCTTTTTATTTTCTTAATAACTTAAAACATCAGAATTACTATTTACTTTTAAATTAATTGCCTTAAATCTTAGTTCGACCACATTTGAAGCATCATACATGTTAAAGGTTTTCACTTCAAAAATTGCAATTGTGTTAATGACTGAGCAAATTGTAATTAATTATCTTATTTAGCAGCCTTTTCAATGACCCTTCATCTGATTTTATTGTTATCATGAGCAGTACACTTGACCCATATTTTACCACACTTCAAATTATCTGACAAGCTTTACTATTTGCTATTATAAACATGAACAGTGTAAACAACCAATATATCTTTACACATGTTTAAACTGTCGCAAAATATGCTCGCAATGCATATACCCTACTAGATAACTAATTTCTAATAACGAACAAATCACAAATCACCCTTTACTTTTCGTTACTCTTAAAACGCACAATGTTATTATAATCGTATTATTTTACGATGCACTCTCCAGAATAAATATTATTAAATAGGGATATATATGAACAACACCAGTTCTGTTAGATAATATAATTTGCATGTTGCATTCAAATGCATGTTTTATATGTGGAAAATATGGCCACAGCAGCTTTATATTGTGGAACCCAAGGTCGGAGTGTCTCATCCCTTATTCTCTGCCATAGCTTGCTATTGCAATCATATCTCACATCGCTTTGTGGTTGGTACCGCCTGGTACAATTGCTCTTGCTTATAAATGCCAGCTTACATGTAATTATTGCTCTTGCTGCTTATAAATGCTAATGCATGTAATTATTGCTGTTTACAATTATATTTTAAGCTCCAAAAAATTAGAGGGTACACGGGTTATGCACAATAGATACGGGCAACACCCTAATCTCTAATTGACATATAATTTTGAAATTGTTAAATCGATAATACTACGAATTCTAATGTCGATAGACCGGACACCCTCCAGGACCAGGATGATCACCATTGGTAAAGCCGTTGGTCAAGGGAGATAATCCAGTTGTACGACCTGACTTACTAGATAAATGTGTCACAAGGATACTCTCCGAAGCCGGATGATCACCAGTGTAACCCAGTGAAGCCATGACCAAGGGAGATAATCCATTGAACACATTACTGATGAGACACTCCGAACCCTTGTCCGGTAGAATTACGCCAATAACGCGTCCTTATACAAAACCACCTTGCGATTGCATACTCTCCTGGCGAGGATGATCTTCACAGGGAAGAAGCCGTGGCTAGAGATAATGCAACTGTGTTAGACTATTTAAATGGATTAAAATAAAACTGCTGCGACTGTTTAAAAATAAAAAATAAAATTGATTGTCTCATTACACTCGTTTGTTCATCGTTCAGTACTGTTTTTCTTGACCGTATTAAGTCAAAATGTTCACTCCACTTTGAATTATGACCGTTTATGATTAGGTACACACATATTCACTATTGTTCCAAATGTACTTTATTATATACTTTGTTTGATGTTGACATCACGGCACATAGTCTCAGGGCCTTCTCTGGCCCTACCTTTAATAATAATTCACAAAGTCATTATAACGTTTCCTACCATCGATTCTTCTAAAAAACGGCCCTCAAGTTTTGTACGAGTCTGTGGTTTCCCGCTTTCCTTCTACTATTTGCGTCGTAGTATAGGCGCCTTACACGTATGTCACTCGATGGAAGCATCATTTATGTGAGCTGAAATTGGAAAGTAACTCGCAGCATCTTTTGTTTAAACAAATTAAATCCATGCAAAATTGACTAGTAAGCAATTTAAATACGGTATGTTCACTTTCGGTGACACATGTGTCCATACATTGCTTCTGCACTCTTGTAAAAGGTAACATTCCCTTCAGACTAGAACTTTATTGACTAGAGTTCGCATTATACATTGTCATACAATTACTATATTATGCAGTTTGTAAGTTTGGCACAAAATATGCCTACACTAGCCTTAAATTGGCTAGAATATACATTAACATCATGTCATACAATTAAAATATTATGCAATCTTCTTAATTTGGCACAAAAGTTCACAATGCTTGCATCATAATGTTGAAACCTCTTTAACAGGTAACCAACATAAAGTATCATGATACACTCATGTAAAGGGTGAGGTGGGAGGGAACAATTTAACTTTTGCAGATACAGGAAAAGGAAGTATCCCTTTCGCGCATGCGCACACATATTTTTCCTATTGTTCGTACTAATCGGTTCGACCCCAGGCATTTCAGCTACCGTGGTCGTCCACGAAAATAAAACTGGCTATTTCTTAAAGAGGTGGCAATAGCCAAACTTATTTTACGATGCACTCTCCAGAATAAATATTATTAAATAGGGATATATATGAACAACACCAGTTCTGTTAGATAATATAATTTGCATGTTGCATTCAAATGCATGTTTTATATGTGGAAAATATGGCCACAGCAGCTTTATATTGTGGAACCCAAGGTCGGAGTGTCTCATCCCTTATTCTCTGCCATAGCTTGCTATTGCAATCATATCTCACATCGCTTTGTGGTTGGTACCGCCTGGTACAATTGCTCTTGCTTATAAATGCCAGCTTACATGTAATTATTGCTCTTGCTGCTTATAAATGCTAATGCATGTAATTATTGCTGTTTACAATTATATTTTAAGCTCCAAAAAATTAGAGGGTACACGGGTTATGCACAATAGATACGGGCAACACCCTAATCTCTAATTATGCCATATAATTTTGAAATTGTTAAATCAATAATACTACGAATTCTAATGTCGATAGACCGGACACCCTCCAGGACCAGGATGATCACCATTGGTAAAGCCGTTGGTCAAGGGAGATACTCCAGTTGTACGACCTGACTTACTAGATAAATGTGTCACTCTTGTGATACTCTCCGAAGCCGGATGATCACCAGTGTAACCCAGTGAAGCCATGACCAAGGGAGATAATCCATTAAACACATTACTGATGAGACACTCCGAACCCTTGTCCGATATAATTACGCCAATAACGCGTCCTTATACAAAACCACCTTGCGATTGCATTCTCTCCTGGCGAGGATGATCTTCACAGGGAAGAAGCCGTGGCTAGAGATAATGCAACTGTGTTAGGCTATTTAAATCGATTAAAATAAAACTGCTGCGACTGTTTTAAAAATAAAAATTAAAATTGATTGTGGCATTACACTCGTTTGTTCATCGTTCAGTACTGTTTTTCTTGACCGTATTAAGTCAAAATGTTCACTCCACTTTGAATTATGACCGTTTATGATTAGGTACACACATATTCACTATTGTTCCAAATGTACTTTATTATATACTTTGTTTGATGTTGAACATCACGGCACATAGTCTCAGGGCCTTCTCTGGCCCTACCTTTAATAATAATTCACAAAGTCATTATAACGTTTCCTTCCATCGATTCTTCTAAAAAACGGCCTTCCAGTTTTGTACGAGTCTGTGGTTTCCCGCTTTCCTTCTACTATTTGCGTCGTAGTATAGGCGCCTTACACGTATGTCACTCGATGGAAGGCATCATTTATGTGAGCTGAAATTGAAAGTAACTCGCAGCATCTTTTGTTTTAACAAATTAAATCCATGCAAAATTGACTAGTAAGCAATTTAAATACGGTATGTTCACTTTCGGTGACACATGTGTCCATACATTGCTTCTGCACTCTTGTAAAAGGTAACATTCCCTTCAGACTAGAACTTTATTGACTAGAGTTCGCATTATACATTGTCATACAATTACTATATTATGCAGTTTGTAAGTTTGGCACAAAATATGCCTACACTAGCCTTAAATTGGCAAGAATATACATTAACATCATGTCAATACACTTAAAATATTATGCAATCTTCTTAATTTGGCACAAAAGTTCACAATGCTTGCATCATAATGTTGAAACCTCTTTAACAGGTAACCAACATAAAGTATCATGATACACTCATGTAAAGGGTGAGGTGGGAGGGAACAATTTAACTTTTGCAGATACAGGAAAAGGAAGTATACCATTCGCGCATGCGCACACACATTTTTCCTATTGTTCGTACTAATCGGTTCGACCCCAGGCATTTCAGCTACCGCGGTCGTCCACGAAAATAAAACTGGCTATTTCTTAAAGAGATGGCAATAGCCAAACTTATTTTACGATGCACTCTCCAGAATAAATATTATTAAATAGGGATATATATGAACAACACCAGTTCTGTTAGATAATATAATTTGCATGTTGCATTCAAATGCATGTTTTATATGTGGAAAATATGGCCACAGCAGCTTTATATTGTGGAACCCAAGGTCGGAGTGTCTCATCCCTTATTCTCTGCCATAGCTTGCTATAGAAATCATATCTCACATCGCTTTGTGGTTGGTACCGCCTGGTACAATTGCTCTTGCTTATAAATGCCAGCTTACATGTAATTATTGCTCTTGCTGCTTATAAATGCTAATTCATGTAATTATTGCTGTTTACAATTATATTTTAAGCTCCAAAAAATTAGAGGGTACACGGGTTATGCACAATAGATACGGGCAACACCCTAATCTCTAATTTTGCCATATAATTTTGAAATTGTTTAAATTAAATCGATAATACTACGAATTCTAATGTCGATAGACCGTACACCTCCAGGACCAGGATGATCACCATTGGTAAAGCCGTTGGTCACGGGAGATAATCCAGTTGTACGACCTGACTTACTAGATAAATGTGTCACAAGGATACTCTCCGAAGCCGGATGATCACCAGTGTAACCCAGTGAAGCATGACCAAGGGAGATAATCCATTGAACACATTACTGATGAGACACTCCGAACCCTTGTCCGGTAGAATTACGCCACAGCAAATTCAAACCTAAATTTGTCCCCCAATTGTAGCGGACAAAAGTCTGTCCTAATGTATTCAATCCAATCTAACAAGATTTGGGTTGGCCACAAAAGCTTTAATAGATTTTTTGAATGAATTTAATAGCAAATCATTGCCTTCTTTTGTCAGATGTGTGCCATCACGTTTGTTAAACAAGCTGACATCAGCATTCTTATACTGTGAGATATAATGCGACCAGCAGGGTTCTTGCATACAGCCGTCCGTGCGGCTCTATTAATACGTTTGCGCTTTTCTACCATTATGTGCATTTCATTAGGTTCCGCTCCCCGCCAGCATAATCTTGAAGTATATCAGTCCAAACTAAGGTTGAACCCGCCAATGTAGAAAAAATGTACTTAATATCTTTTTCGATTTTTTAATAAGAGAAAACGTTTTATTTTGGACAATATTATTCCCTCCAATATGGAGTACTAGCATTGCCGGTTTGCGCCTAAATAACCTCTCTGATTGCAACTTTTGTAGCAAACCTTCCCATTTCATCCCACCGGTCCCAAACCAAAATATTTGTATTCCCTCACCAAGCTCCAAACTCTCATCTCCTAATTCCCATGCCCTCTCGCCAGCATTTCCCACCAATTAATCGCCTACTATCCATATATATGTAATATTATGACAATTCATTATCAATTTTTCTGGGAAACAATAAAACATGTGAACCTTTTAGCTAAAAAGAAGCCTAAACATTAATAATTTATAGTAGCCTTCATTGCCGGATTGCTGAAGGTATGCAATTTTCCCTTGTGATCTAAACACCTACAATCTAATATAACTTTTGTAAGCGTTCGATCCCCATCTGCCCAATAATTGTATATCTTCGCTACTGACGCCTTCCATACTTAAGGTAGTAGCCCTGTCGATTCTAAATGAATGGCTTTTATATTTGCCAGCCGGCAGTCCTAAATACTTAATGACTTTAGTTAGGACTGCAGAAAATTGACCTCTTGTTAACGGGGACTTATTCGAATGGCAAAAAAGTAAACCATCCTGTTGAAGTCTAACATTCATATATTCATACAGTGCCTTTACACAGCAACAGTTACTCTGACTGTTTTTTGGTATATGCAAAACAACTGGCCTACCCCTTTGATTTGTTTTTGAAAATCGCACGGTTACAAGTATCGCCAAATCTTTTTCAAACTGCACGTCATGAATCGTTAATGGCCTGTTTGAATCTACTTGTGTTGTGAATACCAATTCTCAGACTCGAAATAAACCGAAATACGCAAACATAAAAACAGCTCTGAAGAGTAATGTTTCATACCCCGAAAAGCAAATATACTTTAATGAATCACATATTTATTGCAGCAGACTCCCTGTAATTGGTGCTCTTGTATCTTTTCGTTGGCGTAACCGCCGGGAACCTTCGAGCAGTTTTTTAACAATGAAATTGTCTGTTGGATCGGGTACATCGTTTATTTTATGATAAAAGCTAATACCGGATATATAAGTGGTTATACTAGACGGCGCGTATCCGATCTCAAAGCAATAAGATATATATAAAACAATTTGTGATTTTGGTATTGGCCATTCTTGTGGTAATTTGTATAGATGACGGAATTTGGAAATAGAAGTTAACGCGTTTTTATAAACACCCTGGGTGTTAGCAGCCATACTTGCAGTCACGAGCCTACTGGCTCCTGACTGAATAGCTCCCAAAGATGGTTGGGCATTTCTTCTGGGTTTCGCTCTGCCCACGGTGCTAGTTGGTGGAATTTGTTGATCTTTACAAATGTTGCAAACATACATGTTTGACTTCTAATGAAGCATACAACTTTATATCGATGTTTTGGTTGACCGCTCATTTAATAGCAAACCTATCTTTGCTGATGTGATCGTTGACATAATTCGTCAGATTATATATTCCAGTGTAAAACATATTATTTAAAGAAAACATTTTTCTAACAGGAATACTGAGCGCGAAGTTTGTAAAGAAAACTTATAAATACATCTTATATAAACAGCATTAACGGAGTGTACTAAGAGTTCGCCGAAATAAACGGCTTCGGATTCAATAATTATGTAACAATACACTGACATTTCAAAACATATAATATCTTGGAGAAACAGAAAATTAAAAGTAGAGAAATTGTTATAAAAATACTAATTCGTATACACAATTATTGTATGTGAAGGCAAACTAACCGATGAGGATCCAAAGCATTGGAAACTCTCTTATCACACCCTTCCGAAATTCTCGATAATCTGAAAGACGGCGTAGAAAGAAGTAAAAGAAAATACATCAGCAAAAGGAGGAATTAAAATTAACGGATTTTGCGGCTTTCTTAAATCTTACGAAATATCAGCAAAACAAAACAAAAATCCTCTGAAATTATTGAAAGGTAAACGCTCAGTTTTGAAAAGTAAATTTATCAATAAACTTAAAGATTTAAATGTGGTCAAATTTCAAATTGCTGTAAAAATAGAATTTAGAAAAGAGAATGTTGATGAAATCAAAAACTACTGAGGGAACATTTTACAGTTATCAACACGCCACTCTCTCCCCTCAGTCTATTGATGATGACTAGAATAAATCTCTGTCTCATATAGAGAATGCTATTGAGACATTTACAAATAAAGGCTCTGGATGGGAGACTTGTAAATATGAAATGTTGAAATGTACTTAAATATAGCGAAGTATGAACCACTAAAGAGCCATTTTTACATACCTCTACCGGAAATGTTAGCGAGTTAAGAAGCAATTATCAAACCCAAGACGATGAGTGTGTGAGATGGGCTATAAAATCAGCACTATTTCCCGTTTAAAAAAAATGCTGATAGGCCGTCAAGTTATCCGAAAGACGTTAGATTTGATTTTTACTGGAACTGATTTCCAAGTAATCGCGCCATAACGTTTTATGGATATGAAAAAGGCATAGTACCTTATCATGTTTCAAGCCAAGCAAAGGAAATAGAAAGGATTAATTTACTGCTATTATATGATAAAGAAACTTACAAATAACACTATTGTTTGATAAAGAATCTAAATAGATTACTTGCTGACCGATCCAAACATCATGGTAAACATTTCTGTGATAGATGTCTCTACGGCTTTTCGACAGAATATTTGCTGATTACATGTAAGCATCAAATATATTGTGAAGGGATCAATGGCAATGCGATGAGAATTGAAATGCCCGAAGAAGGAAAAAATATCATATATAATTGGTTTAAACTTATTTTATTTCAAATATTGGTTGAAGTCTAGCCAGCATTTCCGCACGAGCATTGTCGTACAATGGACAACTGAATATGTAATGTTGAGTAGTTTCTATTCCGCCACATCGACATAAAGGAGAGTCGATGATGTTTTTTTATGAACAAATGATGGTTAAGCGAGCTACACTTGGTGCGGAGCCGAGTTTGAAGCAGCTGTGCACGTCTTTTACCTGTGTAATAATGCTTATGCGTGTAATTAAGGTTGCGGTTAAGGTGATGCTTTAGTAATTTATGGAGTTAGAGTTTCTTACTTCGAAAGGAAGTTTGTTCCACTCACGAGTAACCGAAGGAATGAAGGAGTTGGGGTAGAGATTAGTTCGGGAATTAATAGCTTGAAGATCGTTTGCATTTCGCAAGCTGTAGTTTGATGCTGCACTAACTGTTGTAGGTACTACCGATGCAAGATGCTTTTGCGTGTAATTAAGGTTGCGGATAAGGTGATGCTTTAGTGATTTATGGAGTTAGAGTTTCTTACTTCGGGAGGAGGTTTGTTCCACTCACGAGTAACCGAAGGAAGGAAGGAGATGGGGTAGAGACTAGTTCGGGAATTAATAGCTTGAAGATCGTTTGCATTTCGCAAGCTGTAGTTTGATGCTGCACTAACTGTTGTAGGTACTACCGGTGCAAGATATGGGGGTGTTAAGGAATTAACCATTTTATAAAACTAGGTAAGTTTGTGTTTATATCTTCTCGATTCCAAAGATTCCCATCCAATCTCTTTGTTTAATTCATTTAAACATACTAATTTGGTTGTGCCTGATGCTATTCTGGCAGCTTCATTTTGTATTTTGTCGAGATCGGCCTTTTCGTAGTTAGTGCAATTGTCCCATATGACGTCAGCGTATTCGAGGAGAGGTCGTATAAATGATATATATATAATTTCTAGTGATTGCCTGTCAAGCTGATGTTTTAGTCTCCTCATGATATTAATTCTAGACTAGGCTTTAGCCTTAGTATATCCAATATGCGAGTGCCAACTGCAGTCATTTGAAAGAAAAACACCAAGGTGCTTGTGTGAAGGAACGTCAGAAAATTGCTCGTTCGACATAAAAAAGGCGGATGAACAGGTTTGTCACGCTTGCGCGAGATAGGAAGGGATTCAGTTTTAGTGGGATTGAATGTAACGAGTCATGTTTTGGACCACTCAGTATTTTTTGCTAGATCAGTGTTGAGTGTATTTGCATTATTATGTTCAATTATAATGTAAAGACTAGTATCGTCTGCAAAAAGACGTATGTTGGAATCAATATCAGCAACAATGTCGTTAATGTAAACAAGGAAGAGTAAGGGCCCTAAGATAGAATCTTGAGGAACACCAGCATTGATTGAGTTCCCATTTGATTTAGTTCCATGAAGGACAACACGTTGTTTTCTATTTTTAAGGTAGTCAGAGAGTAACTTCAAAAGGTCGTCAGATATCCCCGCACCTTTCAATTTAACAAGCAGGGCTTTTTGCCAAACTCGGTCAAAAGCTTTACTAAAGAAATATAAAAAGATCGGACAGGGAAAGTAGCATTCAAGGAGGACAGTCAACCACAAAACACAGAAACAAACACGCAAACAGACAAACAAAAAGGCAAAAGTAATACTAAATGCAAACGACATCACAAACACAAAAGGGTTGACAGTAGGGCTACCATATTGGAACGTCAAAATGTCAAAAAATGTCAAAAAATATAACCCGCATTACTTTTCCACAGTCCAAATCATTACAAAATGCATTGTAGAGGAAGACCAGCTGGGTAATTGTTGAGTCGGCGGGAACAAATCCAGACTGAAAGGCAGAAAAGAAATTGTTATCTCTAAAAAAAGTTGAAAATATATTTAAACATGAGTCGTTCGAATACTTTGTCAACGGTGCTAAGTAGCGATATAGGACGATAATTATTTACTAAAGATGGATCGCCCTTCTTAAGAACTGCACACACATAAGCCTCCTTCCAAATATCAGGAATCTTGCCCGATGTTAATGATCTATTCAACAAGTCGCATAACGGAACAGAAAGTTCATGTGGTAATTCACGGAAAACGTGATTGTTAACTTCGTCAGGACCAGACGCTTAACCAGGGTCAAGGGACTGTACGACTTCACGAACTTCATTTGGCGTAAGAGTAATCAATTGTAATGATACATTGCTATTAAAGGGTTGGACTAAATGTGGTTCTATGTTCGCATCGTCTAAATTAGTCAGGGTTTGGAAAAAGTCGTTTAGAAGATTTGCCTTTTCAAAATCGTCGTAAATAATCGAGCCGTTGTCGTTTCGTGGAGGAATGAAAGGTTTGACATTTGATGAAAGGAATGTTTTAAGTGCCATCCACCAATCCTTAGGTGATAGTGATTTAGAACTTATATAACTGCTTTGCTTCGCGTATTGAAAGTATAATTTGATTTCGAAGTTTTCTAACAGTACTCCAGTGATGTAAACTGTGTGTGTGTTTTGCCTTCTTGTATGCTCTTTTTCTACTTCTGATTAGTCGTTTTATTATATTTGTTATCCACGGCGGTTCATAAGGTCTAACTCGGATGTTTATATTAGGTATACATGAGGCACTTAACGATAATATGTGTTGGAAATGTTTTTCGCGTAGATATTAATGTCGTCGTTAACTTGTTTGTCCCAGTTTGTTGATGAGGCTTTATTACGTAAAAGGTCATAGTCAACTTGGTTGTATCGCCTTATTTTGCGAGAATATGATTTGAATTTTGGTTTTGTGAACTTAATGATGCCAAAAATGGGCAATGATATCGTATTTCATGGTTTAAAAAAGTTTCGCCCACTCCACTCGTAACTAAATTAGACTTGCCACTAGCAATCAATAGGTCAATAAGTGACGAAGATTTTTCGGTAAAATTGGTTGGTTCGTCAATAGTTTGATAAAGATCAAATTGATAACACAAGGATTCGACTTTACTCGACGTTTGACTTTGTAACATGTTGTAGTTGAAATCGCCTGTGACATTGATATCTTTAATACCTGTATCTACCGCAAGATTAATAGAATCTTCAATCATGGTATTGTAAATCGCATCTGCGTTTGAGGTCTGTAAAATACACCTAGTAGCATGTGTTTGTGGTTTAATATAATATCAACCCAGATGCATTCAAGTCTGTTTAACTCGAGGCCATTTTTTCCGTTATAATGAATGGTATCCTTGACGTAAACTATTACCCCGCCATGGCTATCACCGATACGATCCATCCATTCAGGAGTATGGAAAGAAGGACGAATGAGTTGATCGTTCGACATTGAACTATTAAGCCACGTCTCAGAGAACGTTAGAATGTCGAAGTGGTGCAGTTCTGTGAAAATCAAATATAATTGCAGAATTATACTCTGTATGTCGTAGTGCACTATGGACAGGTTATGTGCAAAATTTAAGGTATCAGACATCGTGGTTGACGAATTATTGCTAGTTAACGAGGATTCGAAGGATGTATTCAATGGCACTGGAGGGCCGGGATTAGGATGGATATCCCCATATGCAGCAGCAATAGTCTTAACCAAGTAATAATAGTTATTTCAATTCCAACAAGAACGATTCGTTTTGTGAATAGAACATGTGCACGGTACTGATTACCTAGCATCAGTTGCCTGTGGGTATACTATTTGGTTCGCGGAATGTGATGTGGAATGCAAATTGCAGAGCAGAGAAAGTAAGCAAACTGGAGATATTGATAGGGATAGCATGATAAACCAATGGAGAGAAGCTACAAACATATAATTACAATTGTAAGAAGACACGGCAGCGGCAGAACAGGTTCTAAATGTTATCATGTAATTATAGGAACAAAAGGAACAACTCTGCCGCCGTCAAACTATCACATATATAAGAAACTATAAACAAATATATGATTCTGGCACGGTGATGCCACCTATTCCGCCAACCAAATCCTACAGTCACTCCACTATAGTGTCCAAGGAAAAAAATAATAAAAACGGCATCCATGCCAAAAAGAAACAAAACGGTATGCATTGGTTTGTAAAAAAAGTAGTTAAAGGATAAAGGAAAAAACACAAACAAACAGGGTAAGTGACATTGACATTAACTCGAGAGGAATACATTTCGACTGTTAAATGATTTTCTGAAAAACTTGGCATGCATATGTAGGTTGTATTAGTCAAGGCTAGTAAATACATTATAACCTCTTCCAGCAGTGATGCAATGAGTAAGGCCATTTCAATGATCGTGTAATTTGTGTAAAACAAAACTTATGTGTATGATGATTACATCTTTCGAAAATGGTAGAATAAGTAATGCCAGTTAAGATCAAATTCGAAACAAATTCGACCAATCATTTTAGTTGCTAGCAGCATTAAGATTTCTCGTTTTTAATATACATTTCATCAATAATGTAATTATGTAAATCAAAAACTTATGTGTACGATGATTAAATCTTTTAGCAGTAGTAGAATAAGTAATGCCCGCAAAGGTCAAATTCAAAACAATTTGGCAGAATCGTTTTACCTAATTAACAGTTCTATAATTGCCTTCCTTAAATATACAATAACAATTTTACATGTCTGGTAACACATGTGCAAGGATAATGTATTTGACAACAAAAAACATATTAGAAATAAGCGGGAAATCCTCAGATGTGCTATGATGTTTGGTTACGAGAGAGCACTCAAACACACTCACACACGCGCATCTTAAAAGCAAACTAGCGACACTCTGTGAAAGGACGAACGCATGCAAGAGCGAGAGCATAGACTCGCACATTAGCATGTTCAAATTGATACGAGTACCATCTATAAATAAAGACAACGAGATAGTGATGTATGTGTACACTAACTACGAATGCGTATTTAAATGTCGTGGTTAAAGGCACGCAACACATCAGCGCCAACATATGCGCATGTTATTATTGTCAATCAATTATATGGAATTAATAAATTCCACATACTGTACACATAAGACTATTCAAGGTCTCAAAAGAGGAATATTGCATCCAATATATTGCTGGAGACTTGACCGGTCCGTTGAGATGCATATAGCAAATATAATATATAGTCGAAAATCGTCATACACATTTCAGCGTTGAAGAGTTATAATCCATGTAGCAAGCCGTCCGTGTAATAAACGGTTCGTGTTGCACGATAATTAAACGGTCCATTAAAGACGATAATGTAGTAGGGCGTCTAAATATAGTCTATAGTTACGCACAAAAAATACGGTTCAGTGTAGCACACTATCGGAACTTCTCCAAATCTTCGGAGGAAAATACTCTCATGATTTTACTTGAAGTGTCCTTTACAATTATTTTCCTATCGGAAAGTGTCCTTTAAAAGTATTTTCCTTTCGGACGACCAGGCTCCGGTGAGCGTGTTCGTCCTAACTAGAGACCTTGCTTCGAACAAAATGTTGCTTCTGTTTTTTGTTAAATCTCGTTTATGAAGTAGCCGTAGTATTTACATATTTTAAACTGGATAGCGTGGTGTATAAACGCTCCCTAGCACGGTAAGTACTAAGTTTGACGATAATAGCACGTAGTTTTTCAGAAGGCTTCCCAACTCTGTGTGACCGATCTATATCCGCCTGCGTAATACTGGCGCCACTCACTTTGTGACATCCAAAATGATGTTATCAGTGTTCTCACCAGGATATTCTTTAACAATTGTGATGCGCAGACAATTTCTACAACACTGCTCAGCCTCGTCAGCACATTGTTCGAGTTTAACAACTCTCTCGTGAAGCTCTTAATTCTCAGACGCGAGCCGGGTATGTTCATTGATAAGAGCGTTATTAAGTTTAGAGGATATCGCCGAGGTAATAGCCGACATCACGCTTTCCTCAATCTCAGGTCTAAGCACAAATTTCAAGCTGCCTGAAATCTTCATGATGTCGCCATCAGATATTGACACAGGCTGCGGGGTGGTTTCCTCTTCCAATGTGGAATCCATGCTAAGTTTAAGCTTGTTATTTTTAATGGGCTTGTCGACCGGCAAAACTGGAGAAGAACGTTCACGCTTTTCTCTAGTCTTTTTACTTAGTGGAGTATTGTATACGTTAGACGACTTTGCCGGAGTACTAAATCGTAGTGGTGCGGACATCACTTGAAAGGCACACGCAACCTTTGCTAAACAGTATACTTCAGAAACTGGCCATCGGGACGATTTGCCGTTATGAGCTCACAGATTTACGGACTTGGCTATTTTTAGAAACTTCAACGTCTATATATTTACATGCAGGAAAGGATTGTTTCCATTTCAATTTAGGCATATTGCTTTGTTTTTTAACAGACTATGTTGCTAAGTCCAATTGCTTGTTATTTTATATTCAAATTATGCTAATGTTTACCCTGTTAGATTCTTAGAATCACATATTTATTGAGAACTCGATTTGTTTACACTGTCCGCCATGTTGTTGTTGTTGTTGTTCATATACAATTCATAAATTATCACAAGCAAGTGCCTGTTTCATATGTCATTTATGCTGATTTTGAGAGTATAATCAAAATACCACAAGTAACAAAAGCAGGAGATAAGAGTGAAATCTGCAACAAGCACGAGGGGTGTGGCTTTGGTTATCAAGCTGTGGTAAAGCGGAAAAAACAGTCATATACAGAGGCGAAGATGCTATTGAGAAATTCCTAAAAAGCCTTAACCGAGAGTAGTTTAAGATTGATAAAACCTTTGAAGGTCAAAATCAACTAGTGATGACCGAAAAAACAAGAAATACTTTGAAGAAGCAACATATTGTTGGATTTGCGAGAAGTAACTAGGAAAAGTTAGAGAAAGATATCATTGTCATGAAACGGGAGAGTATAGAGGCGCGGCTCATAACGACTTTTTTTCTAAAATTGAGAATAAATCCCTATGTTGCACCAATTCCCGTAACTTTTCATAATCTCAAGGGCTATGACAGCCAACTAATAGCCCAAAATAGCAAACTTATCAAGAAATATTACGTGTATTCTCAACAACACAAAAATATACATAAGTTTCAACATCGGACAACTTAAATTCTTAGATAGTTTCAAGTGGAAGTTGTCATCCCTAGAGAAAGTAGTATAGGCAAATGGAGATTTCAAAACTACGAAAACAAATTGGCGCCCAGACAGATTTACTTCTCAGAAAGGGTGGATATCCCTATGAGTATATGGACAGATTTGACAAATTCCAAGGGGCGCAATTACTCCAAATAGAGAAATTCTACAGTAGTCTGACAGATGAGATAAAAAATGTTATGAATACGCGCAGAAAATATAGAAAGAATACAACTGTAAAACATTCGGGCATTATCATGATTTATATTTGAAAACGGACATCACTCTACTATCCGACGTATTCCAGACTTTCAGAAAGACCTATATGGAAATTATAAACTTGACCCAGCACAATACAAGACTTATCTCTGTGATGCATTATTTAAATATATGATGATAGATTTATAACTACTTACTGACTATGACAACATATACTGAAAAGGGAATCCATTGGACGTAACAAACACAAACAAGAGATAAAAGTAGCAGACTCGTTTTTTTTAGTCTGTTCATGGGATACAATGTTGAGTCACGCCTCCAAGCACCATCTAAGCGATATTCTACCTAAAAGCCATGAGGATTGGCCTTGATGATCCCAAAGGACCAGTAAGTAATAACACTATTGATTTGTAGTCGGGCAACTTTTTACGGCCGCCACACAGCACTAAACAAACGCTAATGTGAATGTCAATAAATACTGAAAAGGGGATCCCACGAAAGCAACAAACAAAAACAAGAGATAACATTAGCAGACTCGGTTTCATTGAGTCAACATCAACCACAGCATATTTATATTTCTTTCTGCCGACAGGATCATGTGGTAAAAAATATATATCTGCTTGATGGACTTCTTTTTGATTAGATACATCGACATTTGGTCTTACATTTGTTTTGGAGCGGGTAGATACATCTGCCAGATGGCTTGTTTCCTGAGAAATTCGTTTACCTCATTCTCACTGACCTTTACTTCATTTGCGAGTTTGTTTATTGCTTAGACTTCCTTCCAATAATCTTAAGGGATTTAATATATATTCCCCATTTATCTTAATTATTAGTTTTCGTTTTAATTAAACAATAAAAGCACTATAGGAAACATATGATGTCAGAAATAACAGTCGAAGAATTAAATATATGTCTTCAAGAGCAAGTTAGGATAAGAAAATTGACAGATTTGAAAGTCCGTAAAATAAATACTATACTTGATAATAGAACCATAAGCACAGCCTTCAGAGTAGCAACAATACTTATGATAAAGATATAGGTGATGTTTTGGCCTCAAATAGTTTAGCAATGAAACTAAATGACACTATTCAAGCTCCTCTTTATTATGTAAGACCACAAGGTTTGAAGCCATGAAGCCTATGAATAACAAAAATAAGTATCACGCCGACGACTTGATTACGGTTTACAATGGTGTCTAAATAAATAATAAAGAAATTATATGAATGATATACCACCCATCATATCATTCATATCGTGTTTTTTATTTTATTTTTTACAATAATTTATATGCTAAAAATCCAGTTACTCCCAATCCTACTACTAAACATAATATCTCTCTATCTTGTTGGTCTGGTGACAATGCATAGAGGTCACTTAATTTTAGCTCTGGTGGCAGATCATCTAATAGTAATTGGTTTCCATTCAAGTAATAGTGGTTTCCATTCAAGTAATAGTATTGCTTCATGGCTTGGTCAACACCGTCAAACGGTTTGTTCCGCATGATGTTCTTTTTTGTAATTCTCGATTTATGAAATCTCTCTGTTCTTTGTTTCGACCAGTTTGCTTGTGCGTCTTCTAATTGTGCTGCAGCTTTATCGTGTCTTCTCTCTCGGCTTCTGCATCATTATTTTATCGAGTTGGGTAAACAAATAATTTGAACCGATAAATGTCAAAGCATTCACTAAAGCCCCTCCAACTAACATTGCAATGTTAATAAGGAATAAAGGCATATGAAGTCACAAACAAAAACAATGTTGAAAATAGGGCTCAGGCATAGGCAGAACTACACCAACAACACCCTCACCCCCACCTAAAGATGGAGGAGGAGAAAAAAATGGTAATAAAATGTTAAGTAATCTTGGTTGGTTAGCCTCTTCTACACTTCTTTCTACACTTGTTGAAAATGCCGCCGCAGCCTTGCCTGAAGTAATTGGGTCTATTGTGTCTTGGTTAACTACTACTGGAAAAGTCGTAAATTGTCTTGGAGATTACCTGTGGGTTTTATTTATTGCTATTGCTTCTTTGTTATATGTTGCAGCCAAATAATGGATTACTAGGAAATAATTGCATACAAGACTATTGATGTCAACCCAAGAACTATACCCACAACAATTAAAGCAGTTTTTTTTATCATCATGATTTCCTGCAAAATTATTTTGTCCCGCGGGTGGAGACTTATCTAGCGCCATGCACGGGAGCAACTATCTATGGTGGTACAGGTGTCTTATTCGCGCCTTTATTTAATCCGAGTGATCGATTTTCTGTTTCTGTGACAATTTCATTATTATAATCTTGAATAGTTCCAATTTGAAGCTCCATATCACGCGGCGACATATATAAACCAACAAAATCTACTTTACTTCTGGCATATTTCAACGTATCTTGACTTGGCAAATCCACTGGACTATTTAAAAAAATCTTCCAAATGTTTGAGATTGCGAACCGAGAATTGCCCAGCAATCAATTTTGATAGAGGCATTAATTCTTTCTAATCCTGCCTGTGTGAGTCCGTCCGACTTATCAAGTATAAATGTATTCCATTCATCGTTTGCTTTGGACCCCTGTGCTATGTAATCTATGCGAGACGTTGTTTCGGATTCATACTCTGTATAGCTAAACCTCATGCTGTCATACACAAAATTTATTTGTTGAAGTGGATAATAACCACTTTTAGTCCGATAATTATAAATCGCCCTTAAACCTCGGTTATAACTTTGTTTTTTGTCGCCAGTCCGTATTTTTATCTACGTTGAATTCTCCACATATTCTTTCATGAGACTGCGGTCATAAGAATTATTAAAAGCAATCCAACTGGGGTTCTTATGGCAATGCTAGGCTCATTTCAAATAATATCCTTCTGAATAATATTTGGTAATATACATGAAATTTGAACGGTGAGCTAATAATAGAATCTGCTTTCATGTGATTTTGATAATCAACGCCACAAGCTGTTGTAGCACACCACAAAGCAAAGTTTAACTCATTTTGCCATATCCATTCTGTACTCCTAGGTCCCGTTTTATGAAACAACTTACATCAAGTTTGATCGAAAGTTAACAATTTCTTATATGCTTTACTAAGAAAACACTTTACAAATAAACGTCATTTCATTTCATTTTCTTGTCATATTTCTGCACTACATTTACACATACTTGTCTATGTAGAATGCTTAGATGTACAATGGTGGTAAACACAATGGAGACAGGCCGCTTGATTTTGTTGTAATCAGGCAAATATATGTTCATTTGGAACAAATAAATACAAGTAAAACTATTTAAACGGTTCTCCAAGTCGTTCCAGATGTAACATATCATAAACAATGAGAATATTTGGAGCAAGTTATGATAAAGGCGAGGATTCTGATAGAATTCACAACATAATGGAGGTCAAAAAATACCTTAAAAGGGACATTACTAGAAGTAGTAAAAAACTGGAAAGCTCTATAAATGATAGGATTTCGGCAGTAGAGCAAGGCGTACATGATAAGATAACAAGCGCACGAAATAATATATTACAACTGGAGGCAGATACCAACCTGCTTAAAGCTAAAGTAATTTAACCGGTGATTACAATATGGGCTGAATCGATCAGAGGACTCACAGACGACAGGTATGTGTGGGGGTAGGGTAATGTTGGACACCATCAAAATTATGTTATGCAGTGTGATGGGCGTATTTTTCGAATGGTGGTAGTAAGCGTAAAACAAAAAGGTATAGTGTAGGCTTCCTTATCTGTGGACATGGCAAAGCAATTAGGATACACTATTTTCTTAGCCGATAATGAGCGTTCAGATTATACAGCCTTCGAAGTTCCATTTGAAATAAAAGAGGGTTATGTGATTAAATGTATAACCTCTGAAAGTAACCCAGACGCGTCTAATAGTGTAGTGTCATTACTAATTAAATTCAATATTTGAAACTGAAAGATGAAGCAACCAACATTACCGTTGTATCCTGAACTGCCTGTAGAAGATGGGCATAATTATAGACTACAGAAAATATCTGAATTGGAGCAGAGATTAATAAGCGAGATAATACAAGAAAATAGCTTTATAAACAATACAAACGCAGAATAAATGTTATTGAAGGAATTGATACAGCATTAATTTCTGCAAGTCTTAGAATTGGTGTGGCAGGTATAGGCCTGTTTTCAACTATAATTGCCGGGCCGATTGTTTTGCCACTGGAAATAACTGCTTTAATATGTAGTCTTCTTGGAACCGCTGGTAAGCTGATCAGCAATAAGCTGCATTTTCACTAAGAAACAGGATGAAATCTGAATGATTGCAGAAAGCAAATTAAATAGCATCAAGACTTGATTTCAAAAGCTATACAAGATAGACAAATTTAAATTGATCTTAGATGCTGTAGAAAAATATACTAAATGAAAGAGGAAATAAGGGTTAAGAAATCAGATATAAGTGAAAAAGAAAAAAACACTAATAGAGCAGGGAAGAGCAAAAGCAATGGACATTATATAAAAAGTCTAAAATAGTGTAATATATTGTTTTAATTATGTATATGAGTATGAACCATTACCTACATATCAGTAGTATACTGTAGCGAAAGATGGGTTGGAGATCAAAGTTAAAAGTTCATATTACAAAGGCGCATATGTATATAAAAGGTTAGTCTAGACTGCACTCTCGACCCACATGCGAGAAGAGCGAGGCTGTGGCCCAGAACCAAAATCGAAAACGAGGCTGTGAGAAAGAATGCACCTTTTATGTACTACGACGTTAAAACCAAACACAACAAGAAGTTCGGTGAATTTATATTTCCCGACGAAGTGTTGTCTTCTGGGTAGAAGCATAGACGGAAAATAAATATAGATGAACCAAAAAGGCAGCTGCGGTGTTGGGTTCTGCAAGTCGTCTTGATGATTTGAGTATATGAGCCGATTTATTTCAAAATCCTTCCATGCGTGTGCGAGTTATGCAGCGGACACGAACATTGTAACGGACGGACGGACAACGCCAAACCTATATTTCCCTTCGTTGGGTATAACAAAATTTAATGAAATAATAAAAGGTAAATAAAGATATTTTTCGTGGGGGGTGGCATGGGGGTCTCCATGCATGTCTTGATGGGTTGAGTATTTGTTTATTTGTGACAATCCATTACAAAATCCCTGCAAACATGAGCGTTATGTGAGAGAACGTAAAATCCATAATTAAAAGCAAATATTAGAATTATAGCACCTGTATGACCTTGACATTTAAGATACAGACACGGGTGTTGGGATCTGCACATCGTATCGATGACAAGGGTATGTATGCCTATTCATTTCAAAATCCGTACATGCATGCAAGAGTTACATAGCGGACTTGAAAATTGTAACGGACGAACAAACGTACGGACAACGCCAAAACTGTATCCCTCTTCGGGGACTTGTCTATAACTAATTGGTGTGTAACGAAACCTCATGGTTAGACATGTCGGTACAGGAGTCATTCATTTTTTCCTATGTTCAATACGAATTCTCGGTTTAGCGTGAATGGTCAAGATAATGCAAAACGAATGACTCCGGTACCGACATGTCTTACCCTGGGATATAGCAACCGCGAAATGTTCCTTCCCTGAACCATTCATATATAAACTGAATGATACCTACAGGATGTTGTTTTTTAACTAAAACAAATTAAATTTGCTAGGAGTCAATATTTTACGGGGGTCCCATTTCTACGTGTGAGGGGTTATAATATTACTGGCTCTCTCGAAAGAGTCATTCCACGACAGAACAAATTATGACCGGGGTGTCATTCTATTACATATAATTTTGACCGGTGGTCATTTTACTACATATTGATGACCGGGAGGTCATTATTTTATGTGGATCGATTTTATTTCCTTACATCGGCATCTTTCGTTGTCACTGTCTTAATATAACTGTGTGTGGTTGAATGACGATTCCGAGTGATGCAACTTCTGCATAACGAAAACCATTCACACTCAGCTCAAATAAACGTAAAGTTATTTTTCTCATCCAAAACATACTGTATAACAAAATGGAAAGGATATATTTGTGTAACATACGTGACTATGACATATATGAGTTAGAAAATGAAACAACTGTTTAACTAAACATGTATGACTAGAATAATTATTGCCAGCAAAGCAATCATGTAGTAGGAATGATTCTAAGCAAGGAATATATAACGAAATGACTCATGAACTAATATGACATCATAACAGCTCCAATATAAAACGTTATGTACTGTTCTTTAAATACGTTACCTACGTTACCATATATTAAGCTATATAAAGCGACTAGAGTGAAATAAAAATGGAATGATATGATGCATAAAACGTTGCATTATAGTAGATTAGTTGAGATTCCAAACGGAATATTAATGTTTATAACTATTATATGATTGTATCGTTCACATGTAATTAACCTTACATGGTAACGTAGAGAAATATATATTCATATATACACTAACAGTTTGTAACATCTTCATTAAACCTATTTCGGGATTCTAATCCACATGGACATTCAAATGTATACAGTTCACTTATTGTGTCTGTTCATTCATACAATTATCTCTGTTGCCTTGACAGGCGCAGAATATCGTGCACGAATAGCGGGCCTGATTGCACCTACATGGCATAGAAGAGCATGGTTCTGTACTTGCACACGAACACCGAATTAGTTTTAGGATCTCTTGAGGAGCTAGTTCGGTTCCATATGGTACAGTGACTTGAACCAGCGTTCGTGAGGCTTCATCCCGTTTATATCCATACTCTTGAGGATCAATATCTGGTGGTGAAGGTTCAAGGGCCGTCTTCCATACCATCGCTTGTAGGTGTGCTCGTTTGACGTTTTGTATGAAAGCTTCCGTCGTAGGTGGTAGTGAGCAAAGTTTGGGTGCTGTTGATGAACTTCTCCCTACCTTCCGAGACCATATTTTATGCCGAGCTTCCGACATATATTTTACACCGGAACATCCGTAACATGCACAAGGTTGTTGATTCCTCCACAACTGTGTCTATATCTACGTCTGGATTGCGGAGTAACGGTAACGTATGTCCAGCTCTCAATGTTTCTACTACTGTCCCATTACCAATACCATACAGGCAAGCAACTGTATCACAACCAGGCAATGCGTGTGCGGATAAGATATTCGGAATTATGTCAGTATGGTTGACAACTGTAGATTTGATGTCGATAACAGTCCTGTCCTTTACAGGTGACTCCAAGATGACAGGCGTTGAAAGGTTTTCTGAATGGTAATGATACAATGACAAGGTAAACACATATGTATCATCCGATACGATGGCTACACCAGTCGGGCTACTGTTTTCCCCCGTGACCACCAGTTTGTGACGTTGAGTATTCTTCTGAAAAAACTCGGTGTTGTTGACGAGATCATTGCAAATTAATGCTTTCAGTTGCTTTTTGTTTTCCGATACGGAGAGCATTACATTCTGTGGCGATAATGGCATTCCAAGATTCAGTTGGTGGACTCTACTTGCTCCCGTTTCCCGTCCTGTTCTTGTGGTACTTTTGGTACAGTACTCTCTGTATCTGTAAACATGAAAGTTGTTTCAATGTACATGTCGCTCCAGATACCATTCCATATTCCAGGAACATGGCGCATGACGTGTTCGCCCTTCAAGAACTTCTTCTGTACGTGATCCGGCATAGCTTCCATTGAGCGGAGATAGTACAACCCATACCTGGCGTAGTTAATATGTCTTGCTACAAAGAAGTAAGGCATCATGAGTTTCACTGCAGCAAGGTGTAGACACCAGTCACCTTCATAGAACGCATCGTTTTGGTTGCGAAGATAGGTCGCAGTAACTCTTCTGCGATGATACGCAATGCACGTACATTTTGAGGGAATTTCTTGCCACTCAACATCTTCAGTACACCACCAAATGTTGACTCCATTATTTCAGCTAACCCGCTCCCCGCCATTAATGTTCCAATGGAACCGACAAAGTTCATAAGCATGTGCGTTCCCCCTAATCTTACAATGAAGTTTGAGAACTGTTCCGGATATGCCCAAGTAACATTTACAGCTACTTTACACAGTTGAAAATCACCTGTGAATACGACGAAGTCTTGGCCACACTGTGCTGTAACTGTATGCGATTTTGTCATGGAAATCATGATTGTGTCTGGATCAGACGGTTTCATATCAATCAGAGGTACACAGCTTTAGTCTTGGTAATAGCTTTGTGGCCTTGTTCTCTGCAAGCTTTCGTGTTGTATCCATTATACTCCGACTCATGTCTTGAAAAAATGCGAAGTCACTTTCCTTCGCACGATTCACAGGCCGAACCTTGCTTGCCAGTACTTTCAAGGGTGGCACTGTCTTACGTGCTTGTATGTTAGGCATGTCTGGTTTATTAGGTCCGCGGTAACGTTCGATATTAAAGTCATACTCAACCTTTTTCTCAGTCATCTCGGATTTACTTAAACGTTTGATACTTTCACCTCCATTATCTGCTATATTATTATATTTGGATGGCTTCGCAATAAGCATTGCCAATGAATGTGTGGATAGTTTACATTTTGAGAAGATATATCTGTATCGAAGTTATCGACGATCGTTTTCACCATTCGTTCGTCATGACCGAAAAGTCCTTGCAACGAGGTAATCAATGTAGCTGCAACAGCTGCAGATTTCTTGAAAGTTAACACTTCATCATACCTGCATGTAACACCATACTGACTCATCTCTTTCACTAGACCTTTAGAGTCTCTCATTAGAACCCCGAAAGCAATCTGTAGAAACGTTGGACGATTTGACAATATCCCGGTGACAATGTTTCCAATTGGAGAGGCAGGCAAAGACTTATCAAGTTTCGGGGACAGATTTGATAAAAGAGTCAACAATGTTTCACTAGAAGTGCTTTCAATAATAGCTTTAGTTAAATCGCTATTATAGTATGATTTATCTACATTCATTTGTTTTACTTCAGTCTTGATTTGTTTCGAGATTCGTTTGAGCGCACTTTCTGTGCCACACTCATCATTGTCATTGACTAACTTCAACAGTACCGGTGCCGGACTTTTTAACACAACAACACTGGCCTCTCCAGATGCAGACAAAATAACTAAGTCGTCACCAAAGTGATCAGAAAGTGTATTTAGCAATGTCCGTCGTCTGGTCAGGGAAGAACCGCAAAGGTGATTGTAGATATCAAACAGCTCTACAGAATTCCACACCCGCGATGATTCTGAAGAATTTCTCGTACATATTGTGTTAAATGCTGCATCAGGTTCCTCTAGAGCTGATGGCGTAGAAGATACAATTGCTACAGATCGTGGTGACATGCAATTAGCTCTACAATCGACATGGTAACGAGCATCGGCAGCATGCAAAGCACTTATAATACCTTATATTCTCCCACGCACTTCTTCTGCTAACTTATCGTTTCTGCTACTGCAGATGTCCAGTATTTCCTTTTTTAAATCCTGATATTCACGTGATTTTTGAACAGAACCTGTTCTGAAAAGATACGCTTGTCTCCATCGTTTTGGATGCTTTTTGTCTTTAGTCACTTGGCATGATTCGCCACAAAATACACAATGTTCCTGTGGAATAAACTTGGGTGTGTCTGACCTTCTTCTACGCTTTGGTGGCGATACAGAACTGCCATCTTCACTTGTGCCAGATCGCTTCAAGTGTAAATTTAAATGAAAGTGGGACGTGTGCGTCGATACAGTTCCTGTGGCACCGGATTGTACATGAACTATCTTGTTCAAGTTTATACTGCAAGTCATCACTCAGTCCATCACCATAACTTCTGCTGGCGTTTATAATAGTGTTTATCCGGGCTGGACCGGTGTAGCTTAGATCGGTTTGCTCCTCGTGACGACATCGGTCTACCTTTTTAAAGTAACATTCTGCCATGCTGACTGCTGTTCCATCGAATATACATATGTATCCTGAAAAAGAGAAAGTGCATGTAAAGTATATGTTCCCAATAGGGGTTTGGCTATTTGGAAGATAGATAAATAAAAGGGGCGATAATCGCTACTTGTACAAACGGCGAATACACGGAAAAAGGGGAGTAATTATTTCTGCAAATGGCGAATATGGATTAAAAGGGGAAGTAACTGTATGTTATAAAATAAGAAATGAGAAATTGTAATAGTTCGCGTTTTGAGTTATAATGAATGTTCAATAATATGAAAAGTCATTTATAAATCCTCATGTTAGGTTATTCTATTAACTTCAAAATGACAATTTCTTTGTTTTAGTATTGATCGTATTTTGTAATAAACTATAATACAATAAAATAAAACACAACATGCATGCATAAAATAAAAGATGCTTACCCGCTGCTATCGCTTCAATGTCATCAAAAAGTACGTTTGCAATTTATTTCTTTACATGCAGACTGCCCGAACAAAATGGCTCGAAAATAATATCTTACTTTATAAAATTAAAATTGAATAACATCAATCAAACTCAAAACAATGGCATGGAAGTGTCAGGCTCAATCTATCATGCTTTATTGTAATTAATAATTTAGTTATGTTATTAAAATTAATATAATTAACATAATTTATTATATACGAGACTTATTGCCAAAATGAAGTATTTATATAGTTCAGCATGATAATGTGGCAAAGATGATTAAAATTGACGTAATAATGTGGTTATGCGTTGAAAATATGTATTTTCCCTATTTTGTCCGCCATTTTGACGCCATATTGGATATCTAAATATAGAAAATGATAAAAGCTTATCATTTTGTGACATCTTAATAGATATCCGTTGCTCATAATTAACAAAGCATGCTAAACCACAAGATAAAACATTATTGAAACGACATCATATTTTGTGTTATATTTTGGCGGCCATATTGGACGCCATCTTGGATATTCCATAATGCCCAAGGATGCAACCGCTGCATCACTCGGAATCTTCAATGGCATACCCAAATCTCATAAAATCAACAGAAAAAAAACTATAGACTACTTTGCAAGGCTCAGCGGAATATTTTTATGAAGTGAATGTATACGTTTGATTTCTGTGTCTCGCATCTAGATACACGGCCATAGATAAGCTGAAGGTGGTCTGTCATTGGTAATTCGCAAATATTGTCTCCCGATATATTCTGCTTTATATATATATATATAACTTCTGCTTTGTGAACATGAATCTCTTACGATATCGAAAGTGGCCGTAGTAAGTTCAAATTATCGCCTTTTATTATATACCATCTTCTGAATTCACAGTATCCTCAATATGATGCAGCTATCATTTTTAGGAAGTGAATGAATACGTTTGATTTCTGTGTCTCTCATCATAGCTAGGCTCCCTGCCGTAGTTCGTCCGAAGGTTGTCTGTCCTTGGTTGTTAGCAAATAACCCTAACCCTATATAAATATGTTATATTTATAGCATAATTGTTCGAGTAAATGCGATTTACGAGGGCCGCTGGCCCGAGAGTGAGTATAAATCGCATACGAGAAACATATGCTATAAATGTTTTGTATCATAGCCATTCAATGCCAACAATTGACATTTTGATGGCAGGTTGTGTGTAAACATTACAATTACGCGCGTGTAAAATTGGATAGACCATGGTATAACTGCCGAAACTCTCATTTATAGCGGTAGTTATAGCATTGTTTAGGCTCAGACCTTCAGGTTTATGAAAATTATATCATAAACAAGAACAAAGGAAAACCATTAGAGCTATGGTACAAATATATATACAAATATATAAATATATATATATATTCTCACCCTTATATATATACATATATATATATATATATTTGTACCATATATATAATATTATTATATATTTATCTATATATATAATCTATATATTATATATAATTTAATATGGGACATAAATTTCATTGATAAATTAAATAGACCATCATCAATTAATCTATTTTGACTGTCTATACTGGGATTTAAACATTCTGCAGCATTTCTAAACAGGACTTCACTTTGTTGACACTAAATAGATAACATACACCAAATACAAAGATCTATACATGAATTGCGAATTGCTAATATTGAATTTATTCTTATACTTTCCCCTAAGTAAAGTACACTTTCAACCGAAACAAATACAACACATGTAATAAAAACATACATATAATACAAAATGAAAGAATACAAACCGTCATTTCCGGCCCGTACATCGATAGTAAATCATGACAAAAAGTATCGCGAGGCTATATAGGATCGATGTTACCTTTTTCCTTCATATCTTTACCAAATAAAGTATGGTTCCAAAAACTCTGATACGAGGGCTGTTCCAGAAAGTCCGTGTACTGATAATTTTATTACAAATATCAAGATCGAAAAAAAATACATCATCAGGAACTATAAAATTGTATTCTCTTAGATCGCATCACGTTTGCGGCCTATTAATTATCTTACCCTCGTCCGACCCGTGTCTTCAGTCTTTCAAGTTTAAATTAATTTATTCAAGGCTCATTAAGAGCATCTGATATAACAAATTTACATTGTGCAGTAGTAAACAGAACAATAACAAAACTATTTACATGACAAAACTATTTGCATAACAATACACATAATCACATAACCATCACACAACCAACCATCAATCTGTACATGAATGAAATGACTAGAATGAATAATGGGTAAATCTTAATTTACATGTTTAGTAATGTATTTTTGCTATCTAGTTGTTGTTTTTTTTGTGTTTTTTTATAACTAATAAGCATAGCATATGGAGAATGAATGTATACATTTATATTACATAAACTATATATATGTGCAATGTGAATATCTATATGTTTTGAGATGAAAGAAACATTTTTTTATATCAGTCTTTGAACAAAACTATATCCAGTTATTTACAAGCTTTAAGAATGAGTTCACAAAATCTGGCTAATTTTAATAATGTATTCTTATCTTTACTATTCATTAATAGCTCATATTGAACAGAATTTGGATTTTATAAAAATATTTACCGATATATTTTTTCCTGTCACTTGCAAAGTGTTTACAAATAAATAAATAGTGAAATTCATCACCCAACACATGAGCATTACAAAGTGTACATGTGCGTAAATTTCTTTCTATGTTTAAATGTCTTCCCTTTTCTATAGGCATTTTATGATTCATGCAACGGAAGTTACATAAAGTATTAGACAAACCAAATGGCAAAATATTAAAAAACCAGCTCTTTCTTATATATTCTATAGTTTAAACATTTACTTAGACTTTGTATATCACTATTCCAATATTGAACAAACTGATCTCTTATGCGACTCTTAACTAATTTTCTAATATAATCTGGGCTACAAACTTTCTGATCTAACCAGTGATTAGACAGCCCAAGTTCGTTGAGTGACATTTTTTCAACAAATTGTATCCATGGAAATTTAATTATGTTGTTTTTATGAAGACAATATGCCATTCTATATGCAAATTGCATATTTTGGTTTCTTTAGCATTTATTAGTTTACACCAGTAATTAAGTATTCTACTTCTTATGTGTAATGAAATAAGAAATTGTATAAAAATATGTTTAAAGTTAAAAATGTCATCATTTTTTGCTTTTCTCTTAAAAATCAAGATTTTGACATAGTCAACGTTTCCTTCAAATTTCTTTTTTGTTCTAAATGTAAGAGAAAGAAAAATACAACCATTGGAAAGAAAGTTAAATTTGTGATGGGATTTGACATGAATGAAACTTGTATCTATCAAATTCTTCATGTTATGTGTGTTTAAATTTGGGAAATAATTTGTGAAATGTTCACACTGTGCCACTTGAAATTTAGATATTTTTTCTAATGTCCAATCTATTTGTTATTAGGTCTGTGATATTGAAAATAATTTTAATAAGTTTGCCATCTATGTTTTGTTTTAGCAATTGCTGCCATAAGGCTAATCTATTAGTAGAGTCGAATGCTTTACTGTAATCTATAAAAGAACAATATAATTTCTTACGTTTAGCAATATAAAAATCAATAAGCATCTTCAGAGCTATTTATTAATGTCTATTTAGGTGTTAAAATATCTGCTAGAGAGTTGGGGCACTGGTTGATGCATCACCTAGTTAGTGCGATGAGACAGTGTTTCCAGGAGAAGTACTTTTGAGGATTTCTGATGCATTTGTGCCGGTCACATTGACCATCCTTCTAGGTGGGACCCAGCCGAATCTTTTCTCGAGGATATTCACCATAACTCACTTTTGAATTTCAAGTGTTTTGACACGAAGTAGTCCCAGTTTGCACTCACGTACAGTTACGCGGAAATTGCAGTTGTCTTTTAAAAAACGTTAGCTTAAGCCAATTTT
This sequence comes from Cyrtodaria siliqua, assembly GCA_037043455.1. Lineage (NCBI taxonomy): Eukaryota > Metazoa > Mollusca > Bivalvia > Adapedonta > Hiatellidae > Cyrtodaria > Cyrtodaria siliqua. The sequence goes on from JAWPHD010000176.1 coordinate 327,379, forward strand.
GAATGCAGAAACAACACAGACAACGAATAAAGTAAGTTTGCATGTTAAACATCCCCTTAGAATTTGTTTTGACCACTATTGGCATATTTTGCATAGCCTAAATCGCGGTTCAAATGTGAAGATCGGAAATTTTGAGTTTTTTAAAACTCCAAAATTACCGATTTCTCAAAACGGTCACGAAAAATGGGTCATCACCGATTTGGCTTAAATTAACGGGAATGATGGAGCAGTACCTTTATAATCTTTCCTGAAAATTTCGGCAAAATTCATAACTACCCATTTTTAGAGACCGTTTTGAAAATGGTCACCCCTTTTTGTCACTCAAAACATTCATATTCAAAATGGCGGCTACAAGATAACTAGCAAAACTGAAAAGCAGCAATGGAAACGTAAAACATGAATATTTTCTACTCCCGGACATTAGTATTTCCTGTCTCCCAGATAAAATGTCAGTAAATCAGATGTACAGTCCTATGTTTAAACACTTTGTAGAATATTTACGGTAAAAATCAGCCGCAACTGGACGCTTTAAAATCAATAAACCGCAACTAGTTGGCTGTTGATGTGTTGTTGTGTTGAATAACTGGAATAATTGCAAGTCAATAATTAACAATTACATGATTTAATGAGCAAAACGACAGACCTGTTCATGTGTTAACTAGTGTTATGGTTGATTGATGTAAGAACTGCTAGCAGTCTACAGAACAGACCAAGACATACGCATTGATCAAGGTCATTCATGACTCATTGATCAGTACGACATCATGTCACGTTTGCCTGGAGGCTGGATTAAGTTAGTGACACTGACAGCTTTTGTGATGCAAACAAATTAAAGCCTAAAGTAAAGGTATGTACTCTGTCCTGCCCATGAATATGTTTCTTTCTGCATGTTTATCAAATGTAATTGACATGGGCATAGGAACATTTCAATTATTATTAATATTATTGTGGTGTGGGCCCAAAATATTTGACAAGCAATAACAAAATTTAATAGAAATGTGTCCATAGGACACGGATGCCGCCGGTATAAGTTACTAGAACTATGAATTCGCCAAAAATATACCCTGCACTCCTTTCCCACCCCTGGTGACATAGCCCCCGGGTCATAACTTGTAAACCGTTGCGATCCCTACCCTATAACCATATATACACTTACTGGGCATTAACGAATTCAAAACTTGGACCGTTTCAAAAGTTATTGAGCTAAAAGGGGCCATAACTCCTTCAGAAATTGACCGATGTTGACCTAAATCAAACTTGGACTGTATTTTATAATTACACAGCTACACACCAAATATTAATTACAAATATGGACCATTTCAAAAGTTATTGAGCGGAAACCAATTTGTTGCAGAAAACTAAGTCGAAAAGGGGCCACAACTCCTGCATAAAATGAGCAACGTTGACCGAAATTGAACTTGACCTTTATTTTATAATTACACAGCTACACACCACGGAAGGGACGGACGGACGGACAGGGGTAACACTTAATGCCCCTTTCGGCATTCTCGAATGCCGGGGGCATAAACAGTTATCCGCTTAATTACACCAAAACATACAACATCATAAGAGCGCTAACCAAAGGCTTCTCCGCACTTCGCCCCCCCACTCCCCCTTGATATATTATTTCTACGACAGCAGAGCAGGAATGCACTGTTGTCCCCTCCACACGCCCCCAGACACCCCCCTCCCCTCCCCACAACACACACACAAACAAACGCAAACTAATATATAAACAATAATAAACAATAATTCATATTTCTTTCAGGGATCCTTGCAGATGTTGTGCCACCTACTGTCAAGTCAAGTGACATCTCCAAGTTTCAGCTCCAAGACTGAGCCTAGCTCTGGGTAAGCTAAAGCAATAAACTTTAGTATATATGACCCCTGTGTAATGTGATATAGCTTAGGCTAATAATATGACACCAGCTCATTGCACATTTTCATCAAATTAATTGTAATTAAACGTAATATATCAATATTTCGAGGCACTCCAGTGAGGGGAATTAAAAAAACGCAGCTATGCTCTTACTAGCAAATATTAATATTTTGAGCCAACCCAGAGAGGAAATTCGGGACCGTTTCCCCATACCTTAGGCTATTCTTACTATCGAATACATTGCTATGGTTCTTTAAAGTGGTTTTTATAAATGAAGATTTTAATAAGCTTGAGAATAATTAGATACCGTTTTATTTGAGTGGCAGAACGCGCTGTGTACATATTTGTTTTTATTCTCATTAAAGTAGCTATCCCACCAACAACAGCCACATTTTACAACATTATGTACACTGTGTCTAAACCTACTGACGAAAAAGTATATATATAACTTACATATTTTGAGAATCCAAACCCTACATACACAATATAAACGGCTTTAACCAACAAACCCCAAAACTGTGGCGTCAAATTAAGAGTTACCAACTCATAATTTATTTTATGGATATTCAATCACAGGTATTCTAAGAACCTATTAATAAACCTATACTTTTAATCGACGCATACACATTGTTATATGACCTGAACACCTGGACAGAGTTTCAATAAACGATTTTCTAGTGTAATTTTGTAGTTATTGGGTGGATAGTTAACTTAAAAAAAAGGAGTGTTATAAGGGAGTCGGCAGGTTACAAAAACACAGATATATATGTTTTTTGCCTAACTATTGCCCCAGTTAATTGGGATACTTTACTTTCTTTTTTTTATATATATATATATATTGTGAAATTCTATTTTATCACATAAAACAATGGATACACGTTGATGATACAACGTTAAAGTTTCTCTGTGATGTCAGTTTACATCGATATAAGACAGCCCCAGTTAAATTGCGCGTTACTGTTACGCATAATAGGACAATAATACTTCAAAGGGACACTGCAATCTTGAAGATTTTGTCGAACATTAGCATCAAAATGTATTAGTCCAGTATCATTTTCACTTTAAAACTGCTTGCATATAATAATTAAAACAAATTTAAACCTTTTTTGTTCATTTCAGAGACTCATCATCTGATCTCGAGATGCCCTTCGTTCTTCAAATACCATTTGCAACCCTGAAAGACGTGTGGATTTAACCAAAAAAGTTGACAATACTGTGATCACAAGATTCTGGACTCCAGGAAATATATTAATTAATTTAGGCCAAATCAGAAACGCGGTTAATTTTTCTTCGACCATATGTGTTACACAATGTATTCTTGTTACTGCGTAATGCCGCTTGAGATGTGTCCGTCTGATGGTGACTTCAATTAGGCGACTTTATTTTTTAAAGAACCAAAATGAACATAATTATCCCATTTAAAGTGAGTAGTTAAGTATGAACTAAATTTCATTATTGTAGTCTTATTATAATAGATGTTCAGTTTAGAAATATAAATAAAATATTGAATAGTATATTCTTTAGTTCAGTTGTATTATAAAAATGATAAACCCTCAACTAGATGATCTAGATGTAAAAAACATGTTTCCATTTGCGTATCTAAAACTGAAAAACTGACTTTGGGGAAAACAAGGTCATTTTAATCTATTTATCGTTTATTCAAGCTTTTGAAATATATATTTTGTAAATAAAAGGACACATGTCAATCTTGAAGTGTACATCAAGCACTGAAATTAGTGTCTCGAAACATGTTTTACTTTTTTTAGCATTATTCATCTGATAAAGCAAATGTCACTGGTCTAGCCTGGTAAAATAAAATTCATTGGGTTGAAGAGTGCATAACAAATATTCTCATGATGAATATATTTATATGAGAACTGAACACTTGTTTTTGTGTCACCTGCTTAGCATGGCAGACACTTAGGGATCACGTTGTCCATTGTCGTCCGTCCGTCATTCTTTAACCTGCAGTCAGGAATGTGTATTAAAAGTTGCTAAATGGGTCATAAATTGAAAAGTAGTTGACGCATGTTCATGAAAAGTAGTTGACGCATATTCATGAAACTTCACACATATCTTCATCTAAACTCAAGGAATGTTGTTACACATGTGCAATAACTCTGACTTTCTTCAATTTTGGCAGAGTTATGCCCTTTAATAAGACAAACCTGCAACCTAACCTAGGAAATAAGAACAAGGCAGGCCACACAAGTGTTTCCATGGAAAACACTTCTAGTTCAAGGTAGACTTAGTGACCGCTTCCCACTAATTAGTCCGGAAACTGACATTTCTATGCATGTCTGTACTAGTTCGACATATTAGGCCGTTACATTGTTTTGTCAAGGGGAGGCGTGGCACAGTGGATAGATTGGCGCACTTAAAACCATAGGACCCGGGTTCAAGCCTCACCAGCGCCACTGAGTTTCCTCCAGTGTGTTCGTCATTTCTCTTTAGCCTCATCAATCGGAAGTGGACATAAATCCTCCTATCCAGAGTTTATTTATCGAAGCATGTTTCATATAAACCGAGAGTAGGAGTAGGGCGGTTTCCCAGATACCCTTCAGGACCAGATCCGCCTTTTTTATTTTTAGTTTAGTCGTGCTGGGTGGGTGGTGGTTAGGGGTGGGCCGGTGAGGGAAAGCCAAATAAATTGGACTGCAGCTTTATTTTAATATTTTGACATTAATTATGGCTGCATATATATGGTGATGCTCGCCAAATAAAAAAAATATATAGCATTAACACACCAGAGGTGTATATAATCCGAGCCTTCTCTGACCTTACTAGACGTTTTTACGATTTTGATATTTGATCTGGCTGTGAATGCCTAAAACAAGTAGCAACAAAATCAAAATAGAGGCTTTTTAGGGTCAGAGAAGGCTCGGATTAGTACTATTGTACCAGATGGGCCATCAAAACGCTCACCAAGAAATCAAACAGATGTCGGATCTTTTTAAATATGCTTCACCGAATACGCATATTAGATGGTCACTGACGCTCGTTATACTTTTTGACCGACAGTTCCGAGTCGATTTTTTTCTTTTTAGCGTGTAATTTTGATAAAGAAATAACATGATATTTGTTAAATGAAGCACACGTCATGTACAATATGAGCTTCGACAACATATTTTGAGCGTCTCCTTGTATTTAATTAAAAAAGAACACAAGTTTTATCATTTTTAAACGCATTTTAACAATGGCATCTCTTACGAGTTATTGACCCTCGCTTCGGAATTTTAAATGGGTGAATCTCGCAATTTCTCGCGCAGTAAAGCTTCTAAAAGTCAATACAGCTGAAGATGACAAAACTTAAAGGGGAACTGAGATTTTAATCATGTAAAATTGTCACAATCGAAATTACGTGTTTAAAAAAATAATGACGTACTACTTTCCGTTGTCATGTGTTGCTATGAAAAGTAGACGGTGGAGCTAAATAACCACTCTGCTTCCCACCTGTTTATCAAGTTCATGACGTTTGAACATGATGTGTTGAAGTTGAACGGTGCTGACGTTGTTCTACAACCCCAGAACGGTAAGTGTTGTGAAAACGTCCTTCAAAAAGTGAGGATGTTTTTTTCGGTTTTTTTTTAACAATGGGTGCGTAATGACAATTCGTTTGACTATGTGTGTCTGGCCAGTTAAACGGGCTCACACCCCATTCCACTGTTATCTAAGACATTTGGCGCATGCAGGAATTAGGAACATGTCCATCAGACTCAAATATGAATTGAATGTTGTTTAACGGCACAGTATAGTTATTTAGAGCTGCCCCAGAGAGAGGGGAAGGATACATAGGAATTCGGGAACCGTGCCCTACTCTTATTATCGAATAGATTCCTATGGATCTTTAACGTGCTTGGAGGATAGACCGATATACGGGACCGCCCGGTTTACGTCCCCATCTGACGGAGGCTAAGGGAATGATTCTTGCCCAAGAACACACTGACGAAACTCAGTGGCACCAAGGAGGATTGAACTCGGGGGCCTCCGGCGACTCAAATATGAATAAATATCAAAAGTCTGGCAGTCGGTCAGGAGTGAAGAGTGAATAAATATGCACGGTTATCCAAGCACAAGCAAGCATCTCGAACAGGATTTTACTAAAAAGAAATACGAAAAGCACTCATTTCATTTTATAATTCATTTCTTGCTCTAATACAATGTGTTTATTTGTTCGGACTAGCCTTGCTCTAGTCCAAATTTTTAGACGTCATTTAGCATTTTTTCAAGTTTAATCTTCATCATTGTGATATTTATTTGTTCTTATTTATTGCTGCTTTTTGACAAAAAATAAAACCGTTAAAAATCAAAAAAAATAACAGGAAACATGAAATATACCAATGCGAAGTCTTTTGACAAAAAGTAAAAAAAACAACAGGAAACGTGAAATATACAAATGCGAAGTCTTCTTATGAATTTCTCCCAGACACAAGCATTTGGTAGACCAACAGTATTTTTACTAGCTTTGGGCTACCAGACTAGTGCTAATTTCGAGCCCTGGGTAACTCATCCCACCCACAGCGGGATATATCCGTGACTTTATACGCAGGATCTGCAGGATACTCCCATCCATTGTACTGAAGGTCATAGGGAGGTCAGTTTATTATGGTGGACTGGAAGAAAGACCACCCATATTAGTGCATAAAATATAGGTCTAAGAACGGCGAGACGAGTTTTGATAGATGCCGTCCTCCATCAAGGGTGCAACTATAAACATCTGTTTGTAAACAAAAGGCATCCAAAGTTGTCAAATAAATGAGACTACCAACCACATATGATTTAATGGATTATAACCGGAACATACACCTCCGCAAGAAAACTGACACATTTTTTCACATACAAAAAAGTGAAAGTTTGTAAAAAAAATCTATAAACTTATATCTATATCTTAAAATGACAGGAATGAAATGAAATGTCGTGACCATGTACCCTGCCCACTCTATCAACAATCTTTCATTCGGTCTGTTGTCAGAGCTCGACATGTAGCATCTCCGACTGTCTAGGACAAGTGAGTCAGATTGTAACAAGTTACATGTAAATGTAAAGGGACTTGTCTGACGGTACAAAAACAGGGATCAATTTAGTACTTGCAACATTCAAGTCTGAAATTTTACGTACATGTATAATGATATATTTCAAACACATTTCACATTTATTTCAGTTAACAGTGATTTCTAAACAACATCTTTGAAATAAGTTATTTTCTATTGCCTTCACATATTGGCAGTGCTCCAGCTAGGCTCGCGTTAACTATTCGCAAAATCGCCATAGGCGAAAAGAAACCCGAACTGGCGAATGAAAATCGTAAGAAATACATAGCAAATTCGCCAAACATCGGCGGTCTAGCGAATCCAAATTTCCGACCGATTTTGTCTAAAAAATCTTGGAAAATCCCGATTTCAAATAAACGACGTCTTTGACAGTTTATAAGCCAATATCCTGATGGGTGTTGTTAGGTAATTAGCGACAATCCGTTTGGACCGATATCTAATTATCGCAGTGTTTATTGAAAACCGGTGTCAAAGAATATTTTGGCTAAAGGGTTTAAAATCCTAGCGCTAGCCTAGCCCAGTTAAGATGCGTATCTGCGTAATTACGCAATTTTTTTCATCAAAAACTCTGATTCTTATGGATGGCGGAAGGTGCATAGTACTGGCTCTACCCAGGAAAAGTGGGTGGTCTGCCTTCTACACAAAAAATCATATATAACCTTACATGTGTTGAAAATTACGTAAAACATCATACGAACAAACAAGTCATCAAAAACTAGTGATGGGCAATCGGTTGAAATTTACAATCGATCATCGGTTACAATCGGTTGGATGTAACAGATCAATCGTTTGTAATAATCGGCTAATCAGCATAAAGTATAACGCGCAAGTCAATATATATTTCAGGCCTTGAACTTAAAATAAGTTTTTGAATATATTCTTTCCTGTCTAGTTTCTAATGCCATTGTAATTTTATTTTAATCAGTAAAGTAATTATAATTCAAATATAAATGCGTTTATTTGTATACATGCTCATGTTAACCTGTTGACCGTGGGTGGCGACCCGTGTCTTCTTGGAGAAGGGAATCCTGGTGGTTGAGTGACGTGGATATCTGGTAGTTATCTCTACGTTACAACACACCACTTTGGACCAGACTTCAACTAGACTGAAAGAACTCTCCCAAGAGTTCGTCACCAAGCAGAACTGCTGCCACGGACGTGGCAGCAAGAAAAAAGAAAACTCCCGGGTTAGGGAAGAAGTCAAAAAGATCTGATGATCCGATTGAACTGTACAACATATTTGGAGACTTGGAGATGGAGGTTGATCCAGCACGTCTGGAACTATCAAAATCTCCAAAGTCACCAAGGTCTGTCAAACCCAAAAGCCGTATACCCGTACTTCCGCCTTAGCGACATCAAAATCAAATAAGGTCATTCAATGGAACTGCCGAAGTTTAAAACCTAATTACGATGAAATCAGCTTACTTTTAAATAAACACACCCTAGTGATAAGATATCTTTTAAAAACTATTCATTGTATAACTATATTTGTAATACAGGTGATAAAGCTTCTGGAGGAGTTTCGATTCTTGTGAATCGCAACATTCCTCACAGAACTGTTGCGTTGAAAACTGGTTTGCAAGCTGTTACGGTCAGTGTTACGCTGCACAGAGTTATAACAATATGCTCCTTATATTTACCGCCCAGTTCTTCACTAGAACTTAAAGATTTAAATCACCTAGTTGCACAATTGCCAACACCATTTATACTCTTTTGTGATTTTAATGCAAACAATTACATTTGGGGTTGTAAGGATATTAACGATAAAGGCAAGAAAGTTGAAGATTTCTTAGCCAAAAATATTTTGTGTCTTTTTAATGATAACAAATCACATACTTATTTACAACCAGCTACAGGCTCTCATTCTTCCATTGATTTAACAATATGCGATCCAACGCTCTTGATGGATTTTTCGTGGAGTGTTGGTGACGACCTATGTGGAAGTGACCACTTCCCCTTATTTCTTGAAAATATCGGCCCTCCACTTCTCGAAAAAACGCAACGATGGAAACTTCGCAAAGCTGATTGGGATACGTTTCAATCTCTTTGTGAGGAACAGTTAAAGCCTTCCGTTTTCGAGGATGTCGAAGACGCAACTCCTCTTTTTACCAAAAACCTTCATGATATAGCTGATCAAACTATTCCAAAAACCTCGGCAAATCCAAAACGCCCACATAAACCATGGTACGATGATGACTGCAAAAAGGCAGTCAGCGATCGTAAAGCTGCATTGAATGCTTTTAACTTGCGGCCAACTCAAAATAATTTAGATACTTTAAGAGTTTTTCGTGCGAAAGCCCGTCGTACTATTAAGGATAGCAAGAGGAAATCCTGGAGATCTAAAGTCTCTAGGCTGAACTCTCGTTCATCTCTTAGGAAGACGTGGGACATGGTCCGGAAAATAAACGGTAAAGGTAATTCTAGGTGTGTAAATCATCTTAAAACTGATAATGAGGATATTTCTTCTGTCAAAGATATTACGAACACTTTGGCCGAATCTTTTTCTAAAAACTCTTCTGTGGAAAATTGTCAACCAAATTTTCTAAAAAATAAGAAACTAAAAAACAGAAGAAGCTGAATTTCAAGTCTAAAAATTTGGATAAATACAATAAACTGTTCACTCTCAAAGAACTTCGAGAATCCCTTAAAAAGGCTCATGATACATCAGCTGGTCCTGATGATATCCATTATCAAGTATTAAAATATTTACCTGAAACCTGTCTCTCTACACTTCTTGATATATTTAAAAAGTTTGGGTGACCGGAAACTTCCCCGATTCTTGGCGGGAAGCAATCATTATTCCAGTCCCCAAACCTGGAAAGGATCATACGGACCCAATACATTATCGCCCTATTGCTTTAACGAGTTGTATATGTAAAACCATGGAACGAATGATTAATGACAGACTCGTTTGGTACCTGGAATCCAACAAGCTGATAACAAAGTGGATTCTGGCGCCAATGAGGGACAACAGACAATCTCATTCGATTTGAATCATTTATTAGGGAAGCTTTCGTAAAGAAAGCACATCTAGCCGCTGTAATTTTTTACTTGGAGAAAGCTTATGATACTGCATTGAAGTACGGTATCATGAATGATCTTCATGACCTTGGTCTTAGAGGTCGATTAGCATTTTGTATAGAGAATTTCTTACAGGACAGACAGTTTCGTGTCCGAATGGGTTTAACCCTCTCTGACATCCATGAACAGGAGATGGGTGTGCCACAGGGCAGCATACTCTCTGTAACCCTTTTTAGTATAAAAATTAACAGTATAGTTAAATGCATCAATCCTGGTGTGGATTGCTCTCTATATGTTGACGAATTTGTTATATGTTATCGTGCAAAAAACATGAACAATATTGAGAGACAACTGCAACAATGTCTGAAAAGACTTCAGACCTGGTCGGATGAAAATGGTTTTAAATTTTCTAAATCTAAAACTAATTGTATGCACTTTTGTCAACTTCGTAAACATCACGAAGACCCTCATCTAACACTGGATGGGTCACCAATACCAGTAGTGGATGAAACAAAATTCCTTGGTCTTATTTTCGATCGCAAATTGACGTTTATACCACACCTTAAATACTTGAAGGCCAAGTGCCTTAAAGCTCTTAATTTACTTTAAGTTGTTGCAAACACTAATTGGGGGAAAGATCGTAAAGTACTTTTACAACTTTATAGATCTCTTATCAGATCCAAGCTGGACTACGGCTCAATAGTATATGGATCGACACGCAAATCATATTTGCAGATGCTCGATCCTATACATAATCAAGGATTACGACTCGCCTTAGGTGCCTTTCGTACATCACCAGCCGAAAGTATATACGTTGAAGCGAATTAACCATCACTTTCTCATAGACGGGACACATTAGCCCTTCAATATGCCATTAAATTAAAATCTAACCCTTCAAACCCAGCTTCCGATAATGTTTTTAATCCTAGTTATGAACCTCTTTTTGATCGAAAACCGAAGGCCATTCGACCATTTGGTCTTCGTATTAAACCAAAATTAAGAGACACTGAAATCGACCGAAATTTGATTGCCAAGTACAAAGTACCACAAATTCCACCGTGGACTTTGAAAACACCAACTCTATCTTTTCAGCGGAACTTAAGGCAATTGAACTTGCCTTAAATTATATTCAGGAATCTGATGATGACCATTTTGTAATCTTTTCTGATTCCCTTTCATCTCTGCAAGCACTGGGTAATGTAATATAGCGACGTGAAATAGCTAACTCAAGAATAGTCTTTAATATGTATTTTATTAAACTACTATCTATTTATCTCTTACTATAATCTATATACAGTTAAAAACCAGAATAAATGTTCCACTTTCAATAAATGTACAAGTTACAATTTGTAAGCAGTTCTAACGTTCAAAGTGCGAGATAAGCAGTCAAAATGAATCAGAATTAATATCTATCAATCTGTAAGAATCTCCCGAATGAAGGCAATCTCGTGTCTTATATAGCGTGGCTATGTCCCCCCTTTTGACTGTCACGTGTGCCCTCAACAATGAACTCTAACCTCCGAAACTGGTTCTAGGTCGCCAAATCTGGGGTTAATCGTACAAATCTCCTCTTTTTGGAGTAAACAAATTATTTAACTTACTTTCCAAACTGCTGATACAGGGTATTTATATAAGCCTCCCATTGTTCAGAAACAAGGTGACCCCCTCACTCGAGGTTGCCGTGAGTTGCCCCGGTCATCCCATTGTTTCATCAGACAAACCTCCACTTAGACTATAGGTTTTGGTCATGCTGTTACTAAATATATACTTAATTGGATTAATTAACTTTCATGTGTATCAGTCATGAACTTTCAGAGGAAATGGTCAAACACAGGTCTCTACACAAACAACGCAATTAAGCTACTTCTGAGACAAATGACATGCCTATACCATCACGAGGTGACCCATTTTTAGTGCAGTGTCCGATTTTTCATAAGTGTTTTTGATGGACAGAGGCCGTGAATGAATATGTTTGTCACCTAGTTTTTAATACATGTATTGACCAGACATGAGTGCAAGATATTAACTTATTTAAGACCTCCCAGCTCACTATAATACATGCCATCCATACACACATAGGAATTATACACTATAATTTCTTACAGGGCAAACATGATCAAGGTATATAGATCAGAGAATAATCAAATCAACACATGTTATCACATACATAAAGTTTACACAATGTCAGTTAATCCAAATAGTTCATATGTTTAGAGTCTATACTGATTGCAATAATTAATGTTGTAGTCCACAATTGTTCAGTTGTTAATTGTTATGTATAGTTCATCACTGTTTTAGTTAATGATATCCCGTTGGTATGACATCTGACATCTGGTTGGTATGACATCATGTAGGTATGACATCATGTTGGTATGACATCACGTTGGTATGACATCACGTTGGTATGACATCATGTAGGTATGACATCTCGTTAGTATGACATCATGTTGGTATGACATCACGTTGGTATGACATCACGTTGGTATGACATCACGTTGGTATGACATCAAGTTGGTATGACATCTCGTTGGTATGACATCATGTTGGTATGACATCACGTTGGTATGACATCACGTTGGTTCGCCGGTGTAATTTTGATTACTTGAAGTTGTCTCCTTACTGCCTTTAATTCCATTAAGCACACCTGTGTTGTGTGTGATTGTGTCTGCTGTCTGCACTGGTTATTTCCCTTTCTCCATAATATGAAACTACAAGTTCATTACTCTGAATACATTGTCTATTTACAAGGTTACAAAATGTCTCAAGTGTGTTCTTAGCTTAACTTTCTTCTGCCTTAAGTCGCGTTGAGCGCTCCCCAAGGTCTTTTCAGCATTTTAAGTTTACGCGTAATCTCTTCACCAATCAAACCTTTGAGAGAGAATGAGAGGACTTAGTTATATAATTAAAACGCACTTGAACATATATTTACATAAACTGCTTCTAAGCCACTCTGTCTTGTTCGAGGAGAACCTCAGTTGTCGGTAGTCCCCTGCTGTACGTCGAATCCACGATACAGCGGTCTCAAAACCATTGGCTTGTCCCTTTTCCCATTTGACAGAGTCAGGTGTTTGTCCGCTCGACTCTGAGACTCGGCTAAAGTGTTCCTATCGGCGTCGGATAATGATAACGCCGCTTCGCCAGGTATCTCTGGAATATCGCAATGTACGTCTTCTTCGTATGGGTCTGGACTCTGCAGTGGAATGACATTCATACGCCCCCTGTACGACCATTTTCGTAACTTAGAGGGTAACCATTTTTTATAATGTTTGGCTAAGCATTTAATAATAATTAGAAATTTAGAAAACCCACTATTGCCAAAACAAGTTTTACATAATCCCAATTTGAGTATTTCTCATCATTTGGCATATCTTCAATCTCTTGAATATCACCTAATTTACTTTTAAGTTCTGATATAGGGAATTCGCCTAGAGCACTTGAACTCTTAGGTACTATAATCGCCTTTTCCGACGAATTTACCATAACGTTAAGCTTGATGTTTATAGCCGTAAAATCTAGCTCTTTTAAGAAAATCATTGTTGGAGTGACAGTAAAGTTTGATTGATTTTCGTACACGCCTACACGTGTCAAACGTTCAGACGTGGCGGTACATGCCTGATCTACATTAAAGTAACCATAAGGTGGGTTAACTTTTAAGGTTGTTCGTGGTTTATTTTTACAGTTTATATGGAAGGTCAGTTCTTCATTGGTCATTATAAAGTATGTCGTTTTAGCGACATATATAGCTTTGGGCAAATCCATCGATGATGCATACAGTTCGCAGTATTTAGACGACCGCTCTGTATTTTTAATAAATAGATTTACTAGACAAGAAGTTGATTGGTATGTATTTTGGATGCCTCTGTTTAAACTACTTGACCTTATCAATGGATCTTTACAGTAACCTGCCTCTGTTTCTGATAGAAAGAAGTAAAGCGTTCTTTCTTGATTGATAGCTAGAAAATCACTTTCTAGCTTATAGTATGTTACAATACCTTTTGAGTCAGTGGTTTTAACGTCACTGTAAGGGAAGAACAAACTGTTTGCGTAATATTACTCAAACAATCTAGTATGTTCTACTAACATAATTTCGGTGACTACAATTATCTGTTCGCCGTCTAAATAAGTTGTGCATTTCAAGTGTTTGTAGTAATCAAACAAGTTTTCGTATGGGTCAATGGGCAATGAGAGAGTTGCAGGAAGTTGAGCACTTATCCCTAAGAGAGCCTCTTGAAGTTGACTTGCTGGAATGATATTCGCACTTAGACGACCTATTGTGAGTATATTCAATTTGATCTCTAATTGAAGGTAATAATACATGCAGCTTTGAGTCACTGCTTTGATTTCATCTATGATTAGACTCATTTTCGTGATCAAATATAGAAACTTATCAATGTTTCTTATATGTCTATTAAGGTAACCTCTAGTATTTACAAATTCTGCACTTAACGTCCGCAGAGTTTCCAATACCTCATTAATTTTTTGCCTGTTTTCTGATACCGCAAATGATGTTGTGTTCATTACTGACATACTATCTGAAAGTGAATGCTCTAATACTTTCTGGTTACTTGCTAACATTTTTATATTACGTTTTACACTATCTAGATCAGCCTGTGATAATAGTCCTATTCCTTCCGTAAAAAGTGGGGCTAAGAAACCAAATAATGCTCGTTTCAGTCTTTTTGTCTGAGCTGAATGTCTTAACCTCTTATATTCAGCAAATGTGGCCACTAGTCCGTTATGTAAGTCCTGGGTTGCATTTAATTCGTGTCTAAGGCCTTGAAATACTCTATAATACTGGTGAAATTCATCATATAAGCCTTTATGGACTTCGCGGATGTTGACAGGTTACCATACACCATAAAATACACCCTTAGTATCATCTAAGGAATCTTGGGAGCCGTACACTGACATAATTGTGTCAGCGAGAGCAGCAGCCTTTGTTATGTCGTCAGATAATTTGTCTAAAAAATCGTCGTAGGGTTCCATCGAGATAACAAATGATAAGATCCAGCGAGCATTAATCATACTGAATTCAGTCACTGTGTTAAAGAAAACGTTTTCCACTACCATACAGTCAATGGTTACTCCCCAAACTAGGATAAACGTCAGTAAAAGTGTCATGGTCCCTGAAATGAGCAGAAAGAAAAGTCTAAGTCGTCAAGTCCCTGAATCTAGTGTCAAAGTCTTCACTTTCGGATTGGTTGCATTCTGTAAGTCTCATTCGGTGGAAGAATTCGTGTAAAGTTTCGTATTCTCGGTTTGGTGTGCCGTTACTATAAAAATACTTTTTGCACAATGGGCATACATCAGCACCACGTGGTGTACAGTCAGGGTGTGCTCTAGATAAACAACATGGTAGTCTATACTGTGGAGAACACCTGTTTATTTTTTGTTTACATACCACACACGTCAGTGATTTTAAATACCTATGTCTAGCTTCCATTAAGGACAATGTCTTACTTAAAAGGTCACCTGTCCTTTCAGTCAGTTGACCATCTGCTGTTGAAACATTTTTGTTCACAGTTTTCGACCAATTCAATTAGTCCGTCTTCGGTCAATTCAGTGTCATAGTGTTTTATTACCGTGTGAACGACTTGTAGTCCTTCACAAGTGTGCAACCCTGAAATCCTACCTATCTCTACTAGTAGTCTGTTTAGCATGTTTGTGTCGTACGCAAAAAGTATAAGCATTTCTAAAAAGTAACTACTTTGATAGAAAAACATAAGTTGTACGAGAGCATACATGCTCAGTCCACCCATTGTTCTATACAACAGGTCATACGAGAAACGTTGCCCCAAAACGAGTAGGATCATTGTCATTTTGCTAAGTTTACCCCTTAAATTAGGGAAATCTATCTCGTAAAAAGTCAATACTTCTAGGGCTTCTAACCCTTCATGTGCGGCTAACCTAGATAGGTATTTCGACTTATATTCATTTTTGTATATTTCTAGGGAAATGTCCCTCTCTTCGGCTAACTCTCGTAAATTTATAGAAAATGTCGGTCCCATTTCTTCTCCCTGGGCTGGGTTGTTTGGGGCGGCCATTTTAAACTATCTGTGAAATACACAGGAAAAAAGTGATTGGTTAGATATAGACACAATGGATATATTTTAGATTAAGGTATGCGAAAGGCCCTACTTAAATTGATTTTGACATCAATAATTATCCTTTTTTCATCGCGTAACCTGTGCTGCCCCTAATCTATCCTCGTGTCACCTAATTTACTATCTACCATAACCTAATTTACTATCTAACATAATCATAATTTACATTACTCCACTAGTTATCTACTAACTTAGTCTTTCCCTATAACTTAATCGAGCGCCTAATTAAAACAGACGGTACCGATAATCACGATACAATACATGATGTATATCTCGATTCCTCCCTTTGTTTTACCTTGCCGTAAAACACCGTTCCTAACCTATCTTAAGGTTTGTCTCCGCTATTTATCAACTTAACTAGCCTATCGCCTATAGCTCAATTCGAGTGTTTATGGGTCGACTCGAGTGTTCGACCACTTAACAAAACAGTACTGGTAAACACAGTACATAGCATAATTTCTATCTCGATAGCTCAATTAGTTTTACTTTGCCGTAAAACACAGCACCTAACCTAACTTAAGGTACCGTTCCACTAGTTCTCAACTAAAACCTAACCTATCGCTATAACTCCGTCGAGTGCCTTACCAAACAGGCAAAACCGTTAAACACAGAACAATACGATATCGTATATCTCGACTTCTCAGTAGCCAGTGTATTAGAATGAGGATCTATACGTCATACGATGACTATTAATTCAATATCAATATCGCTAATTCACGATATAAATACCTAGACAGGTATTTCTCGGTGGACCGTACCTTGACAGCCCTACACTAGGCTAATCTATCTCGACGACCCTTTTCCCCTAGAGCCCTACTACGTTAACTTCCATATCATCCCCGTTCTGGCACAAACCTTTAGAACTACATTGTCGTCTTAGAGGAGATATACCCTCAGGCCGTATCAACCTCTTATCATAACCAACATCCATACCGATACTACTACTACCACTACCATTACTATTACTACTATTTACCCTAACATTACGACTACCCCTATCATTGTCATGACTACAATACCTACTTTCTACCCTACCATTATCACTACCACTACCACCGCTACTACTACCGCTACTACTACTTCTACTGGGCTGCTTCTCACCCCTTAGCCTATTGTTCCTTTCTCGTAACCTACGGGCTAACTCAAACAATGGGATCGAATCTTCCTCATCCGAATCGTCCCTTTCTTTACGGTACCGGTGTGCTAGCCTCTCCACCGGTGCACTATCTGAACTACTGCTACTTAAATCACTGTCACTACTCTCTGGGGTGCGGCAAGTACCGCCTTCCTTATTGGTCGCCCCCTTTCATTCTGAGGTATCTCCCACTCCTCCAAGTTTGCTAAACGCAAATGTCTCGCGTGTGATTTACGAGTTTTATTATCTAATTGGCTTTTGATGACATATGTCAGTGGGGATTTCTTCTCGATAATTCTATAGAAAGGGACCCACCGTTAGTCTAATTTACTAGTCCTAACGTGGTTCTTTAAATAGACCGGGTCCCCTACCTTAAACTCGACATCTTTACTAGACTTATCTGCCCGTAACTTTCTTTTTCGCTTTATATTGAAAACTCTAGTAAATGCAATATGTTGCTGCTGCAGGCATATCTCGTGGGCGTCTTCGCCTACGTACTTCCTACGGGGTTTCAAAATAACGTCAAGTGGTAACGTTGCATCCCTACCATACAGGAGGTTGAAAGGTGTTCTCTGAGTTGACTCATTTACAGTCATTCTTAACCCCGCTAAGGTCTGATTTAGAAATATATCCCAAGCGTTTGGTTCATTTTTGACTTTCTTTGTAGGTAAATTAACTATAGCTTTGTGTGAGACCTCTACTTGACCATTTGCATGGGGTGAATAGAACGATGTCGTAATACACTTAACATTCATTTTAGTCAGAGTCTCTACAACCTCCCTTGCTACATTTTCCTTTCCGTTGTCTGACATATAGCACATCGGAAGTGAATGTCTTGCAAATATTTCATCCAATAGTATGTGTAGTATATTGGAACTGGTTTTCGAAGGTAATGGAAAACACTCTAACCACCCACTATAGCTATCTATTACAGTATATATATATCTGTTACCTGACAGTGTTTCTGGTAGCTGTCCCATAATGTCTCCTGCTATTTTACTGAATGGATACGGGCTTATTTCAGTTTCCCCCATAGGTGGTTCAATGGCCAGCATATTTCGTTGTTGACATTCAACACACCTGTTGACTAACACGTAAACTAATTTGTACATATTAGGCACATAGTACTTTTCCTTTAAAGTATGGGATGTGCGATCTACACCTGAGTGGGCAAGACAGTGATAGCTTTGTAATAACTCTTCGGTCAAGTGCTCTGGGACATATAGCCGAATTACAGGGTCGTTTTCTACGTCGCTGACGTAGTAAGAACACCATCCATAATAATGAAATTCCTCTCAGTTGTTTTATTAGCTTTACCTTCGTTTAACTGTGTTAGAATGATACTTAAGGCTGGGTCTCGTGACTGCTCTATTTTCATGTCTAGATCTAATAAGGTTGGCCTGCCGAGGTCATCCATGATCGGCTTGGTTGCATGTAAGTAATTTGTAGGGTCTATATGTGAAGTGTCAACAATGTTTACCTTATATGCCCTGTCTGTAACCGTAATTTCTACTTCTGGATCATTAGGGTTGTTATCGCAAGTGCTCCCGTCCGGGACACGGCTCAAAAGGTCGGAAATATAATTATTTCGACCCGGGATGTAATTTATATCGCAGTCAAAGGCCTGTATTGTAAGTGCCCACATGGCCATTTTTCTATTACTAAAGGGATGTTTATTCAACAGACATTTAAGTGGTTTATGATCCGTTAATATTTTTACATGGGACCCGAGCAGGTAATGTTGGAACTTTTGTAAACTGTAAACTATGCTATATAACTCTTTTTCTATAGTTGGCCAACGCGTCTGCGTGTCCGTTAACTTGTGGGAGACAAAATATAGTGGTTTCTCTATTGGGCTACCTTCCTCATCAGTGTCTTCTTGACACAGCACGGAGCCAATACATTTATCGGATGCATCCGTATACAGGATAAACTATTTTTGCATATTTGGGTAGGCTAGTAATGGTACTACGGTCAGGCTTTCCTTTAAAAATTCAAAAGCTTTCTGACAAGGGTCGTCCAACTTAAACCGTGCATTTTTCTTTGTGAGCTTGAATAGAGGGCCCGCCATCTCACTGAAATATGCAAGTGCACCATTTAAATTGTCAGATCATTTTACAAAACAACCGTTGTTGGTCTATTTATCGGATACCACTTTGGGGAAATATAGGATTGCTTGAGTTCGTCCTGTCTAAGAACCAATTTGAAAATATAATTAGTAGCATTGTTGGCCACAAAAAGGTGATAATGTCACATAAAACACCCGAACCGGTGGTTGTGTCGTTGATGAATTTGGTGGCGACGATTGTCCGTTTAAACTTTATTTATTCCTCCGCCTGGGGTAATATACTAGTAGTTTTTTCGTCCGTCTGTTTGTTCGTCCGGAGCATGTTTAGCCAAAACTCTGCTACATTTAATTGGATTTTACTCAAAATTTATTGAAAGACGAAACGTTGTTTCAATAATAGAGTTTGTCTTTTTTATAAACATTATCACCCAAACTTCACAAAATATTAAATTATCAGAGTTATTTGTGTCGCACATATCACTTTCGACCCCTGCTCAAAGGTCATAGGTCATGGTCACACTTACTGAACTCATAGTCAAAGTACTACTATTGAACAACAATAGTCAATATTGTGTCACTTTTAGTGGGATTACAAAACCAAATAATTGTAGAGTATGATAGGACTGTTTGTCCATCACAATCTTGATGTGAAAAACAACCCGCTATCAAATATATAATTTGGGGCATATGCCAATTTCAAGGGACATCTGTTATTCATTTATGAAAATTCAAAGTCACTTAAAATCAAAAAGAGTTGGTATGTCAGTCACTGACAATGTTCCTATATACTAGTTATTGCCAAAAGGGTGAGTGTGACATTCGATATATTTACCAAAAATGATCGGACCAATATCCCCCAAATGTATAAATCATTGATCACCATTAACATTCGGTCTAATATATCGACGATGATCCGACACACGAACTCCTTATACATATTTCAATGAACAAGTTTATACTCACGTTTTGTTTAAAAACGACTGTTAAACGATTGTTCGCTTATGCTGATTTCTATGATTGCAATGGACAGTGTCACGGTTCTTCTTTCTACACGCCTCAATTAAAGGGAGTGTGCCAGATTCTCACACCTAACAAAAAGGAGCACATGCTATGTAAAATAAATTTTATTCGCTATTTATTTAGTATTGCGCAATATAGCCGAACAAAAACGCAGTTGTCGAATTTAGGATGACATCCTTAACAATTTAGTTTATAAATATATTTTAAAATAAACGTTTTTCGACATACGTTCTTCTTAACTTATTCTTAATTTTACTTGCGTACACACGTTTCATCAACGTATCTATATGTTATCACATATTCGAAAACTAGATCTGGCAAACTCCCTTTAATGTAGTGCATGCCTATTAAGAGTTTAACTCCATATTGTAGCAATTTAGATGATGTTTCTCTTTATACGAGCATGTCATTTTGTTTGCTTCAGGTAATAAGTACATCCTTGTGTTTACTGAATATCTCACGAAGTGGGTGGATGCGCACGCGATCCCAAATAAGAATGCATAGACAATTTTAAACTGTTTCATCCAGTTTGTGTGCGCTCATGGAGTTCCAGAAGATTTAATAACAGACCAAGGCCGAGAATTCTGCAATCAACTTAATGAGCTATTTTGCAAGAAAATGGGAATAGCACACAAGGTTGCATCTGCATACCATCCACAAACGGGTGGACACACTGAAAGATTTAATCGCACCCTTTCTAACATGCTGGTTCATTATGTTAATGAAAACCACGATGACTGGGACACAAAAATACCATACGTTTTATTTGCCTATAGAACAGCTGAGCATAGCACGACAAAACAAACTCCTTTTTTCCTTGTGTATGGTAGGAAAGCCCGTCTTCCTATTGATGTAGAGCTGCCATCAACTGCTTGTGCGCAAACGGATCTTACCGAGAGGGTAAATGTATTTCTGGAATTAACTCGGTATCGAGAATCTGCAGCTAAGAACATTAAGACAAAACAGTTAAAGCAGAAGAAACACCACGATAAAAAGGTGAATGCATGTGTATTTAATGTTGGTGATGAAGTATTACTACACAACACCCGGAAACTAACGAGAAAAGGAGGCAAACTAGATCCGCTGTGGACGGGACCGTACATTGTTGAAATGGTGTTAAATAATGGTTGTTATCGGCTGGAAGGCAAGTTAGTAGCCGTGAATGGAAACAGACTTAAAGCCTACAGAAGATCGGAGAGTATGACATCTGACACGGCGAGCCAGCCTGACAACGTGGCCGATAGGCCCAACCAACGTGACAAGAAATCTGACACTGCCAGTCGGCGTGACAAGAAACCAGACACCGCCAGTCAGCGTGACAAGAAACCAGACACCTCCAGTCAGCGTGACAAGACACCAGACAACGCCAGTCAGCATGACAAGAAACCAGACAGCGCCAGTCAGCATGACAAGAAACCAGACAGCGCCAGGCAGCGTGACAAGAAACCAGACACCGCCAGTCAGCGTGACAAGACACCAGACACCGCCAGTCAGCGTGACAAGAAACCAGACACCTCCAGTCAGCGTGACAAGACACCAGACACTGCCAGTCAGCGTGACAAGACACCAGACACCGCCAGTCAGCGTGACAACAAACCTGACACCTCCATTCAGCGTGACAAGACACCAGACACCGCCAGTCAGCGTGACAACGTGCCTGGCACCACCAGCCAGCAGTACAAACGAAAACAACAAGAAAGTGGCATTCCCCTAAAGAACAGAAAAGTGTACATGGATGACGACAAGAGTAATGAAGATGTTGCAATTACTCACGTGAAGGCTAGTAGTAGCATATCATTTGACCCGGTTGGACATAAGTGGCAAGATGAAAAATGTCAGGTCTTTGGTATAAAAGTCAGGAACTATCATAAACAGGCTAATAATAGACCAGTGAGTATAAATGCCCGACCAGACAAAACTGCACAAATGAGAGGCGATGGCAATTGCTTGTTCCGAACATTCAGCTATATGGTATCTGGGGTACAAAGTTACCATACTGAAATAAGACACAGTGTTATACATTATATGTTAACGAACTGTGCACTATTTGAGGGATATACGGATGAAACTTTAGCGGTGTATCTGAATAAAACCGAAATGTGGAAATGTGGACAATGGGGGACGGATGTGAAAATTCGGGCATTTGCAACCATGTTAAACACCAACGTGTATGTGTATTGCAATTACGGAGGAAGAACATGCTGGACCAAATTTCCGCCAATAAATTCAACGGCCGAAGGCAACGTTTACATGCTGCACCGCAATGACCACTACGAGCCCGTGTTAGACGTTAAAGATGATATCTTTAGCAAACCTCCATATTTACCAATTGGCAAATATGTTCCAAAACAATTCAAGGGGTATGTGTCAGCATCGTTCTCGGCGCTGCACTTGTCAACAATTACTGCGATGAGAGAATTTTACAGGAAATAGAAACGTGTCCAGACACCATTTACGTCCAAACTTTCAAAAATAACCCATACAATATTCCTGGAACTGAACATATAGCAAACCAGATGTATCCGAATATTTAAATCTTCTCTGTGACGAAGAGGACTTTGCTACTCACTGGCTGTAATTTTCCATTCCAAAATGTGCAGTTACTGTTTTTGTTTTCCATATTAGCAAACTTTATAATACAAATAAATGTCTTGCGTTTTCATTGGTCAAGCGTCATAATCCCGTTTATTCCGTTGACAAAATAATGAACTAAACCAATAAATATAGACAACAGTCTTGATGACTTAAAAGCTACACAGTTCGTAGATTTTGACCCTAAGCAATTTATAACGATAATTGTTCATGTTCCGTTATGTAAATAAAATGACAAGAGCTACGCATTATAAATAGTAATAAAATGGTCAACAAAGGGCAATAATTAGCGTAAAATGAAGTTGTAAAATTATTGCATCTGCAGTATTCTAAATTCGTTATAATAGTTCTTGACAGTGTATACTTGGGCATATACCATGTCAGTGCTCATATAACCCCTTGGCTAACGCCTCCGTATACACTGTCAAGAACCAGTATAACTAATAATGTATACTCCATATATAGTTAAAGAGGCGTATCGATATGAATATGGAACATGCACATATTTACCTAAATTTTAAAGTAATACATGAAATTAAACCATTGAACAGTGTAAATGGTTTAGAAAAACGGGTACTTGGAGTGACTGAAACGCAAATTTACCACACTTTCAGTAAATTAAATGTGTTTGACAATTAACTACGAAACTACTATTTCGCGGGAAAAGTTGACTCTTTTTTACCAATTTTAACGAGACCATATATAGTGTATAGCAATGATTAAATGAATTTTTTATAAATGTATTTTGATAGTGAATTTAAGTCGATATGCCTCTATAAGGCATATGAATAAATGATTTGTTTATAAAATGTATTTTGATTTAGTAAATTTGATAGTGAATTTACAGTCGATATGCCTCTATAAGGCATATATATTCTATAAGGCGTATTTCATTCTGCTATCTTGAAAACACACAAGAGAAAGCTTGCACCTCGACCGATACTTTTGAATCTTTTTACGTTTACTGTAAGGTACGTTTGTATTTTAAATTAATCAAACTTGAGTTATTGTATCAAGTTAGCTATCCTCTTCCTCTGGGGAGTTTAAACATTGGACACATAGAGGTAAAATAGATTCAGAATGATAAGACGGTATTAGGTTCGCTAGTTTGCAACAATATGTCTGTACAATTCAGACAGTTTACCTAACAGTCGTTCCTGAGAATGACTAGCACAAGGCTTTGATCTTCCTTAAGAAAATTCCCACTTTCTCACATAACAGATCGGTACTGTGACTCAAATCCACGACCTTTAAGCGGTGATAAGTTTTGTGATTACAAGTCGGCGACCTTTACCATCCCACATAGGCGATCTCGCTAGAAAAAGACATGCCAAATAGGTCAGAGTTAAAGGTAACATGTAGAAGTTTTGGGTGTACGATTTCCACAGAATATAATTCTGAAAGTTTCGGAATGTGCGCAATACTATTTCATTTCACCGAGTCTTAAACTGTGAATGGTTTGACTTGATCCACCCATAATATATTAGGCATTCGTATCAGTTAGTGTTTTATTTTCGGTCATGTAAAGGTGGTGTAACGTTATATTTAGACCCCGACGGTAATTTACATAGGAGTCATTTTACAACGTTGAAAATTGACCTCCTGAGTCATTTCAACGTGACAGACCCATAAAACATAAACAACCAGGTCAGTACTGCGACTCGAACCAACGGCCCTAAATCGGTGAGAGCTTTTGAAATTAACGTTGAAATATGACCCGACTGTAGTTGATCAGTTTTCAGACATCCCGTCCATACATTACACATATAGTCACCAATTTTACATATAGACGTTAATAAGCATCTAAAGATGTCTATCTGGGTTTTAATTTCTATATCTGACCAGTATCTGCAGAGTTATGGCCGATGAATTGGCAAAGAATTAGTATTATCAGCTTGTGGCGCGCTCGAATGTATAACTAAACGTTTATTACTTACAGTCCTGAAAAAATACAGAAATGTTAATCTGTGATCTGAATGGTAATAGGCAAATTGCGTAAGATTATTGGAATCAGTTGAAATATGACCTGACTATAGTTGATCAGTTTTCAACGAGGGTCAAATTTTCACGCATGGATTGCTCATTGAATAACGGGCGGGATCAGTTTTCAACGTTGAAAATTTATCAGTCATCCGTTGAAAAGTGACGGGTCAAAATTTAATGTTACACTGCTAACAGGAGCAACGCCTTTTTCCTTCGGTTTTTAGCTTATGGGATGCCGAGTTGTCCGTTGTCCGTCCGTCATCCGTCGTGAACTGTTATGGATTTCATTAATAATTGGATCTTTACGAAACTACGCTAGTGTCTTTATTTCAATGAAAGTTCGTACAGGTTCGAAAATCAACCGGATCGGATTAGATTTACCTGAGTTATGACCCTTGGATTGCTGAAAAATACCATATTATGCCTTGTTAAACCCTAGCACCTTAAGTTTGTATTTGATCTTTACGAAAAGTGTAAAGATTATTGACATTGATGAAAGCTTGGAAAAGTTCGAAAGCCAGCTATATCGGACCAGTAACATAGAGTTACTGTTCCTTTATACCGATCATTATCAGACTTTTTCAGTGTCTGTCTTTATATCAATAAAAGCTTGGACGAGTTGGAAAACCAAGCATATCGGACTAGAGATATGAGCCTTGCTTTACTGCCCCAGGGGTCACATATTTTACATAAACTATTAAAGAGCAAAACCTTTCTAAAACCACAAGAGCCAAAGGATTAATATTTTCATTTACCATAACCTTATGATCCTCTACCTAATTTGTTCAAATTGTGACCATGGGGGTCCAATTTGGCCCCGCCCCAGGGGTCACATGTTTTAGACTTTAGAGTTATATAGGGCAACATTGAAACTTAAATCTCTGAATCTGCAAGAGCCAGAGGTTTAATATTTTGGATTTACTACAAGTTTATAGTCCTCTACAAAGTATGTTCAAATGGTAACCCTGGGGTCCAATATGGCCCCACCCCATGAGTCATATGATTTACATAGACGTATGTAGGAAACGATTGAAACGATTGAAACTTAAAAGCTTTTTTTTTTGAAACTACAAGAGCCAGAAGTTTAATATTTTGCAATTATCATAAGCTTACGGTCCTCTACGAAGTTCGACTAATTTGGCCCCTCCCCATATACTTATGTAAGGAAACACCTAAAATAGTCCCTTCTGAAACTACAAGAGCCAAAGGCTTAATATTTTCCATTTACCATAACCTTAAATGTTCCTCTACGAAGTTTGTATAAATGATGGCCCTGGATTTACATTTGGCATTGCCCACAGGATTCACATTTTATACAGGACAAAAACTTCAAAACAATTTTTCTTCTCTGAAACTACAAGAGGCAGAAGTTGGTTGGTCTATTTAAAATACACGTTTTTAAACCACGGGTAGTGCATAAAGAGTTGATGATAAAACTCACAATCGACTGACTGGTAGCCATTTATAATTACAGTTACGCGTGTACACATGCATGCAAAATGTTTTGAGAATCTTTCAGGAACAGAGAATTTGAAAAAAAAAATAATGTCTATGTTTAAGTAATAATTAAGACTAGTCACGACGTTTCATAATAATTTAATTTTTTCAGTACACCTAAATGAAGCAATCTTAGTGGACATGATTTGATTTGCCTAAATGCATGAAGTTAAACAATTATGTTACCTTTGCACGCTGCACCATCACCTATATCAAGTTTCTTTGTCGAAGTATTTGATATCGACGTTGTCGATGACGTCATTACTGGTTCCTTAAACTTATCACAATTCACCAGTTCAGTTGCGTTTTCTGTAAAACATAAAACATAACTGCCACAATCGTTATACTACCTTGATACGGTTATACTGATCTAGTTGGAGTACATATTCAATCGCAGACCTAGACAGGTCAATATCTATGCATTATTATGTAAGGTATACGCATGCTTTAGATTACAATATTGTTTCTCTTGAAACTCTTGTTAGAGATCATGTGGATGCCAATACATAATTTATAAAAACAAATGTCCAAAAAGGCGTTATAGATTTTATCATTTAAAAATATCAAAAGTCGCCATTGTTTTTTTGATTGTTCGCTATATAAATCTGCCAAGCAGTAATCATGATGACAGGACAAGAGTGGGGGTTGGTGAACCCTTCAACCGGTTTAAACTCCCCGGTGGTTCCTTTTTCCACTGACCGTTCCAATGCGGTACCCCTGTTGTCAACCCTTATATGTTTGTGATGTGCTTTTTAACTGAATGTGTTTGTGATGTACTTTTTGAATCACCTTTGCGTTGTTATACATGTAGGAGTGACTGTTTTCTGAAAATGCTATTCTTCCTGTTGGAATTATATTATCTTTCTTTATACAAGCCAGACATAATGCGCCATTGAAACATTTACGGTGCGAATGACACGCAGGGTCATATTTCTCCGACTCGTCGGTTAGTGAACGGCGTAGCGCTCCTAGGTTCCTTGGTATCTACGCGACTCGATACCCTAACTCGTCCCAAACATGCTCAATCGGTAAATATCAAACGAAAGCGATGGTAACGGTAAATGCTGAAAGTTTTGAGCCTGAAGAAATGCATTGCACACTCTGATTGTATGGAATTCATCGTGTAGAGAATGTCATTGACAGATTCATAAAGAACTGTGTATTGTGTATGAAAGGGCACAATGTTGATTAAACATGGCATTCGTTAGGGATCTTACAGAGCTTGGTAAGGAGTCATATGGGAGATGCAATTAAGAAGTTTATTAGTGATCAGCAAGTTAAGGAAATGGATGTTAATTCAAGGGAAAAAGATGCAGTAAAATAGAAGCCAGGAATAATAAAACGTAGCATAAGAGACGTTTGAAACAGAAAACAGATAAGCTAAGGAGACGCTAGATGGTAATAAGGAGACGGTAGAATTAAAAAGTAGATTAGCGCATGAAAATATTTACTTGAAGGTAGATTAGCAATATGTCGATAAAGCGCTTTTATAATCAGAAATATAGATTAGCCATTAAATAGCAAGATGTAGATAACGAGTGGAACGTATAAGAGAGGTGACTAGAACAAGATAAGTCAGAAACAGATGGGCGATAATATAATACATACTGAAAATGGGATCCCATGGACACAACACAATACAGAGAGAAAATTAGCAGACTCGGTTGTATTGAGACTGTTCATGAGATGTAATATAAGGTTCACGCCTACTAGCACCGGCTTAAGTGCTATTCTACTTTAAAGCCACAAACATTAGGCTTGATGATCCCAAAGAACCAGTAAGTAATAACACTTCTGATTTGTACTTGGGTATTTTCCAGCCGCCACATAGCACTAAACAAACGCTTTTGTGAATGTTAATAAATGCTGAAAGGAAGATTCCTTGGAAGCAACAGACAAACAAACAAGAGAGAACATTAACATTCTAGGTTTGATTGAGTCTTTCATAAGATGTTTTATAAGATGCAACACCTCTCAGGTCCCATAGCAAAGGCTTAAGCGGTATTCTACACTTTAAACCCACGAACAATGGGCTTAATGCTCCCAAAGGACCAGGAAGTAATAACACCACTGATTTGTAGTCGGGGCGACGTTTTACGTTTTATCGTTACTAATTAAACGATAGCGTGTGAATGTCAATAAATACTGAAAAGTGAATTCTTTGGAAGCATACAAAAATACCAACAAGAACGTAAAGTAACAGATTCGGTTTAACTGAGTAAGTTCAAGGAGAGAAAGTCGATAAGTATTGTCCTCACAATGGGCCACCGTACACATGAGTGCAACCTCAACTACAGTGTAAAGATATTCGAAGCACTAGAGATAACTCAGTCAAGTGCTTTTGCAAACTTTGACAAAATGAGTGCATATGCTTTTATAGGGTTTTGATGGGGTTTTTGGCGGGGCCTCATTTTCCGTCTTTTTATATATAGTTTTTCCAACACATCACCTTTTATCGGTGAGCATATCTGATAAATTACGTATACGTCATTTGGTTTGGATTTTATTTCATCAAAATCCATCATGTATTAAGATGAATGTTTAGCATGTTTAAGTACGGGGATTCAATAATGGTGCACTAGTATAAAAGACATATTTAGGTTCGTGTAAACGTATCTTAGGGTTTTAATTATCAACCCAAATCAGTTTCATAAACGGTGAAACTGGAAGACATAAACAAAATGTATTGTATAATTACAAAATACCAGTTAAAAAGTGTGCAACTAGCAATACGAAATATATAAAGAAAGTTTATGCTATGTTAAGAAATGACGAGGAATGACAGATAAATAGAATAAGCAGGGTTTCTTAAATTAGAAGTTTGCTATACACACTGTGATATATGAAATATGGCCAACTCACGGACTTGGGGCTGACAGTTTTCAAACAACGGCGCAAAGACGTACTCGTATTTGTTCAATATTTGAATACCCAATTAAATGATTCTACGAGAGCGTTATTTTATAGAACAATTGCAGTCTTTGAATATAATTCCTATCTTGATTTGTTCAATAATTCCACCTTACGCTATGCTTTTACAAGGCTTAGACTTTCTTCTCACAGTCTGGAGATTTAGTGTGGCAGTTGAAGAAAGCATCAGTTCCTTTCAGCGAACACGAAAGAAAATGTAGACAATGTCAGTGCCTAGAGTACAAGTCATTTCCTGATCGATTGTAAAAATTATACAGAATTAAGAAAATCATACATAAAACAATACTCTTCGAATAAACCACATATTGATAACTTTTAATGTGTTGATTTCGAAGCTCAAATAGAAAATGTTATCCTTATGTTGACCAAACTAGTTTTTTACGGTATTGCATTTTCACATTTATATTTTGACATGTTTTTACTGTATGTAAGGATTGTTGTTTTTGTTTCTATTCCATTAAATGCAGATAGTCATGTTAGTTTCAGGTTGTTCTAAACACATCAAGATAAGGACTCATACTTTTGATATATTAACAAATTCAAAATGTCTGTCCCATCTGGATAACAAACAAACACGGTAAGCAAATTGCACATGGTAAGGTAGCAATGAACAGTTTATTTTAGTTTTTCACTTTGATAACGCAATCTTATAATTACACATGGTAGCAGTGAACAGTTTATCTGTGTTGTAATGCAAGATAACGCACACGCATCCCTTACAATGTGAACAATTGTATATCTATGCTGATGTGTACTTCTAGCATGTCGCGCTACAAAGGTGAATATGTAATCAATATGTAACCCATGTCAAGGATTTGACCAGAACGAAGCGAGGTCGTCAACATGCTTTCTGTGGAAAAAGAGTGACATTGGATCTCATATATTCCTTTTACAAAGAAGTCTTTCGTTAATGAAGATATAGGTTACACCATAACAATGTGCAGACTTTCTAGAAGGATGAAATAGCAAACTCGGCCACGTGCCATGGTGGGATTTTTTTGTACCAAGTTAT
The DNA here is from genome assembly GCA_037043455.1 of Cyrtodaria siliqua. Classification (NCBI taxonomy): domain Eukaryota; kingdom Metazoa; phylum Mollusca; class Bivalvia; order Adapedonta; family Hiatellidae; genus Cyrtodaria; species Cyrtodaria siliqua. The sequence goes on from JAWPHD010000176.1 coordinate 357,672, forward strand.
TGGAACAAGGTGGAGCTAAAACAGAAGCTGATTTTCACAGACATCACCCACACCATACTGAGGCTCGGCACGGTTATTTGATTTAATGGCATTGAGTAGACAGTGCCCGGGGAAGACAGGTGTCATTGTGTAATTTAAAGGCTGCTAAGTACATGTATACGGAATTTGTTGAAAAGTGTTTCAAGCCGGATCACATGGTTATTCCCGGTTGAGGTAGTATGTAGGGGATTTGCTGGACAGTCCATGTGGAAGATTATAACGTCATTAGAAATTTCAGGAGCACTCAGAAAGAGAGCCATCCATTGAGTTACGATATTTGATGAGAAGCTTCGAAATGGCTATAATCAAACTCCAACCGGCAGTTATTGTTTACCTCTGCAGTTTTAACTGACAAGGGTGTCTCGAGTTGTAAAAGGAGCGACTGACTCGATAGTATATAGATATTTAAGACAGTACAGAGAGACTGTATTCTACAGCAAAAACTTAATTTAAATTTAGAACAAAAATGAAAACTACTGTCATTTTACGTTCTGTCACATAAAATGTGTATCACGTTTTATTGAAATATGCCAAGATGTCTCAGAGATATGATGAATATTTAAATATATCTAAACGATATTAAGTAAAAAGGGGCATAATTCAGTTTAATGCATATAATAATATATTGATTCAATTTATATATTATCGTAGCGTTGCCTGAGCAGTGTGTTGGCGGTAAAACGTCTCGCTATGCTTGCAAACAGAACTGTTATTCATTCCGATCGTTGAAGATCGCTGAGCCTGATATTAATATTCAGGTATCTTGTGGCATATTCTCAAATACTTTCGTGTTCTTACTTTAATTTCGACTATAGTCAAACCTGGTTAAAGAGCGCGCTCAGCGGAAATATCAAACGTAGTCTCTTAATACAGGTGGTCACTAATAACAGGTTCTAGCATTGTCTGACTTCTTGCAATCAGTACTGTTATTCATTCGATCTTTGGAGATCGCTGAGCCCGATACTTATATTTAGTTATCGGTGGTACATTTTCAATTTCTTTTGTTGCCTTACTTAATTTGTATTCGGTGGTTCCACTACTCCGGCCGATAAAAGGCTCTGGGTATTGATTAACCCCTTATAGGATATGTTGTCTGCTTTTTAATTTAGTCTTTTGGCTGTTACTTGTGATACGCAGGCTTCATAACCGCTGCTCCCAACTAAATTCCATTATGTTTATTTCGCTCTTCCGGGCATTTAATTTTATTAGATACTGGGACCATACGCTGTACGACATGGGGAAGCAAATAACTCCATGTCCACCGCCGTATGCATGCCATCTTCGGGATAGTTAAAATTGTGAGTTCTGCTCAACCCGGGGCTAGAGGGCCTGAGCGGTAGCTAGCATATTTCACTACTGCCCATGAACAGTCTCAATCAAACAGAGACTGCAATATTGCGTATGTGTCATGCTCGGCCGTTTCCAAAGGTCCATTATCATACTCTTTTCTTATGAAGTATGTAAATATTTGCATGTATTTTGTATTTACTATACATGAGTGTAAACGTTGTTTTTGTGAATATATAGTTAATTATATTAACGTTATAAATTAGAAAGTAATATTAAAGTATATTATAAAGTAAAGTCTTTATAAAAAATCATTAGTTTAATTCACGACTTTTGTTTTCTCTATATGACCACCTAGCTGTAAAATAACATTTATTTTCCACATCTATATTGTTTGTCATATATCAACTTTTTAATTACCGACACAATTAAATATTTCAAAAGCGAGCTGCTAATTAATCGGTCTGCCGATCAAGCTTTCCCCAAGGCTATGATCGAGGAGTCATTTTTTTAAAACAAGCATTCACGTGACTGTCGCGTGATAAAAAAGTTCGGCGTTTTTGCCTAAATATTTATCGTAAAATGGAAATTGACGGAATATGGCCAAAAGAAAACTATGTTTAATACCATATATAAATAATTAACATAACAAGTAATGTTTTTTTCCATCTAACAGTTTTTTCTCGTTTTCCAAAACGATTTTACTATATTATTAACTGGCATTTAAACTCACTTTTTTGTCTAGATATTTCTTTCTGAAAAACAAATGGTGGTCGCATATTGATCATAAAAACGGTAGTTTAGTATGAACTCACGCGGTCGCCGGTCGCGTTATTCAGGTGGTCGCTTATTGCAGTATAAGTTAATAGCACATTTCGTCGACGGTGGTATTCAAAATGGTCGCCTGTGTACGAACTGCTATTCATTATTTGAGTCCGTGATTTGTATAGATATATCGGTGGTATATTCTCAAATACGTTAGTTTTCTTACTTTAATTTCGAATATATGGTTACACTAGTCAAGCCTTTTAAAGTTCTGAGTATTGTTTATAACCCTTAGGATATGTTGTCTGCCATTAAATGTAAGCCTTTTGATTTCTACTTGTGTATCACAGACTTCATAAACTCTGTTCCCAACTAAGGGTTAGGTTTATTTCTCCCATTGTTTTTTCGTTTAGGACCAATCTTTTTTGTTAGAAACTGGGACCATACAGTAAATGCACGGTTGACGTGTCATTGAATTTCATGTTATCCGGTTAACCAATGCCGATGTCGACGGTGATGTCGACGTCGGGGCAAGCAGAAAAGCTTACCCTGCCTTCGGAAAGCCGAGACAGAAAGACAAATTTTAGAGGAAGGCTATTAAGTGTCAATTATAGTGCATTCGGACATTGTATATTAGTGGATAACACTGATCAGTATTTAATAACCACATCACTGGTACATGTAATACATAAAGTTGACGTTTCTAATTTAGGAAATGCCCACAATAAAATAAATTTCTTGAATCATAAAGAATTTTCCTATCAAGTTTATCTTATGACCCAATCAACATAGCCCATCCTGTGTTCTTTCCTTTGTTCACCTGATTTTACTAGACTGCAAGCTTTATAACCTCACAGTCCACGTTGTCCCATAGAGATTGACAAAAAGAAAAGCTATATGATCGTTTGCAACTACTTGACACAACATATATCGTTTTTGGTGTTGTGCAATTACGTTCCACGGGGTCATCATTAAGAAAGCTTCACTCCTTAAACCGGAGATAAAAAACGGAATCTGTGTCCTGCTTTCCAAAACTGCTTCAGCATTCCGGTTATATGAAATGCAAACTGACAACTTCCACAAACAATTCAAATGACATGCTATAAAGTAGCAATGTTCGTTTTACAACTCTTTTCAAACAACAGAGAATGATTTTGCCCTGACCTAATTCAGTAAATTGTCATACACGTCGCGTAGAAGCTAGGACGATGTTGCAACAAAACGTTTCTTTTTACGTTTTTAGGGCATACGTTCCCTTGCAATACATCTGATATTTTCTCTTTCACTACGGCAATAAATTTAACGATAGCTATGCTTATATGTTCACCATCTGCTTCTCTAACTGTATTGGTAGATCTTCGATTGGTATTTAATTTTGCTGGTTTGATAAGCAATTAGACACAAAATATACCTTTCAAACAACGTTGAATTAGTATATACAGATTAGGAACCACGAGTTGGGTTGTTTAGCTTGAACGTGTATTTTTGACTGAGGTTGTATATTAGTTATAAAGCTATCTGTCAACTGTTTACAAACTCAAATTGTATTCAATGAGTTGGCTAGAAAGGTAAATATTTGCTATGATCTTCTGGCCACCTTGGCAGACCCACGGTAAGGGATGTAATTACATTACTTTAAATTGCATGTATTCAGGTATTACTGGACCTATAATGCAGTCTACAAAATAAAGGTTAACATTGGCAAAACGACACCGAAAACGATGCAAACGGACAAATTGATCATTATGTGTTGTCAGTTCCTCTCTGCAAGCGAAACATTTATTAAGCAGTTTCGCAATTGTTAACGAACAATCAAATATGTAAGATATGTAATTACAAAAGTCTAATTGCTTGTCGTTTTACATAACAATCCACCGCTATCGGTTACTCCGTGATTGGAACACTGTTCAAATTAAAACAAAGTTTCTGCAACTTCTCGTTGTGCAACACGTTTATTTTCTGGACACAGTTAATTAATTATGTATGATGTAATTATCTAACGGAGAAAAACAATTAAAACATAAAATTCAAAGAAATGCCATTGGCGTACCTTATTATTGCGATGTGATTGCACACCGACCAAAAACAGATAAAATAAAGGAAATACAACCAAGCAAGCTTATGGCCTGAAAATCTGTCACTAAAAGATAATATGGTGTCAATAGTTCCTGTCAGCTTGTAATTTAAACAGAAGCTAAAAAGATGAATAAAGACAATATATGACATCTCAAATATAAACAGGTTGACACTATGTAAACTAACCTTCTTTAATGGTATTCTGTTCTTTGTGTCGCTCCTGGACTCCTTGGTTATTGACGAATGGGTATAGAATATCGCATATTCGCTGTATGCCCTGTTGTAAATCGTGTGCTTCTTTCTGTAGAATCTAGACATTGAATTGGGGTTTTAAGGCTCACCAACACATGAAAGGTTATATGGCGCCTAAAAGGAACGAACATCCTCCATGTACATCGAGATAAAATATGGAGAACGGGCCTAGAACCTTCTCACCCTGAACGGCAGAGTTGCTGCAAATTCTATTGTAGACACTTCATTTACGCTGGAGCGACGTTATAGTTTTTCTGCCACTGCTCTAGTGATATGAGCGAGATGGCACCTGAAACAATGCAGGGGTAATGATGAAGACCGTTAATGAGCATGAACAAAAAATAATAAAATGAACATGAATTTGGGTGGGGTTCTATCTCTCTGCCTTTCCCTCCAATGGGATCTGCAGTGGCCGTATTCTTTGACCGGTAACCAAACGGGGCCCCCGGAACCACACGGGCGAATCTAGAAATATCCGACAGTAATTTATATGCTAGATTGCTTTTGTACTGTATTCGGGAATCTAGACATATCCCGAATACAAGGCAATCTAGCATATAAATCACTTTATCACTTCAGGCTTTTTAACGAATTCCCTTTATATAAATGATTTACGAAACGAATTTTATTTTACCGAGCCTTTTGGCGAGTTAAAATTCAAAATAATTCATAACGCTATTTTCGTAAATCGTATATGAAATGGAGATGACTTTAAGACCTTTTTATCACATGACACTCAGTCAGATATTTTAAAATGACTAAGACGAACAAACAACTGCCATGACGTCAGACTAACGTTAGTATCAATACGTCATGTGACGTCATAATCATAATCACCGTTGTTCGTGTTTTATCTGTAAACAGGCCTTTTACGCCGAATTGCGACATGTTAATGATTTATTATTAATTGTTGATATATAATAAGCTGAAGACACACGTGTACATACAACAATATAAAATGGATGTTCGACATGGTTAACAAGGGAAGTTATGTCATCAATAAAATTTCCTATCTATCATATAAATTGATCTAGGGATGGAACTAATTCTCTACAAATAATCCAATGCAATCATAACTAGAATGCAAATACACATATAAAATGTGAAGCTAACAAGTGTATTCTTTACTATGTACCAAGGATACTGTAGCATTAGAAACTTATGCATACCAAGAATGCAAGCATAGTTATGAGGCTAAAACACCCCCTCCCCTTTTGGTACGCAGTATTCAGGGCGTTTTAGACGGTATTCAGTACGCACGAGCCTGGTACGCAGTACCCGCACAACATGCTATTTAGTATTTAGTACTCATGAAATGTATTTTTAAAACCAAATATTATCATTTAAATATACAAAAGAAATCATAAAATGTAAATAAAGGTCTAATTTTGATAATGGGGCCTTCATTCCGGCCTATAGGTGTTTTAGGTCCCGCATTATAGAGTGCGCTTTTGACAGCTGAACACAGTTACGTCCCTTTTTGGTGGCTACTAGAATTGAAACATATAGTGTGTGTGTGTGTGTGTGTGTGTGTGTGTGTGTGTGTGTGCACAATAACTCTTAAACAAGTTGATACTTTTTCTTATAAATGGTTTATTTCAACGCAGAATGAATTAATCTAATAATAAGTATGTGTACACACAAACAAATAATCAAAAATATATTATTTTCACTTTGTAATTTAGCATGGATATACAGGTGTATGTAGATCTATGAATTTAGCAATAACTTTCCGAGACCTATTATCAGAAGTGATTATCATATATGGACCAGTCTTACTCATAATAATATGAAATAGGCACTACATATGTAACGGGCAAAGCAATTTGATAGCATGTACACTTTTTACCCATCTCAATTTTAAGGGTTAGTAACTATAATTTTGATCATATCTTAAAGTCAGGAAATAGTTATAGATAGATCTTTACACAAATATGTAAATACATATATTTCTAAGGCCTAATAAAATAATACCCGTGTTTACTGCAACAATAAGTAGTGGGTAGGAAGGTCAGCTTTTTGTTTTATTTTGTTTCTGTAATAAGACTTTGAACTCGACAACAATAAGATACGGATAGATTTGAGTGCAGACTTTATTTGATCTTTTTCTTTACACAGAAAATACGAACAAGCATTTTTGGTGCAGTTTTGTGTGAGTCCTTGTATTTCAATTTTCGGGGGCTAATAAACTGAACAGTTTTCGGACGCACTTCGAAAATGAAAATTAGTATCGTCAGTTAGTGAGTATTTAACATATTCATTCCCATGCATAATGTACATACGTGTAACCTATAGTCGGGCTTCGCCCGACCTGCCTTCGGCAGGTCGAGCTTTGCCCACATTATTTTCATATAGTATCGTATTCCTAAAATTAAAATTAGTATATATTAATGTAGAATGGTCTAGTGGACATAAATATGTATTTTTTATGTAGATTAATTATGTTAAAAGATGACTTTGTAATTAATGATTTACTTTCCGGAACCGCCTAAAAATAGTGCTAATTGTGCTAAATAGTATTCAAATTAAGGAGTATTCAGTAACAGATTGGCAGTTTAGGATGACAACTCGCATAGGGAGGTCTCTCCGTTTTGGTGGGGATTTATCAGCTTAATTGCAGCTTGGTTAGTGAAGATGTGGCTGTGGGATAGTTAAAGCTTATATCATGGTCTGAGGCTGGTGTATAGTTACTCAGAAGTCAGAAAGAGTTGGATGACTCAAGGATGGTTGTGTCGAAGATGCTGGTGGATATGTTTGGTACACCGCACTGTTTTAATGTTATTGTCTAATTTAAAAGTGTTTTGGCAATATATCCTACGAGTTCTAGATACTGACGAAGAAAAATAATGAGAAAAAATATGTTTAATTAGGAATGGAATGTCCCACTGCTCAGTCTTTATTTTCAAGCTGTTTTACTATGGAGGTGGGTTTTTTTAAGGATAGGATATATTCCCGCTCATTGTAATAGGCGATGAACATTGTATCATGTTTATGCTGAATAAAATAATTGAAATATAATGTGTTTTGTAACGTCTAATTTTTGTTTCACTTTGTTAACGCTATAACGTGTTATATGATGATTCTTAATTCAATTCTTAAAGGTAATTCCGCTTAATCAAATAGTTAAAAATAATTAACAAATTCAATTTTCTATATCGCTTATTATTCGTTAATATTACACTAGTTTAAATAGTTACTGTAAATGTCTGATATCGGTAAATAATTTCTGATATCAAATATTATTTAGCGATATCGGTAATTTATTTTTTTACATCGCTCTAATAATTGCCGATATCAAAAATAATATTTTCAATATTGCTAAATAGGTATTAAATGTTAAAACGGCTTGCCATACATTTTGGCCAAAACAAGTTGGGACCGTTATTTCCGTGGGGTTGTGAGTGGGTTTTATATCCTATCCTAATATAGTATATGGCCTTCTAAAACATTATCCAATAAATAGTGAAGAAATATATAATCATTACAAGAAGATACAATACATAATATGAAATTATTGTCGTCTGAAACCTTGAAAGGATTTTGCATTTTATATTGTGAGAATAAGTTATACATGACAAATACAATGTTATCGGAAACCAAAGTGCCTTTTCGCTTTATTTCGGGCTGCTTTAATAAAATCCTGACAAAGCCTGACATTTTCAAAAAGAGGAATTTTTAAATGCACGAACTGCAAGGATTCTATTTTTAATATAATAATATAACATTATAATATAACATAACAATCTCACCTATTTTTCTGTAGACTATCGATATATTTTTGATAAACAAGAAATGACACACTTGTCTCAGTACCTATGTCTCTGGCTCTATTAAGACAACAGTTATACGTTCGGGGATGGGGGAGGGGGTGGGTCTATTTTTAATTTTGGTACTCAATACAACAAATATATTTATTTCGCTGGTAGTACACTAAATCAGTTTCATTTGAGTTCTATTAAAATAAAAATTTCAAAATGTATTTTTTATTAATATAATAATATAACATTATAATATAACATAACAATCTCACCTATTTTTCTGTAGACTATCAATATATTTTTGATAAACAAGAAATGACAGACTTGTCTCTGTACCTATGTCTCTGGCTTTATTAAGACCACAGTTATACGTACGGGGGGATCCGATTTGGCTGGTTTTCGAACTTGTCCAACTTTCATTAATATAAACAAAGTGTGCAAGTTTGATAAAGATCAAATAATACATGAAGGTGCTAGAGTGTTCACAAGGCAAAAAACGGCATTTTCCAGGAAAAAAACAAAGGCCATAACTCTGGTATTACTGATCCGATTTGGCTGGTTTTCGAACTTGTCCGAACTTTCATTAATATAAACAATCTGTGCAAGTTTGGTAAAGATCAAATAATACATGACGGTGCTAGAGTGTTCACAATGCAGAAAACGGCATTTTTCAGAATAAATAGACGTTAATATATCGATTTATAGATGTCTATCATAACAACTCGAGTTATTGCAAATTGAGAAATTAAATATAACCCAACAAGACGAGGCACGAATACGCTTCCGTACATAACACGATATTCAAGTTTATCTTAACCGGTATAATTTATTGATTTATTAATAGGGCCATCGTTTCTACAGCCACTTGCGACGATAGTCAAGTGTATCATAACGTGTATAATTTATGAATACCTAGGACCAACTATCGCTTGGTTAGGAGACCACTAACACGATTAAGGGAGTATTATACGTTCATATGTCTGAAACACAAACAAAGGTAAATTATGTGTCCGTTTATTGCACAATTTATGAAACTTCAATGATACTTCATTCGGAAGAAGTTTATTTGCCTACGGGCGCAATAGAAAGGCACTCGCTATTTTTTTATTTAATTACCATGAGTATGAGTTTTGATTGCGAAAAAGGTTTTCATCCAATATAGCTTCGTATCATAAATCTGTTTAAAGTAGATGTATATGAAAACACTTTAAACTGATTTATACACAAGTAATTTTGATATTAGATATCGGGACAGATGCTTTCTGTCTGAACCATTGCCCCAATATGGGTGAACTACGTACTATTGGGGGAGGTGGGGAAGTTGGGTGGGGGGGAGTGGGTTGGGAGGGGCTGTTATAGGTTTATAATTTAAAAGAAATCGATTGGCTATTTAAATGTGTCGATCAAATATGGCGATAGCACATTTGGTACCACCTGAAGCGCTCAGGACATTTATTGATAAAAAACAATTAATAAGCCGGTAATGCTGGGCCCGGTTTTAGGAAACAACAATGTCCATATGTCCGTCACACTTTCTTGTCCGGAGAATATCTTCAAACTACTGATGAGACTGCAATGAAACTTCACAGAATGATAGAGGACAATGAGAGGAAGTGCAGAGTGCAAGAACCGTAACTCTGTCATCTTTAAAATTAGATATATTGCCCTTTGTAATTTTCCGTGTGTCTGTCACACTTTCTTGTCCGGAGCATATCTTCGAAACTACTGATGAGACTGCAATGATAGAGGGCAATGAGGGGAAGTGCAGAGTGCAAGAACCGTAACTCTATCATCATTCAAATTAGAGTTATTGCCCTTTGTAATTTTATACTTAGAATTTTTGTCCGGAGCTAAATAGTATTCAGTACTCGGTCTCTAAAATAAGAAGTATTCAGTACTCGGATCTCAAATAACTGAGTATTCGGTACTCGGTGGGGAGGGGTGGGGTGGGAGAGGGGTTACATCCTCAGTTATACAACATAACTTGTGGCATTATAAATAAGGTACATAATGTAATCTGTAATCCTGTACACATACCAAGGTTAAACAATTTAACTTTAAATAAAAAAAAAATGGAAAATCCAAATATCTTAAGCCAAGAACAAACACATTTACAGTAACATGAATTTATACTAATAACCAATAATACATTGAACCAAGAAATGTCAGAAATTCTAACAAATGTCCCCAGATAATTCATGGCCGTGAACTAGATCTAACTTAGATCTAACTTAGATGTTATGACCCTGCAACGTACTGCATGCTTGGTGGTGGACCCTTTTACAGTTCGCCACTATACTTTCCTCTTTAATTGTACGATGACCGGACAGGCTGTGGACGCCTACCTAAGCCCATTGGGACGGTGGCGTTTGGTGTTTGTCTATGATCTTTCTTGTCGTGCTCTGAATCGTTTATTCTCTTGTTGCTCTGGCTTCTGCCAAGTCATTGAGTACATTCATTGTGGCTTTCTAGGCTATGTTTTTTATTATATTTACACGAGCATATTTGTGTTTTGCTTATATTGCCTATTGATGAAGCCTTGTTGGTTAGAGATTAGATCATGGCAGGGATTTCTTTATTTACACTGTCCTGTTTTAATAGGATGACAGTAGGGTAAGTGTGAGGTTTGGTGCACCCTAGAACCGGTTTAAACCTTCAGTGGCCTACTTTGCCACTGACCGTTCCAAGGCGGTAGCCCTATTGTCAACCATTTTGTGTTTGTGATGTCGTTTGCATTTATTATTACTTTTGCCTTCTTGTTTGTCTGTTTGCGTGTTTGTTTCTGTGTTTTGTGGTTGACTGTCCTCCTTGAATGCTTCTTTCCCTATCCGTTTTTTTTTATATTTCTTTACATTAGCAAAAAGAACCTGGAGCATCACATCTTCTCATGATGTGATATGCTTTTTTACAAAAGGAAATGCACCCTCACAAGTTTAGGATATACGGTTATACTCGCGTTTAACGAAGTGTTTTTATTTCCCCGACCAGCTCCTTCTTTGCTTCATATAAAATATTAAGGACATAGCGAACTAGGATCTGTCACATAACATGGATTCTGGGAGTGCAATAAAGCCATGATTTATTTCTCGTAATACACTAGTGTATTACAGATGCAAATGAGGACCGAATCACTGTGTGTTTATACAGTAAAACATGTAATCCCAATTGTTTGCATGGTATATCATACGATACGTTCCGACAACTACTTATCATTGTTTTTAAATCTTACTTCTTAACATGCATATTTTAAACGGAAGCTATCACGTCGTAGGTGTGTTATGTGATAAACAGAATCTTACATTCGTGACTGTGTATTATTGACTTTGATAAATTCGTTGGATAAAAAGATAGGATACTCTGCATACATACCATTTTATCCAACTCGTTTATTAAAATCAATAATACGGTGTCACTCATGTAAGATCCTCTATATAGCGAACTCTCGGTTATAGCGAAGCACTTTTGCATTCCAAATTCAAAGAACCCAGCGCAAATGACTTTTTTTATAGCCAATCGGCCATTTCTGTTTACAATAACTTCGGAATATTTCAGTATTTGCAGATACGGATCTTAAAAAACGAAAGGCGATACACTCAATAATGTATTATAATACTCATAATTTATATAATAAAACCAAATCGAAAATTGCAATACTGTTCTCAAACTGCTTTATTCAATACACAAATGATAAGGATAAACTATCTGCGGTCAAAAGGTTGACGAACATTCGGTGCGGTACTGCTCAAATTAGTACACTTCCTGTTTTGCAACGATCAATCGTCAAAAGTTTACAGTATGCAAAAGCACATTTGATATATATTCGACTATTTCAAACCTGGCACAGGATATAATAACAAACAAGTATGTATCAAAGATACAGAATGTCATTTGCGGTTTTCAGACTAAAATATCATAATTTAAAGCTTTTGTAAAGCTTTGATTCCGTGTCAAAATTTCCTCCAGGGTCACCATTGGAACACGCTTGTAAGAAAATCAACTTTTTCTATATGCCAAATAATAGGACTCCAGCGCTTGTATTTTCAGAGAAAATATTTGAGATTGTTCCATATAACTCTATGTAAAATTGTAATCCCGAGTCGGTGCAAAATTTGACCAAGGATCTCTATTTGAACTAATCTGGTTTGATAATAAACTGATGACACATGAAAAATCTATAAGCTCTTTGTCTCTATGTTTCTGAGAATATCAAGTTTTTCCATAGAATTAAATGAGAGAAATCGCTATATATACAAAACCTGGACCCTCTAGGCGCAACCATTTTTGAAGACGTTTTAATGTGTCAACCTTGTATAGTGACGGTGGCCATAAAAGATAATGACAACGAAGTACGGACGACGGACGAAGAGTTATCCCAATAGCACACATATGTTTCTTCGGCTCAGGTGAGCTACAAAGGGGCATTATTATGTTTAAATGCATGACAAGAGTTGTGACACATGTCTCTATGATTTTGTGTATGACAGTAAATATAAATGTGAAGTTTTATTGAATTCTTTCACGTGGTTTCAGATAAACCTAAAACAATTGAAGCTACGCCGATAGAGACGCCGACACCGGGGCGAATAGAATAGCTCGTCTTTTCTTTACAAGGTCGAATGAAACATTACGCAAACAGTGAAAAAAATATGTGAAATCGAAACGTCTATATACCAGTAAACAATAAAATATGAGCTTTTAACGAACCTTAAGGCCACAGCTCTAAGGTTGATTCATGTGATGTTTAATCAAAAGTGGCCACGCCGTTTCTGAAAAGTCTTTAAAGAAAAGGATTTTGCCGTATGTATGTATGTATGTATGTATGTATGTATGTATATATGTATGTGTGTATGTGTGTACGTGTGTACGTGAGTGCGAATGTGCGTGCGTGCGTGCGTGCGTGCGTGCGTGAATGCGTGCGTCCATGCGTACGTATGTATGTATGTTGAAGAAATTGCAACACAGCTGCTGGAAAACAGCCGAACATTCTGAATATGATAGTTTGTATGTTTGTGTTTGAGTGGTGGAAGATATGTTTTATCTACCTGTACATTTACAGAATAATCGAAATACCTTTTGAACTCTTGAAACTTCTTTCCACTGCGAACTGTCTGCGACCTGTGATACCTTAAAAATAAATTCAATAGATATAGCTGTTCCAGTTGGATTTATTGCTATGTGATGATAAATAAAGGACAAAAAAGTGGCATTCGCAGAACAATGCCAACCAAAAACAAGCAGACAGAAACATTACAATGGAAAACAGAAGTAAAGTAAGCGACACCACAAACATAAAATAATGGATTTTGTGGGTACCGCCTTCCAAAGGTCAGTGGCTGAAAGGCCGCTGAGGGTTAAACTATATTTTAGAGTGCACCATACCTCACTCTTTCCGATTGTCATCCCAATAAAAAGAGACAGTGTTAATAAAAAATATCCCGAAAGGCTATATCTAACAATCCAGGCAGTATTATTAAGCAATATAAACATAGTATTGACCTGGCAGAAGCCAGAGCACATGTCAATAAAACATTAAGACACGAATTGAGTGACGTTAAACAGCAAACGTTACCGGTCACTGGTCCATTATAAACTGCAAAGTACTACATATTGACATTCTATTATTATCTGAAACTTGGCTCATTTGCTCCATTCCAACCGAAAAGAAATATAAAAAGATCGGACAGGAAAAGTAGCATTCAGGAGGACAGTCAATCACAAAACACAGAAACAAACACGCAAACAGACAAACAAGAAGGCAGAAGCAATAATAAATGGAAACGACACACAAACACAAAAGGGTTGACAATAGGGCTACCGCCTTGGGGAACGGTCAGTGGCAAAGTAGGCCATTGGGGGTTTAAACCGGTTCTAGGGTGCACCAAACCTCACACTTACCCTACTGTCATCCTATTAAAACAGGACAGTGTAAATTAAGAAATTCCCGCCATGATCTAATCTCTAACCAACAAGGCAGCATCAATGACAGGGATTGCCCAGGTGACATCCATGGTGGCGTAATGGTATACTTTAAAGATTCATTAAACTAGTCACGTAGGTTTGAACAGGGAATTAACCAATAAGAATGCATATGGATTGATTTATCCCTGAACCAAAAACATGTTCTAGTAGGTGTTTTTACCGACCACCTAATTATGATGTTACGTATATTAATATGATAGTGGATTCCCAGAATCAATTTAATTTGATCAGAGGTCATGTATGGTATTACGTCTCTGATTTAAACAAACATAATTCATTCATCTTTTTTTCATAACATAAAGTAGACGAACTTGAATGTAGACGAACCCTCTTGCAACTCGATAATTTCACGGAGAGCATGAGATGTCACTGTTGATGTTCTAAAAGGCAAAATATTGATGGTCACTTTTGTAATAAAGCATGTACATAATTCAAACACGAGACTCGATTTATTACTATTTTATTTAAGAAATGATAATGTAAATAAAGAATTTAAATAATCATAAGAAATTGTGACGTACATCACCGACCTCTTGCTGTAAAACAACACAGAAATCGTGCAAAAACACCCGAAAAACGCAGTTTTTCGAGTTAAAATTAACTATACATTGTATTTTGTTTAAATACTGTCCTTTTTATAATTTAATCACAAATATCTTGAAAAAACATTATTTGAAATTGATTCGTAAATGGCCCCTCCAATTACGAATTCGCAAACGACGTGTCGATAATTCGGAATTATCGAGTATTCGTAATTGGCGTGCTACATCGACACATGATTTAAAGATAGCATTCAATTTTTTAATATGTTAACTCAATATACTTTGCGAAAGGTTGCCATGTTGTGTCAGCAATTTAATCTAATCCAGTCTATTAACGAACCCACTCATTTTACTGATACATCTGCTTCTCTAACTGACATCCTTTTACTTAGAAATACATACTCCCTTATTATCTTTTGGTATCTTTAAATCTATAAAACCCAAAGTTAAATTTTTCACCGGAAAAAAAATGGAAATATTATCAAGGGGACTACGACCTCCTACGATTAAAAACAACTCAAATGATGTTAATACGTATGCAAACAATATTTCCGACACAATTCTTTCACTTAGCGATAGCTGCATATTTAATCAAATCGTACAAATAAGACCAGAAGTACAATGTGGTAAAATACATATTTCAAGATAAAAAAAAACATAAGGGCAAGGAGATTTCCATACGGAAAACAAAAACGAATGAACCTTATTCAACATTGAGACAAAGTTTTAAACGTTTAAGGAAAGGTACAATTGCAAAAATGCGTCAATCCAAAAAATATTATTATGACAACCTCTCCTATAAGCTTAAATGTTCTACACTCTCTTCAAAAGACTGGTGGAAGACTCTTAAACCATAGACCTTCGTATGTGCTGTCCTTAAAAAGGGTGATCCATCCCAACTATAAAGAGAAATCTCTTACGTAGTGCAGTAGATGACGTTTTCGAAAGGCTTCTGTTCAAATACATCTTTAATTTCTTTCGTGACAATGTTTTTAATTACTTCTTAGTCAGGAGTTATGACTGGTGATTTAACTGCAAATCAGCACATCTTTACAACGCTTTTTGTTAAGATTTAGATGCCGTCAAAGATGTACGTTTACTACTTTTCAATATCAGTAAGGCCTTTGACCAAGACTGCCAAAAAGCTTTTCTTATCAAGCTAAACGCAGCTGGAATTTCTAATAATTTTCTAAAATAACTAAAATTACTGTCGAGTTACCTCGAGAACAAGCCTTAACGTGTTTTAATTCCTAGTTCAAAATCCAAGAGGAATAGTAGAATAAACGGGGGTGTCTCCTATTTCTTGTTCATCTTAATGACATTGTTGAAAATGTCATCGTGACATAGTGTGCATTTTACTTTGTTATAAATAACATGCTTAGTTACTTCTGTCCTTTAGCTCATCTATGTCCAATACGTAAACATGGTCAATACTGGGTTTACTAATGGGTTCTTTCCTTCTATTAAATTGTCCATATTACCGAATACCCGTTATCCTATAATATTAATATTGTTGGTCTAACTATTTTTCACTTACTAACCGATCACCCGTGACTTTGTGCGTCGATATTCTGGACAAGTACAATGCTGAGTTGCACTTGCCATTTGGATATTGACATACACCTCACGAAATAAATTAAGCATCTATGACCATGTACGTCTTCTAATTAAATGGCAGAAACATTTTTAACAGACTAGATGAGTTCATCAGGATATTATGAACTGGAATGTGGAACGATAAATGTACTATAATCTTCCTTTGGTAAAACATAATTTATTTGTACAACAGTGCATTCTTAAAGCTGACTGGCATTGGCACCAGCATGTAGGTCACTCATAGCATGTGTACCAGAAGAACTGCTGATTACTGGAGGTGCACTTTGTTTTGTAGAAAATATAGGCATTGTGATTTGTGAGTAGATAATATTGTGTGAAATTGGCGAAGTAAGAGCTGTCAGTATTTTATCTGTATCTACTATGAACTCTTTCGAGATGGCAACTTTCCTTTGACTTTGAATTCCCAAAAGTACTTAACCTTGTTGCGAAAACTTATTTATCTCTATTTGTACAGCATATGGAATGTGCAAAACTTATAGAATATAAGATTCTATTAGAATATTGATAGCATTTTGACTATATGGAATAATTCCTACTCTTCGATACACAAAAATAGAAATATATAAATACTGAAAAGATGATCCCTTTGAAGCAACAAACACAAACAAGAGATACAAGTTTGATTGAGCCTGTTCTTGAGAGGTAATGTTAAGTGATGATCCCAAAGGGCCAATAATTAATAACACTACTGATTTGTAGTCGGAGCAAATTTTAAAGGCCCACACACAGCACTAAACGAACGCAAGTGTAAAATTCAATAAATACTGAAAAGAGACCCCCTTGGAAGCAACAAACACAAACAAGAGGTAAAAGTAGCAGACTCGGTTTTATTGAGAGATAATGTTAAGTACAACACCTCTCACGCCTCCTAGCACCGGCTTAAGCGATATTCTACTTTACAGCTACAAATAATGGGCTTGATTTTGTTCCGTGTCATACAGGCAAGAGGTAGTTTATTTTGTTTGAAAGCGGTATAGCACCTTGCATTCGGAACACTACCAGACTGCTCACGTCTTGCAACAAACGTATACAGTGTTCCTTTATTTCATAGAGTTTAATACTAGATGATTAGTATATGCAACTTCTGACGTGACAGACATATGACGGATAGACTCTCTTGTATGACAATGGATAATGTAATACCTAGCTTATCATTTCGTACCCGTTTTTAGCTGACGAACCCTATTGGTATAGTTGACTATTGATTCAGAATAATGAAAGGATTACTGCAAAAATTACGCCCAAGGCAGGATCATTTAGCATTGAATGGTACTCTGACTATGGGAGACACAGTTTTGTCTTTTTTTGGAAGACAAAAGTATTTCTTCATATATGCCAACAAAGGGATTGTTAACTACTGCCATAGTAGGCACAGACATATGTATACAGATAATTACATCCAAGTCCATGCCACTTAAATAGATAATCTTCTGTATGTTGCAGTCATAATTTTCTCTTTTTGGAAAGCAGAGGTAATTTTTAATCTTTAAATCTTCATCCGTAAAAAATGAGTCGGACTGACAATTTATTGCAAGAATATGCGGCTTACACACAAAAGTGCAGCCATAATTGCAGTTTTGACGTCACTAACATGTAATGTTAACTTGTGTTTAGCTAGAATAAATGACAATTATACAACGTTAGGATGTCTTTGCCAGGACAAGGTTGGAGATGAGTGTTTACAACCTAGTTGCACTTGTTTCGATATTAAATGTATGTGGCCCACGAAAGCATTGATGCTTCAGTACGAAACAAACTACTGCACTATTTCATAGGGTGTACCTGAATATAATGAGAAAGCATATTTAAAGGATAATTTTGTACGAAGGGGAAACATGGCATCTGAAATACGGATATATCTTGCAGCTTCAACAGGACAGCATATTTTTGTATAAACCGTGTCATGGAATGGGGGAATACATGCACGTTTAGACATTTCTTGTGATGACGAACTAATATCATTACTTACAGCATTTCCGGTTTCAGAATATGTCAGAAAAGTGACCCTAACCGGGATTAGCAGTCTAAAATAGGTTTACAATTAGTAACTTCCCATTTGCAAATGTATACTTATCAACATTAGTAATGGTGCACAAATGTGTCTGTAATCTTAACAATCATGATGTAATATATTATGCTCAGAACAAAATTGGTCGTGTCAGAATATATTACATTAATTCAATAAATATGTGTCGTAACCTGCATCGACAAAAGGGTTCATATTTATAATCCACATAATGATCGCTTGTGACCTAGACTTAGACAATGAGTAAGATCTAGAACAGATGTATATAATTTAAATGAAAAATAGTAAAAATAATATATAAAAAAATATATGTATAAAATTAAAAGAAGAGGCACAAGAGGACCTGTATCGCTATACTAGGTGTATGTAGTCTGAGGGATCGGTGTGTTATTTTACCCGATTATCCCCTACCGGATGTAGCCAAAATATGAACATATTGTGCAGCATCTACATATCCTTATCTAAGAAATACACCACACATGAACTTGAAATCTCAAAGGGTATAGATTGATTGCATCACACGACAGAAACTCCATTATAGTAAATTACTGCAAGCTACCCAAATTGTACCCATGTAGAGGTGCCCCTTTATACAGGAGGTCAAAACCAAATGTATTTATGTTGTGCCTACAGTCCATAAATGACAATTCCAAATTTGAATCATAACCCTTCACATTTAGACCCTACGGGACACCAGTGGATGAAACCGCATCTTCACATCTTAATGAAGAAAAACACCATACATGAACTTGAAATCTCAAAGGGTATAGAAGGAGTTAGTGTCAGAAGGCCGAAACTCTGTAATATAGTCAATTACTGCATTTTATAAATAACATGGCCATTTTTTTTTAAGTAACTTGTCCATACCAAATTAGAATCAAATGCATTCACATTTGGAAAGGATACAGTACGCATTTTTTTATGGTTTTTTGCCTCATTACCCTCTATGTGGCCCCAGCGGATGGAAACACAATATAATACTTATTTTGCGCATCTACACATCCTTTACTAAGAAATACACCACATCTCAAAAAGGTATAGAAGCAGTTAATGTCACAAGCCAGAAACTCGTAATAGTAAACTACTTCAAGTTCTTTAAGTTGTATCCCTGGAAAGTGGCCCTTTATGCAGTAGGTCAAACCCTGTTTATACTTGTTGCGCCTTGAGTTCCTAAATGATCATAACATACTAGAAAAGTAGCCATTCACATTTAGACAATATTAACTCTTTTTTGTGATTTTTTACGCGATTACTCCGCAGGGGGCCCCATTGAGCAGAGCCAAAATCCGGGACCGTATTACACATCTACACATCTTAACTAAGAAATACCACACACATGAACTTGAGATCTCAAAGAGTATAGAAGGAATTAGCGTCACAATGCCGAAACTATGTAATACTGTAAGCTTCCCAAATTGTACCCCTCTACGTAGGGCCCCTATAAGCAGGAGGACAAAATCCGTATTGTATATGTTGTGTCTAGAGTCCTTAAATGACCATACAAAATTAGAATCAAATCCATTCAAATTTGGACAAAGAATGCATTTTTAGTGATTTTTGACCAGATGACCACCAAGGGCCCCAGTGGGCTGAGCCAAAATTCGAGACCTTGCTTCACCCTTTTCTGTTTTAAAAAACTGTAAAAAGAAAAAACTAGTTAGCCCCACGTGAGACTTAAACCCACGACACCAGGTTCCCAATATGGCATATTGGATATTTAAGCATAATCAGCGGCCATAAGTATGGTGTTACTGGGCCGATCCAGCTGTTTTTCGAACTTGTCCAACCTTTCATTGAATTAACAATCTGGCAAAATTTGGTAGAGATCAAATGATAAATGAATGTGCTAGAGTGCTCACAAGGCAGAATATGGCTTTTTTTAGCAAATCGAGGGCCATAGCTCTGGTGTTACTAATCCAATCTGGATGGTTTGCGAACTTTTCCGCGCTTTCTTTGAAATAAAGACACTGACAAAGGTTGGTAAAGATCAAATAATAAATGAAGGTGCTAGACAGTTCAAAAGGTAGAAGAAGGCAATTTTTAGCAAATCGAGGCCATAACTCTGGCGATCAGACTAGTTTTTGAACTTCTCCGAACTTTTATTAATATTAACAATCTATGCAAGTTTGGTAACAATCAAATTATAAATGAAGGTGCTAGAGTGTTCACAAGGAAGAATATGGCATTTTTCAGCAAATCAAGGGCCGTAACTCTGGTGAACTAATCCGATCTGATTGGTTTTCGAAGAACTTGTTCGAGCTGTTATTGATAATAATAATCTGGTAAAGTTTGGTAAAGATTGGATGAAAAACGAAGGCCCTATCGTTTTCACCACCCTTTCTGTTTTTTGTTTTCTATTTCATTGTAGTTTCAAGTCCTTGTTTGCAGTACAGAGCGGACCTACGATGTCATTGCGTTCGGACGCTGTGGTTTCTATAGGACCCTATATATCATTTAACGAGACAAACTATAGCAGTTTTAACTAAATTAATGGCCATAATTCTGGTGTTACTGGTCCGATATTGCTGGTTTTCGAACTTGTCCGAGCTTTCATTGATATTAACAATCTGGTAAAGATCGGATGAAAAACGAAACCCCATATCGTCTTAAGGAGGCAAAAGTTGACGACGGACGACGGACAACTCGTGATTACATACAACAAAACCGAGTCTGACGTTTGAACCCTTGCGGTTCAGTTCTTCTCGAGTTTGAAATATTTCCTCTACTCTGCCAGTAGAACTACTTTCCCGCTAGATCTTCAAGCATTATCAATTTATGGAGAAGTAAGATATGCATCAGTAAGCCAGATACGCATCAATATATGTATACACCTCCATACTGGTTTACCTATTTATCAGTCAAATATATATACACCAAGTTATATTTATCCTAAACGATTTATACGTACAACTGATTGTCCTCTACTTTCGTTTTATGATTGAGGATGTTTGAACTTGTGCAAATGTTGTTCTGTAAATTTGCTCACAGTTTTGGAGGTCGGTTCTTCTTCTGATGATGAATCTGTCTCAGGAATCGGAGTAATATCTGTTAACATAAAACATAATTGAAATAACTTTTATTCGATTTTTTTCGATTTTAGTCTTTTCTTTTACTTTTCTATTACTTTTCTCGTAAACGTTATACTATTTGATAGAATTCGATCATAATCGAAACGTCCGTCCGTCCGTCCGTTCGTACGTACTTACGTATGTACATCCGTCCGTCCGTCCCATTTCGTGTCCGCTCTTTAAATCAAAAACTATTAGAGGGACTGCAATACAACTTCACACAATGATAAAGGGTAATGAGAAGAGTGCAAGAACCATAACTATGTCTTCATTTACATTAAAGTTATTGCCCTTTGTATATTTTATACTTATAATTCGTGTCCGCTCAATAACTCAAAAACTGCTAAAGGGGCAGCAATGAAATTTCACACAATAGAGGGCAGTGACATGACGTGCAGAGCGCAAGAACCATAACTCTGCCTTGAATTAGAGTTATAGCACTTTGTAGTTTTTTAATTACAATTCGTGTCCGCTCCATAACTCAAAAACTACTAACGGGACTGGAACGAAATTTCACATAATTATAGAGGGTAATGATAAAAAGTGCAGAGAATAACAACCATAACTCTGCCTTCATTTAAATTAGAGTTATTTCTCTTTGTAATTTTATACTTATAATGTGTATCCGCTCCTAACTTGAAAACTATGTGTGAGACTGCAATGAAATTTCACAAAAGAGCAATGAGCAATGAGCGGAAGTGCTGAATAGGGGAACCATAACTCTGTCTTTATTTAAATTAGAGTTATTGCCTTTTGTAATTTCATACTTATAATCCGTTTCCGCTCTGTAACTGGAAAGCTACAAATGGGACTGCGATGACATTTCACATATTGGTAGAGTAATGAGAGGAAGTGCAGGGTGCAAGAACCATAAGTGTGTCGTCATTTAATTTAGATTCATTGCCCTTTGTAATTTTATACTTAATATTCGTGTCCGCTCCATAACATGAACACTACTGATGGGACTGCAATGAAATTTCAGACAATGATAGAGGGTAATGTGAGTAAGTGCAGAGTGCAATAAACATAAATATGTCTTCATTTAATTGAGAGTTGTTGCCTCATGTATTTTTATACTTATCATTCTTGTTTGGAGCATAACTCAAAAATGTCTAGACTGGAATGAAACATCACACAATGATAGAGGGCAAGTAGATGAAGTAAATTGCAATAACCATAACTCTATCTTCATAGACAATACAGCTATTGGCCTTTGTAATTCTATAATTGAAATTCTTGCCCGAAGCATAGCTCCAAATCTACTAATGGATCTGAAATGAAACATAATGACAGAGGACAATACGAGGATGTGAAGAATGCAAGAACCATAACTACATGTTCATTTAAATTACAGTTATTGCCCTTCGTTATGTTATACTTATAATTCTTGTCTGGTGCTTAGCTTAAAAGCTACTACTAAGACTGGAATGAAACTTCACACAATGATAGAGGGTAATGGGAGGAAGTGTAAAGTGCAGTAGTAATAACTCTTTAAAACTGAAATTAGAGTTACTGCCTTTAGAATTGCTATACGTTAATTTTGTGTTCGTTTTACTTTCTTCTTTATGTGCACTGATAAAATTTACTTTAAACAAAACACCCAATCCTGGGTTCTACAGCTACATAGGAAAATACACTGCGGCGGGGGATATGGCTGTCTCTCAGAATGCTTTTTTTATGCTTATTTTTCAAAATTAGAAAATTTGCATGCGAAATGTTATGCAATTCAAAATATTTTGTCCACAATATAACAAAATCTTCAACTGGAAAAGAAACATTTCTACTTACATGCTTGTCCCAGAGACACAGTACTATCACGAGGCTTGGACAAGCTAGCTTGTTTGCTAGTTTTCCATATGTTTTTGGCAAGCTAGTTCAAGATCTTATCTGATCTTGTAATAAGCTCATGAGAAGCTTTACCGGCTTGTAATTGTTCTAATTCCTGGGTTACTGCAAAATTGAAAGTCGATGCACAAAGTCGTCACTAGCTTCTTTACTGTCTTGTACTTATATATTTTGCCATTTTTTGTTTGGAATACGGTGCTACCTACTTCGATATTATCATTGTTTAAGCGTGTTTTGTTTTTTACTTCCTCTCAAATTTACCTGTGTTTTGTTTTTGCAAATGTTCGCCCAATGCCTCAATGTTGTTCACATTGGTCGTTTGCAAGTCATTCAGAGCCTGTCAAAGATAATAAATAATACTCCTATGAATAATAATGTATGTGTAGTAAGCACAATACCTTTATTATATAATACATAGTTACCATATATTTAACCAAACCAGAGTTTCTGGGCAAAATATGCTTCCTATATAACTATTATAAACATAGGACTTTGGGGTGGGGACTTGTTTTACAGTGGGTATTTAATTGGAACAAACTGTGCGTGTGCATACCATTACAAGTCAGCTAATTCTCAATTAAAAGTACATGAACATTACTAAATCTATTTAAGCCATGGATTGTAACAAACACATTTTCATGGGCTTCAAATTTTAATGGGATAACGCCTTAAGCAAAGGGAGGATCGAAAGGCCCTGAATCGCTCACATGATGACCTTGTTCATTGTAGAATGTAATATCAATATTTATTAACGTTAGCGTTCGTTTGATGTAGTATGGCGGCTGGAAAAAGTTTCCTCGTACTACGAATCAGTAGTGTTATCATACTGGTCCTTCGGGACCAACGAGACCAATATAGGTAACTTTGAACTGGAATACTGCTTAAGCCGGTGCTAATGGAAGTTAGTGGTGTTGCTTCTTGCATTACCTCAGACCTTTCATGAAAAGACTCAATAAAACAGAGTCTACGATATTATTCTCTTGGTTGTGTTTTATATTTACTGGCTTATTTAGGACGAACAAAATTAGCTTATGACTATAATGCAGTAGGGTTATTACTTACTCGTCCTTTGGGATCACCAAAAATCGTTTTGGGTCGGTGCTAGGTGGCGTGAGATATGTTGCACCTTAAATTATCTCTCACGAACAGACTCACTGAAACAGAGTCCGCTATTTTTCTTGTTTGTGTGTCTGTGTTGCTTCAAAGGAACCCCTTTTCAATATATATTCTTAGTAAAAAAAAAAAGGTCCATGACGCTGCTAAAATGCAATTCACACTTGCATACCCTGTACGTGAGAGAGGCCTTAAAGACAGCGAAGACATACTTTAAAAGTTCGATTTCGTGAATATAAATATAATGCAGGTAATCCTAAAAGGTTAAAAACTTACTTGTACCACCGCTTTCGACAATCATGTCTACTTTTTTTGTTTTTATTACTTTTATTTCAGACACATTGTATACTTACATATACAGTTGCATACACAGATATATACAAAAAATATATATGTATAAAATTAAAACAAGAGGCACAAGTATCGCTTTACCGGGTGTATGTAGTCTGAGGGGATCGGTGTGTTTTTTTACCCGATTATCCCCTATCGGATGTAGCCAAAATATGAACATATATTGTGCAGCATCTTCATAGCCTTATCTAAGAAATACACCACACATGAACTTGAAATCTCAAATGGTATAGATTGAGCTCTTCGGGGCATTTCATTTTATTAGATACTGGGACCATACGCCGTACGACATGGGGAATACGTTAAAGAAGGATAACTCCATGTCCACCGCCATATGCATGCCATCTTCGGGATGGTTAAAATGTTCTGCTGTTGATATTATTAATATTGAGTTCTGCTCAACCTGGGGCTAGAGGGCGTGAGCGGTAGCTAGCATATTTCACTACAACTCATGAACAGTCTCAATCAAACCGAGACTGCAATATTTCGTATGTGTCGTGCTCGGCCGTTTCCAAAGGTCCATTATCATACTCTTTTTTTGCATCACACGACAGAAACACCATTATAATAAACTACTGCAAGTTCCCCAAATTGTACCCATGTAGAGGGGCCCCTTGATGCAGGAAGTCAAAACCAAACTTATTTATGGTGTGCCTACAGTCCATAAATGACAATTCCAAATTTGAATCATAACCCTTCACATTTATACCCTACGGGACACCAGTGGATGAAACCGCATCTTCACATCTTAATGAAGAAAAACAACATACATGAACTTGAAATCTCAAAGGGTATAGAAGGAGTTAGTGTCAGAAGGCCGAAACTCTGTAATATAGTCAATTACTGCATTTTATAAATAACATGGCCATTTTTTTTTCAAATAACTTGCCATACCAAATTAGAATCAAATGCATTCACGTTTGGAAAGGATACAGTACGCATTTTTTTTATGTGTTTTGCCTCATTACCCTCTATGGGGCCCCAGCGGATGGAAACAAAATAAGAATACTTATTTTGCGCATCTACACATCATTTACTAAGAAATACATCACATCTCAAAAGGGTATAGAAGAAGTTAATGTCACAAGCCAGAAACTCGTAATAGTAAAGTACTGCAAGTTCCTTAAGTTGTATCCCTGTACAGTGGCCCTTTATGCAGTAGGTCAAACCCTGTTTATACTTGTTGCGCCTTGAGTTCATAAATGATCATAACATACGAGGGTGCTTCAAAAAGTTCTGTCACTAGGCATATATCCTTTGAATTGGATATTACACTGAGATAAAGTAGTGTATTTATAGTACTACTGGGTTCGCTCTCTTAAATTCCAAAACAAAAATGAAAATGTTCCGGTTATTTATACCCCTGAATTACCTCCCCTACCACACCTTTTGGATACTGGCATCTCTGAAAATGTCCTGTTACAAAACGTTGTAAAAATTATTTGAATAACTTTATGTTTTAAATTTTCTTGTACGCCATCTTTTGTTATTCGCCCATAATCCATGAAAATGATTGTCAAGAATTCGGAAAGGTCTTGCTGCAAACCAGATATGAGTAAATGCATATCCCTTAATTTTATCAGAAATAACACTGATTTTCTTCATTTCGTTTACGGAAATGTTATAATATCTTTTAAATGTCGTAATTATTCTCATAGTATTAAAATGTTTTCATGTTTTTTTACAACTCCTAGTCCTTCAGTGTTTAAATTTCATATTCAACACATTATTGTAGAATTTTGTATAATGTTTGGTGAAAATATTGATCATCCAAAAATGCTATTTCAGAAGACTGCCCTTCCATTTAATGTCCATTTATAATTAAATTAATTTTACACGTTAGCTTAAAATGTTAATTTCTAAGACCATGTTTTTTAATCTACCATGCTTAAGTTCTGAATCTTGTAATGCACAGATATAGCTGGTAATGTATGAGAAATTTCAAAGGTCTTCGACAAGTACTTAAAGAGAAACAGGCATTTAAAAAAGTAACAATTAACATACCTGAAAAAACTCGGGACGAAAATGCCTCAGTATGTATAAGTGATGTGTAGTAAATGTTCCATAAATTTCGTTACACAAAAGATACAGCATTTATTTTACCATCAATGGAATGGTATTGAAACCCTCTTTCATTTGGTACCAAACATCAACACTCACAATGAGCACATAATTGTTAAAATACGTTAGTGACAGAACGTATTGAATGACCCTCGTACTAGAATAGTAGCCATTCAAATTTAGACAATATTAACTCTTTTTGTTATTGTTTACGCGATTACTCCGCAGGGGGCCCCATTGAGCAGAGCCAATATCCGGGACCGTATTACACATCTACACATCTTAACTAAGAAATATCACACACATGAACTTGAGATCTCAAAGAGTATAGAAGGAATTAGCGTCACAAGGCCGAAACTATGTAATACTGTAAGCTCCCAAAATTGTACCCCTCTACGTAGGGCCCCTATAAGCAGGAGGACAACATCCGTTTTGTATATGTTGTGTCTAGAGTCCTTAAATGACCATACAAAATTAGAATCAAATCCATTCAAATTTGGACAAAGAATGCATTTTAGTGATTTTTGACCAGATGACCACCAAGGGCCCCAGTAGTGGGAGCCAAAATTTGAGACCTTGATTCACCCTTTTCTGTTTTAAAAAACTGTAAAAAGAAAAAAATAGTTAGCCCCACGTGAGATTTAAACCCACGACACTAGGTTCCCAATATGGCATATTGGATATTTAAGCATGATCAGCGGCCATAGGTATGGTGTTACTGGGCCGATCCAGCTGTTTTTCGAACTTGTCCGACCTTTCATTGAATTAACAATCTGGCACAATTTGGTAAAGATCAAATGATAAATGAAGGTGCTCGAGTGCTCACAAGGCAGATTATGGATTTTTTAGCAAATCGAGGGCCATAGCTCAGGTGTTACTAATCCGATATGGCTGGTTTGCGAACTTTTCCGCGCTTTCTTTGATATAAAGACACTGACAAAGGTTGGTAAAGATCAAATAATAAATGAAGGTGCTAGACTGTTCAAAAGGCAGAAGAAGGCATTTTTTAGCAAATCGAGGCCATAACTCTAGCGATCAGACTAGTTTTTTAACTTCTCCGAACTTTTATTAATATTAACAATCTATGCAAGTTTGGTAACAATCAAATTATAAATGAAGGTGCTAGAGTGTTCACAAGGCAGAATATGGCATTTTCAGCAAATCAAGGGCCGTAACTCTGGTGAACTAATCCGATCCGACTGGTTTTCGAAGAATTTGTCAGAGCATTTATTGATATTTATAATCTGGTAAAGTCTAGTAAAGATTGGATGAAAAACGAAGGCCCTATCGTTTTCACCACCCTTTCTGTTGTTTTTTGTCTCTTTCATTGTAGTTTAAAGTCCTTGTTTGCCGTACAGTGCGGACCTACGATGCCATTGCGTTCGGACGCTGTGGTTTCTATAGGACCCTATATATCATTTAACGAGACAAAATATAGCAGTTTTAACTAAATTAATGGCCATAATTCTGGTGGTACTGGTCCGATATTGCTGGTTTTTGAACTTGTCCGAGCTTTCATTGATATTAACAATCTGGTAAAGATCGGATGAGAAACGAAACCCCCTATCGTCTTAAGGAGGCAAAAGTTGACGACGGACGACGGACAACTCGTGATTACATAAAACAAAACCGAGTCTGGTGTTTGAACCCTTGCGGTTCAGTTCTTCTCGAGTTTGAAATATTTCCTCTACTCTACCAGTAGAACTATTTTTCCGCTAGATCTTCAAGCATTATATTATCAATTTATGGAGAAGTAAGATATGCATCAGTAAGCCAGATACGCATCAATATATGTATACACCTCCATACTGGTTTACCTATTTATCAGTCAAATATATATACACCAAGTTTTATTTATCCTAAACGATTTATACGTACAACTGATTGTCCTCTACATTTGTTTTATGATGGAGGATGTTTGAACTTGGGCAAATGTTGTTCTGTTAATTTGCTTACAGTTTTGGAGGTCGGTTCTTCTTCTGATGATGGATCTGTCTCAGGAATCGGAGTAATACCTGTTAACATAAAACATAATTGAAATCACTTTTATTCGATTTTTTTCGATTTTAGTCTTTTCTTTTACTTTTCTATTACTTTTCTCGTAAACGCTATACTATTTGATAGAATTCGATCATAATCGAAACGTCCGTCCGTCCGTTCGTACGTACGTTCGTATGAACATCCGTCCGTCCGTCCCATTTCGTGTCCGCTCTTTAAATCAAAAACTACTTGAGGGACTGCAATACAACTTCATACAATGATAAAGGGTAATGAGAAGAATTGAAGAGTGCAAGAACCATAACTCTGTCTTCATTTACCTTAGTGTTATTGCCCTTTGTATATTTTATACTTATAATTCGTGTCCGCTCAATAACTCAAAAACTGCTAAAGGGGCAGCAATGAAATTTCACACAATAGAGGGCAGTGACATGACGTGCAGACGGCAAGAACCATAACTCTGCCTTGAATTAGAGTTATAGCACTTTGTAGTTTTTTAATTACAATTCGCGTCCGCTCTATAACTCAAAAACTACTAATGGGACTGCAACGAAATTTCACATAATTATAGAGGGTAATGATACAAAGTGCAGAGAATAACAACCAAAACTCTGCCTTCATTTAAGTTAGAGTTATTTCCCTTTGTAATTTTATACTTATAATGTGTATCCGCTCCTAACTTGAAAACTATGTGTGAGACTGCAATGAAATTTCACGAAAGGGTAAAGAGTAATGAGCGGAAGTGCTGAATAGGGGAACCATAACTCTGTCTTAATTTAAATTAGAGTTATTGCCTTTTGTAATTTCATACTTATAATCCGTTTCCGCTCTGTAACTGGAAAACTACAAATGGGACTGCGATGACATTTCACACATTGGTAGAGTAATGAGAGGAAGTGCAGAGTGCAAGAACCATAAGTGTGTCGTCATTTAATTTAGATTCATTGCCCTTTGTAATGTTATACTTATAATTCGTGTCCGCTCCATAACATGAACACTACTGATGGGACTGCAATGACATTTCAGACAATGATAGAGGGCAATGTGAGTAAGTGCAGAGTGCAATAAACATAAATATGTCTTCATTTAATTGAGAGTTGTTGCCTCATGTATTTTTATACTTATCATTCTTGTTTGGAGCATAACTCAAAAATGTATAGACTGGAATGAAACATCACACAATGATAGAGGGCAAGTAGATGAAGTAAATTGCAATAACCATAACTCTATCTTCATAGACAATACAGCTATTGGCCTTTGTAATTCTATAATTGAAATTCTTGCCCGAAGCATAGCTCCAAATCTACTAATGGATCTGATTTGAAACATAATGACAGAGGACAATACGAGGATGTGAAGAATGCAAGAACCATAACTACATGTTCATTTAAATTACAGTTGTTGCCCTTCGTTATGTTATACTTATAATTCTTGTCTGGTGCTTAGCTTAAAAGCTACTACTAAGACTGGAATGAAACTTCACACAATGATAGAGGGTAATGGGAGGAAGTGTAAAGTGCAGTAGTAATAACTCTTTAAAACTGAAATTAGAGTTACTGCCTTTAGAATTGCTATACGTTTATTTTGTGTTCGTTTTACTTTCTTCTTTATGTGCACTGATAAAATTTACTTTAAACAAAACACCCAATCCTGGGTTCTACAGCTACATAGGGAAACACACTGCGGCGGGGGATATGGCTGTCTCTCAGAATGCTTTTTTTATGCTTCTTTTTCAAAATTAGAAGATTTGCATGCGAAATGTTATGCAATTCAAAATATTTTGTCCACAATAAAACAAAATCTTCAACTGGAAAAGAAACATTTCTACTTACATGCTTGTCCCAGAGACACAGTACTATCACGAGGCTTGGACAAGCTAGCTTGTTTGCTAGTTTTCCATATGTTTTTGGCAAGCTAGTTCAAGATCTTGTCTGATCTTGTAATAAGCTCATGAGAAGCTTTACCGGCTTGTAATTGTTCTAATTCCTGGGTTACTGCAAAATTGAAAGTCGATGCACAAAGTCGTCACTAGCTTCTTTACTGTCTTGAACTTATATATTTTGACATTTTTTGTTTGGAATACGGTGCTACCTACTTCGATATTATCATTGTTTAAGCGTGTTTTGTTTTTTACTTCTTC
This sequence comes from Cyrtodaria siliqua, assembly GCA_037043455.1. Taxonomy (NCBI): domain Eukaryota; kingdom Metazoa; phylum Mollusca; class Bivalvia; order Adapedonta; family Hiatellidae; genus Cyrtodaria; species Cyrtodaria siliqua. Next base: position 388,589 of record JAWPHD010000176.1, read on the forward strand.
TCAAATTTACCTGTGTTTTGTTTTTGCACATGTTTGCCCAATGCCTCAATGTTGTTCACATGAGTCGTTTGCAAGTCATTCAGAGCCTGTCAAAGATAATAAATAATACTCCTATGAATAATAATGTATGTGTAGTAAGCACAATACCTTTATTATATAATACATAGTTACCATATATTTAACCAAACCAGAGTTTCTGGGCAAAATATGCTTCCTATATAACTATTATAAACATAGGACTTTGGGGTGGGGACTTGTTTTACAGTGGGTATTTAATTGGAACAAACTGTGCGTGTGCATACCATTACAAGTCAGCTAATTCTCAATTAAAAGTACATGAACATTACTAAATCTATTTAAGCCATGGATTGTAACAAACACATTTTCATGGGCTTCAAATTTTAATGGGATAGCGCCTTAAGCAAAGGGAGGATCGAAAGGCCCTGAATCGCTCACATGATGACCTTGTTCATTGTAGAATGTAATATCAATATTTATTAACATTAGCGTTCGTTTGATGTAGTATGGCGGCTGGAAAAAGTTTCCTCGTACTACGAATCAGTAGTGTTATCATACTGGTCCTTCGGGACCAACGAGCCCAATATAGGTAACTTTGAACTGTAATACCGCTTAAGCCGGTGCTAATGGAAGTTAGTGGTGTTGCTTCTTGCATTACCTCAGACCGTTCATGAAAAGACTCAATAAAACAGAGTCTACGATATTATTCTCTTGGTTGTGTTTTATATTTACTGGTTTATTTAGGACGAACAAAATTAGCTTATGACTATAATGCAGTAGGGTTATTACTTACTCGTCCTTTGGGATCACCAAAAATCGTTTTGGGTCGGTGCTAGGTGGCGTGAGATATGTTGCACCTTAAATTATCTCTCACGAACAGACTCACTGAAACAGAGTCCGCTATTTTTCTTGTTTGTGTGTCTGTGTAGCTTCAAAGGAACCCCTTTTCAATATATATTCTTAGTAAAAAAAAAGGTCCATGACGCTGCTAAAATGCAATTCACACTTACATACCCTGTACGTGAGAGAGGCCTTAAAGACAGCGAAGACATACTTTAAAAGTTCGATTTCGTGAATATAAATATAATGCAGGTAATCCTAAAAGGTTAAAAACTTACTTGTACCACCGCTTTCGTCAATCATGTCTACTTTTTTTGTTTTTATTACTTTTATTTTAGACACATTGTATACTTACATATACAGTTGCATACACAGATATATACATAGTTGGTAAAACATGTTAAACGGAAAGAAAATAGAATCCAGTCAAGATAATTGAATTTCAAGAAGAGCAAAAACGAAAATAACGAAATAAATGAAGTCAGTACTAACCTACACTCTAAATTAATTATTAATATTACATTCTTATATATATTGGTCCGTGTCATTCAGGCAAGAGGTAGTTTATTTTGTTTGAAAGCGGTATAGCACCTTGCATACGGAACACTACCAGACTGCTCAAGTCTTGCAACAAACGTATCCAGTGTTCCTTTATTTCATAGAGTTTAATACTAGATGATCAGTATATGCAACTTCTGACGTGACAGACATATGACGGATAGACCCTCTTGTATGACAATGGATAATGTAATACCTAGCTTATCATTTCGTACCCGTTTTGAGCTGACGATCCCTATTGGTATTGTTGACTATTGATTCAGAATAATAAAAAGATTACTACAAAAATTACGTCCAAGGCAGGATCATTTAGCATTGAATGATACTCTGACTATGGGAGACACAGTTTTGTCTTTTTTGGAAGACAAAAGTATGTCTTCATATATGCTAACAAAGGGATTGTTAACTACTGCCATAGTAGGCACAGACATATGTATACAGACAATTACATCCAAGTCCATGCCACTTAAAATGGGATAATCTTCTGTATGTTGCAGTCATAATTTTCTCTTTTTGGAAAGCAGATGTAATTTTTAATCTTTAAATCTTCATCCATAACAAATGAGTCGGACAGACAATTCATTGCAAGAATATGCGGCTTACACACAAAATTGCATCCATAATTGCAGTATTGACGTCACTAACATGTAACGTTAACTTGAGTTTAGCTAGAATAAATGACAATTATACAACGTTAAGATGTCTTTGCCAGGACATGGTTGGAGATGAGTGTTTTCCGCCTAGTTGCACTTGTTTCGATATTAATTGTATGTGACCCACGAAAGCATTGATGCTTCAGTACGAAACAAACTACTGCACTATTTCATATATATTCCTGAATATAATGAGCAAGCATATTTAAAGGATAATTGTGTACGAAGGGGCAACATGGCATCTGGAATACGGATATATCTTGCAGCTTCAACAGGACAGCATATTTTTGCATAAACTGTGCCATGGAATGGGGGAATACATGCACGTTTGGACATTTCTTGTGATGACGATCTAATAACTTACAGCATTTACGGTTTCCGAATATGTCAGAAAAAGTGACCTTAACCGGGACTAGCAGTCTAAAATAGGTTTACAATTGTAACTGCCCATTTGCAAATGTATACATATCAACATTAGAAATGGTGCACAAATGTGTCTGTAATCTTAACAATCATGGTGTAATATATTATGCTCAGAACAAAATTGGTCGTGTCAGAATATATTACATTAATGGAATAAATATGTGTCGTAACCTACATCGACAAAAGTTTCATATTTATAATCCACATAATGATCGCTTGTGACCTAGACTTAGACAATGAGTAAGATCTAGAACAGATGTATATAATTTAAATGAAAAATAATAAAAATAATATAAAAAAATATATATGTATAAAATTAAAACAAGAGGCACAAGTATCGCTATACCGGGTGTATGTAGTCTGAGGGGATCGGTGTGTTTTTTTACCCGATTATCCCCTATCGGATGTAGCGAAAATATGAACATATATTGTGCAGCATCTTCATATCCTTATCTAAGAAATACACCACACATGAACTTGAAATCTCAAATGGTATAGATTGAGCTCTTCGGGGCATTTCATTTTATTAGATACTGGGACCATACGCCGTACGACATGGGGAATACGTTAAAGAAGGATAACTCCATGTCCACCGCCATATGCATGCCATCTTCGGGATGGTTAAAATGTTCTGCTGTTGATATTATTAATATTGAGTTCTGCTCAACCCGGGGCTAGAGGGCGTGAGCGGTAGCTAGCATATTTCACTACAACTCATGAACAGTCTCAATCAAACCGAGACTGCAATATTTCGTATGTGTCGTGCTCGGCCGTTTCCAAAGGTCCATTATCATACCCTTTTTTTGCATCACACGACAGAAACACCATTATAGTAAATTACTGAAAGTTCCCCAAATTGTACCCATGTAGAGGGGCCCCTTTATGCAGGAAGTCAAAACCAAACTTATTTATGGTGTGCCTACAGTCCATAAATGACAATTCCAAATTTGAATCATAACCCTTCACATTTATACCCTACGGGACACCAGTGGATGAAACCGCATCTTCACATCTTAATGAAGAAAAACAACATACATGAACTTGAAATCTCAAAGGGTATAGAAGGAGTTAGTGTCAGAAGGCCGAAACTCTGTAATATAGTCAATTACTGCATTTTATAAATAACATGGCCATTTTTTTTTCAAATAACTTGCCATACCAAATTAGAATCAAATGCATTCACGTATGGAAAGGATAAAGTACGCATTTTTTTTATGTTTTTTGCCTCATTACCCTCTATGTGGCCCCAGCGGATGGAAACAAAATAAGAATACTTATTTTGCGCATCTTCACATCCTTTACTAGGAAATACATCACATCTCAAAAGGGTATAGAAGAAGTTAATGTCACAAGCCAGAAACTCGTAATAGTAAAGTACTGCAAGTTCCTTAAGTTGTATCCCTGTACAGTGGCCCTTTATGCAGTAGGTCAAACTCTGTTTATACTTGTTGCGCCTTGAGTTCATAAATGATCATAACATACGAGGGTGCTTCAAAAAGTTCTGTCACTAGGCATATATCCTTTGAATTGGATATTACACTGAGATAAAGTAGTGTATTTATAGTACTGCTGGGTTCGCTCTCTTAAATTCCACAACAAAAATGAAAACGTTCCGGTTATTTATACCCCTGAATTACCTCCCCTACCACACCTTTTGGATACTGGCATCTCTGAAAATGTCCTGTTACAAAACGTTGTAAAAATTATTTGAATAACTTTATGTTTTAAATTTTCGTGTACGCCATCTTTTGTTATTCGCCCATAATCCATGAAAATGATTGTCAAGAATTCGGAAAGGTCTTGCTGCAAACCAGATATGAGTAAATGCATATCCCTTAATTTTATCAGAAATAACACTGATTTTCTTCATTTCGTTTACGGAAATGTTATAATATCTTTTAAATGTCGTAATTATTCTCATAGTATTAAAATGTTTTCATGTTTTTTTACAACTCCTAGTCCTTCAGTGTTTAAATTTCATATTCAACACATTATTGTAGAATTTTGTATAATGTTTGGTGAAAATATTGATCATCCAAAAATGCTATTTCAGAAGACTGCCCTTCCATTTAATGTCCATTTATAATTAAATTAATTTTACACGTTAGCTTAAAACGTTAATTTCTAAGACCATGTTTTTTAATCTACCATGCTTAAATTCTGAATCTTGTAATGCAGATATAGCTGGTAATGTATGAGAAATTTCGAAGGTCTTCGACAAGTACTTAAAGAGAATCAGGCATTTAAAAAAGTAACAATTAACATACCTGAAAAAACTCGTGACGAAAATGCCTCAGTATGTATAAGTGATGTGTAGTAAATGTTCCATAAATTTCGTTACACAAAAGATACAGCATTTATTTTACCATCAATGGAATGGTATTGAAACCCTCTTTCATTTGGTACCAACATCAACACTCACAATGAGCACATAATTGTTAAAACACGTTAGTGACAGAACTTATTGAATGACCCTCGTACTAGAATAGTAGCCATTCACATTTAGACAATATTAACTCTTTTTGTTATTTTTTACGCGATTACTCCGCAGGGGGCCCCATTGAGCAGAGCCAAAATCCGGGACCGTATTACACATCTACACATCTTAACTAAGAAATATCACACACATGAACTTGAGATCTCAAAGAGTATAGAAGGAATTAGCGTCACAAGGCCGAAACTATGTAATACTGTAAGCTCCCAAAATTGTACCCCTCTACGTAGGGCCCCTATAAGCAGGAGGACAACATCCGTTTTGTATATGTTGTGTCTAGAGTCCTTAAATGAACATACAAAATTAGAATCAAATCCATTCAAATTTGGACAAAGAATGCATTTTTAGTGATTTTTGACCAGATGACCACCAAGGGCCCCAGTAGTCGGAGCCAAAATTTGAGACATTGATTCACCCTTTTCTGTTTTAAAAAACTGTAAAAAGAAAAAAATAGTTAGCCCCACGTGAGATTTAAACCCACGACACTAGGTTCCCAATATGGCATATTGGATATTTAAGCATGATCAGCGGCCATAGGTATGGTGTTACTGGGCCGATCCAGCTGTTTTTCGAACTTGTCCGACCTTTCATTGAATTAACAATCTGGCACAATTTGGTAAAGATCAAATGATAAATGAAGGTGCTCGAGTGCTCACAAGGCAGATTATGGTTTTTTTAGCAAATCGAGGGCCATAGCTCAGGTGTTACTAATCCGATATGGCTGGTTTGCGAACTTTTCCGCGCTTTCTTTGATATAAAGACACTGACAAAGGTTGGTAAAGATCAAATAATAAATGAAGGTGCTAGACTGTTCAAAAGGCAGAAGAAGGCATTTTTTAGCAAATCGAGACCATAACTCTAGCGATCAGACTAGTTTTTTAACTTCTCCGAACTTTTATTAATATAAACAATCTATGCAAGTTTGGTAACAATCAAATTATAAATGAAGGTGCTAGAGTGTTCACAAGGCAGAATATGGCATTTTCAGCAAATCAAGGGCCGTAACTCTGGTGAACTAATCCGATCCGACTGGTTTTCGAAGAACTTGTCCGAGCATTTATTGATATTAATAATCTGGTAAAGTCTGGTAAAGATTGGATAAAAACGAAGGCCCTATCGTTTTCACCACCCTTTCTGTTGTTTTTTGTCTCTTTCATTGTAGTTTAAAGTCCTTGTTTGCCGTACAGTGCGGACCTACGATGCCATTGCGTTCGGACGCTGTGGTTTCTATAGGACCCTATATATCATTTAACGAGACAAAATATAGCAGTTTTAACTAAATTAATGGCCATAATTCTGGTGGTACTGGTCCGATATTGCTGGTTTTTGAACTTGTCCGACCTTTCATTGATATTAACAATCTGGTAAAGATCGAATGAGAAACGAAACCCCCTATCGTCTTAAGGAGGCAAAAGTTGACGACGGACGACGGACAACTCGTGATTACATAAAACAAAACCGAGTCTGGTGTTTGAACCCTTGCGGTTCAGTTCTTCTCGAGTTTGAAATATTTCCTCTACTCTACCAGTAGAACTATTTTTCCGCTAGATCTTCAAGCATTATATTATCAATTTATGGAGAAGTAAGATATGCATCAGTAAGCCAGATACGCATCAATATATGTATACACCTCCATACTGGTTTACCTATTTATCAGTCAAATATATATACACCAATTTTTATTTATCCTAAACGATTTATACGTACAACTGATTGTCCTCTACTTTCGTTTTATGATTGAGGATGTTTGAACTTGTGCAAATGTTGTTCTGTAAATTTGCTTACAGTTTTGGAGGTCGGTTCTTCTTCTGATGATGAATCTGTCTCAGGAATCGGAGTAATATCTGTTAACATAAAACATAATTGAAATAACTTTTATTCGATTTTTTTCTATTTTAGTCTTTTCTTTTACTTTTCTATTACTTTTCTCGTAAACGCTATACTATTTGATAGAATTCGATCATAATCGAAACGTCCGTCAGTTCGTTCGTACGTACGTACGTATGTACATCCGTCCGTCCGTCCAATTTCGTGTCCGCTCTTTAAATCAAAAACTACTTGAGGGACTGCAATACAACTTCATACAATGATAAAGGGTAATGAGAAGAAGTGAAGAGTGCAAGAACCATAACTCTGTCTTCATTTACCTTAGTGTTATTGCCCTTTGTATATTTTATACTTATAATTCGTGTCCGCTCAATAACTCAAAAACTGCTAAAGGGGCAGCAATGAAATTTCACACAATAGAGGGCAGTGACATGACGTGCAGAGCGCAAGAACCATAACCCTGCCTTGAATTAGAGTTATAGCACTTTGTAGTTTTTTAATTACAATTCGCGTCCGCTCTATAACTCAAAAACTACTAATGGGACTGCAACGAAATTTCACATAATTATAGAGGGTAATGATACAAAGTGCAGAAAATAAAACCAAAACTCTGCCTTCATTTAAGTTAGAGTTATTTCCCTTTGTAATTTTATACTTATAATGTGTATCCGCTCCTAACTTGAAAACTATGTGTGAGACTGCAATGAAATTTCACCAAAGGGTAAAGAGCAATGAGCGGAAGTGCTGAATAGGGGAACCATAACTCTGTCTTAATTTAAATTAGAGTTATTGCCTTTTGTAATTTCATACTTATAATCCGTTTCCGCTCTGTAACTGGAAAACTACAAATGGGACTGCGATGACATTTCACACATTGGTAGAGTAATGAGAGGAAGTGCAGAGTGCAAGAACCATAAGTGTGTCGTCATTTAATTTAGATTCATTGCCCTTTGTAATTTTATACTTATAATTCGTGTCCGCTCCATAACATGAACACTACTGATGGGACTGCAATGACATTTCAGACAATGATAGAGGGCAATGTGAGTAAGTGCAGAGTGCAATAAACATAAATATGTCTTCATTTAATTGAGAGTTGTTGCCTCATGTATTTTTATACTTATCATTCTTGTTTGGAGCATAACTCAAAAATGTATAGACTGGAATGAAACATCACACAATGATAGAGGGCAAGTAGATGAAGTAAATTGCAATAACCATAACTCTATCTTCATAGACAATACAGCTATTGGCCTTTGTAATTCTATAATTGAAATTCTTGCCCGAAGCATAGCTCCAAATCTACTAATGGATCTGATTTGAAACATAATGACAGAGGACAATACGAGGATGTGAAGAATGCAAGAACCATAACTACATGTTCATTTAAATTACAGTTATTGCCCTTCGTTATGTTATACTTATAATTCTTGTCTGGTGCTTAGCTTAAAAGCTACTACTAAGACTGGAATGAAACTTCACACAATGATAGAGGGTAATGGGAGGAAGTGTAAAGTGCAGTAGTAATAACTCTTTAAAACTGAAATTAGAGTTACTGCCTTTAGAATTGCTATACGTTTATTTTGTGTTCGTTTTACTTTCTTCTTTATGTGCACTGATAAAATTTACTTTAAACAAAACACCCAATCCTGGGTTCTACAGCTACATAGGAAAACACACTGCGGCGGGGGATATGGCTGTCTCTCAGAATGCTTTTTTTATGCTTCTTTTTCAAAATTAGAAAATTTGCATGCGAAATGTTATGCAATTCAAAATATTTTGTCCACAATATAACAAAATCTTCAACTGGAAAAGAAACATTTCTACTTACATGCTTGTCCCAGAGACACAGTTCTATCACGAGGCTTGGACAAGCTAGCTTGTTTGCTAGTTTTCCATATGTTTTTGGCAAGCTAGTTCAAGATCTTGTCTGATCTTGTAATAAGCTCATGAGAAGCTTTACCGGCTTGTAATTGTTCTAATTCCTGGGTTACTGCAAAATTGAAAGTCGATGCACAAAGTCGTCACTAGCTTCTTTACTGTCTTGTACTTATATATTTTGCCATTTTTTGTTTGGAATACGGTGCTACCTACTTCGATATTATCATTGTTTAAGCGTGTTTTTTTTTTTTTACTTCTTCTCAAATTTACCTGTGTTTTGTTTTTGCACATGTTCGCCCAATGCCTCAATGTTGTTCACATTGGTCGTTTGCAAGTCATTCAGAGCCTGTCAAAGATAATAAATAATACTCCTATGAATAATAATGTATGTGTAGTAAGAACAATATCTTTATTATATAATACATAGTTACCATATATTTAACCAAACCAGAGTTTCTGGGCAAAATATGCTTCCTATATAACTATTATAAACATAGGACTTTGGGGTGGGGACTTGTTTTACAGTGGGTATTTAATTGGAACAAACTGTGCGTGTGCATACCATTACAAGTCAGCTAATTCTCAATTAAAAGTACATGAACATTACTAAATCTATTTAAGCCATGGATTGTAACAAACACATTTTCATGGGCTTCAAATTTTAATGGGATAACGCCTTAAGCAAAGGGAGGATCGAAAGGCCCTGAATCGCTCACATGATGACCTTGTTCATTGTAGAATGTAATATCAATATTTATTAACATTAGCGTTCGTTTGATGTAGTATGGCGGCTGGAAAAAGTTTCCTCGTACTACGAATCAGTAGTGTTATCATACTGGTCCTTCGGGACCAACGAGCCCAATATAGGTAACTTTGAACTGGAATACCGCTTAAGCCGGTGCTAATGGAAGTTAGTGGTGTTGCTTCTTGCATTACCTCAGACCTCTCATGAAAAGACTCAATAAAACAGAGTCTACGATATTATTCTCTTGGTTGTGTTTTATATTTACTGGTTTATTTAGGACGAACAAAATTAGCTTATGACTATAATGCAGTAGGGTTATTACTTACTCGTCCTTTAGGATCACCAAAAATCGTTTTGGGTCGGTGCTAGGTGGCGTGAGATATGTTGCACCTTAAATTATCTCTCACGAACAGACTCACTGAAACAGAGTCCGCTATTTTTCTTGTTTGTGTGTCTGTGTTGCTTCAAAGGAACCCCTTTTCAATATAAATTCTTAGTAAAAAAAAAAAAAAACATGACGCTGCTAAAATGCAATTCACACTTACATACCCTGTACGTGAGAGAGGCCTTAAAGACAGCGAAGACATACTTTAAAAGTTCGATTTCGTGAATATAAATATAATGCAGGTAATCCTAAAAGGTTAAAAACTTACTTGTACCACCGCTTTCGTCAATCATGTCTACTTTTTTTGTTTTTATTACTTTTATTTCAGACACATTGTATACTTACATATACAGTTGCATACACAGATATATACATAGTTGGTTAAACATGTTAAACGGAAAGAAAATAGAATCCAGTCAAGATAATTGAATTTCAAGAAGAGCAAAAACGAAAATAACGAAATAAATGAAGTCAGTACTAACCTACACTCTAAATTAATTATTAATATTACATTCTTATATATATTGGTCCGTGTCATTCAGGCAAGAGGTAGTTTATTTTGTTTGAAAGCGGTATAGCACCTTGCATACGGAACACTACCAGACTGCTCAAGTCTTGCAACAAACGTATACAGTCTTCCTTTATTTCATAGAGTTTAATACTAGATGATTAGTATATGAAACTTCTGACGTGACAGACATATGACGGATAGACCCTCTTGTATGACAATGGATAATGTAATACCTAGCTTATCATTTCGTACCTGTTTTTAGCTGACGATCCCTATTGGTATAGTTGACTATTGATTCAGAATAATAAAAAGTTTACTGCAAAAATTACGCCCAAGGCAGGATCATTTAGCATTGAATGGTACTCTGACTATGGGAGACACAGTTTTGTCTTTTTTTGGAAGACAAAAGTATGTCTTCATATATGCCAACAAAGGGGTTGTTAACTACTGCCATAGTAGGCACAGACATATGTATACAGATAATTACATCCAAGTCCATGCCACTTAAATAGATAATCTTCTGTATGTTGCAGTCATAATTTTCTCTTTTTGGAAAGCAGAGGTAATTTTTAATCTTTAAATCTTCATCCATAAAAAATGAGTCGGACTGACAATTTATTGCAAGAATATGCGGCTTACACACAAAAGTGCAGCCATAATTGCAGTTTTGACGCCACTAACATGTAATGTTAACTTGTGTTTAGCTAGAATAAATGACAATTATACAACGTTAGGATGTCTTTGCCAGGACAAGGTTGGAGATGAGTGTTTACAGCCTAGTTGCACTTGTTTCGATATTAAATGTATGTGGCCCACGAAAGCATTGTTGCTTCAGTACGAAACAAACTACTGCACTATTTCATAGGGTGTACCTTAATATAATGAGAAAGCATATTTAAAGGATAATTTTGTACGAAGGGGAAACATGGCATCTGGAATACGGATATATCTTGCAGCTTCAACAGGACAGCATATTTTTGTATAAACCGTGTCATGGAATGGGGGAATACATGCACGTTTGGACATTTCTTGTGATGACGAACTAATATCATTACTTACAGCATTTCCGGTTTCAGAATATGTCAGAAAAGTGACCTTAACCGGGATTAGCAATCTAAAATAGGTTTACAATTAGTAACTGCCCATTTGCAAATGTATACTTATCAACATTAGAAATGGTGCACAAATGTGTCTGTTATCTTAACAATCATGATGTAATATATTATGCTCAGAACAAAATTGGTCGTGTCAGAATATATTACATTAATTCAATAAATATGTGTCGTAACCTGCATCGACAAAAGGGTTCATATTTATAATCCACATAATGATCGCTTGTGACCTAGACTTAGACAATGAGTAAGATCTAGAACAGATGTATATAATTTAAATGAAAATAATAAAAATAATATAAAAAAATATATGTATAAAATTAAAACAAGAGGCACAAGAGGACCTGTATCGCTATACTGGGTGTATGTAGTCTGAGGGGATCGGTGTGTTATTTTACCCGATTATCCCCTACCGGATGTAGCCAAAATATGAACATATTGTGCAGCATCTACATATCCTTATCTAAGAAATACACCACACATGAACTTGAAATCTCAAAGGGTATAGATTGATTGCATCACACGACAGAAACTCCATTATAGTAAATTACTGCAAGCTACCCAAATTGTACCCATGTAGAGGTGCCCCTTTATGCAGGAGGTCAAAACCAAATGTATTTATGTTGTGCCTACAGTCCATAAATGACAATTCCAAATTTGAATCATAACCCTTCACATTTAGACCCTACGGGACACCAGTGGATGAAACCGCATCTTCACATCTTAATGAAGAAAAACACCATACATGAACTTGAAATCTCAAAGGGTATAGAAGGAGTTAGTGTCAGAAGGCCGAAACTCTGTAATATAGTCAATTACTGCATTTTATAAATAACATGGCCATTTTTTTTAAGTAACTTGTCCATACCAAATTAGAATCAAATGCATTCACATTTGGAAAGGATACAGTACGCATTTTTTTATGTTTTTTTGCCTCATTACCCTCTATGTGGCCCCAGCGAATGGAAACACAATATAATACTTATTTTGCGCATCTACACATCCTTTACTAAGAAATACACCACATCTCAAAAGGTTATAGAAGAAGTTAATGTCACAAGCCAGAAACTCGTAATAGTAAACTACTGCAAGTTCTTTAAGTTGTATCCCTGTAAAGTGGCCCTTTATGCAGTAGGTCAAACCCTGTTTATACTTGTTGCGCCTTGAGTTCCTAAATGATCATAACATACTAGAATAGTAGCCATTCACATTTAGACAATATTAACTCTTTTTTGTGATTTTTTACGCGATTACTCCGCAGGGGGCCCCATTGAGCAGAGCCAAAATCCCGGACCGTATTACACATCTACACATCTTAACTAAGAAATACCACACACATGAACTTGAGATCTCAAAGAGTATAGAAGGAATTAGCGTCACAATGCCGAAACTATGTAATACTGTAAGCTCCCCAAATTGTACCCCTCTACGTAGGGCCCCTATAAGCAGGAGGACAAAATCCGTTTTGTATATGTTGTGTCTAGAGTCCTTAAATGACCATACAAAATTAGAATCAAATCCATTCAAATTTGGACAAAGTATGCATTTTTAGTGATTTTTGACCAGATGACCACCAAGGGCCCCAGTGGGCGGAGCCAAAATTCAAGACCTTGCTTCACCCTTTTCTGTTTTAAAAAACTGTAAAAAGAAAAAACTAGTTAGCCCCACGTGAGACTTAAACCCACGACACCAGGTTCCCAATATGGCATATTGGATATTTAAGCATAATCAGCGGCTATACGTATGGTGTTACTGGGCCGATCCAGCTGTTTTTCGAACTTGTCCAACCTTTCATTAAATTAACAATCTGGCAAAATTTGGTAGAGATCAAATGATAAATGAATGTGCTAGAGTGCTCACAAGGCAGAATATGGCTTTTTTAGCAAATCGAGGGCCATAGCTCTGGTGTTACTAAGCCAAGCTGGATGGTTTGCGAACTTTTCCGCGCTTTCTTTGAAATAAAGACACTGACAAAGGTTGGTAAAGATCAAATAATAAATGAAGGTGCTAGACTGTTCAAAAGGCAGAAAAAGGCAATTTTTAGCAAATCGAGGCCATAACTCTGGCGATCAGACTAGTTTTTGAACTTCTCCGAACTTTTATTAATATTAACAATCTATGCAAGTTTGGTAACAATCAAATTATAAATGAAGGTGCTAGAGTGTTCATAAGGCAGAATATGGCATTTTTCAGCAAATCAAGGGCCGTAACTCTGGTGAACTAATCCGATCTGATTGGTTTTCGAAGAACTTGTTCGAGCTTTTATTGATATTAATAATCTGGTAAAGTTTGGTAAAGATTGGATGAAAAACGAAGGCCCTATCGTTTTCACCACCCTTTTTGTTGTTTTTTTTCTCTTTCATTGTAGTTTCAAGTCCTTGTTTGCAGTACAGAGCGGACCTACGATGTCATTGCGTTCGGACGCTGTGGTTTCTATAGGACCCTATATATCATTTAACGAGACAAACTATAGCAGTTTTAACTAAATTAATGGCCATAATTCTGGTGTTACTGGTCCGATATTGCTGGTTTTCGAACTTGTCCGAGCTTTCTTTGATATTAACAATCTGGTAAAGATCGGATGAAAAACGAAACCCCCTATCGTCTTAGGGAAGGCAAAAGTTGACGACGGACGACGGACAACTCGTGACTACATACAACAAAACCGAGTCTGGCGTTTGAACCCTTGCGGTTCAGTTCTTCTCGAGTTTGAAATATTTCCTCTACTCTGCCAGTAGAACTATTTTCCCGCTAGATCTTCAAGCATTATCAATTTATGGAGAAGTAAGATATGCATCAGTAAGCCAGATACGCATCAATATATGTATACACCTCCATACTGGTTTACCTATTTATCAGTCACATATACATACACCAAGTTATATTTATCCTAAACGATTTATACGTACAACTGATTGTCCTCTACTTTCGTTTTATTATGGAGGATGTTTGAACTTGTGCAAATGTTGTTCTGTTATTTTGCTTACACTGTTATTAGGTGATCTCGATGTTTTGGTTATCGGTTCTTCTTCTGATGATGAATCTGTCTCAGGAATCGGAGTAATATCTGTTAACATAAAACATAATTGAAATAACTTTTATTCGATTTTTTTCGATTTTAGTCTTTTCTTTTACTTTTCTATTACTTTTCTCGTAAACGTTATACTATTTGATAGAATTCGATCATAATCGAAACGTCCGTCCGTCCGTTAGTACGTACTTACCTATGTACATCCGTCCGTCCGTCCCATTTCGTGTCCGCTCTTTAAATCAAAAACTGCTAAAGGGGCAGCAATGAAATTTCACACAATAGAGGACAGTGACATGACGTGCAGAGCGCAAAAACCATAACTCGGCCTTGAATTAGAGTTATAGCACTTTGTAGTTTTTTAATTACAATTCGTGTCCGCTCTATAACTCAAAAACTTCTAACGGGACTGCAACGAAATTTCACATAATTATAGAGGGTAATGATAAAAAGTGCAGAGAATAACAACCATAACTCTGCCTTCATTTAAATTAGAGTTATCCTAACTTGAAAACTATGTGTGAGACTGCAATGAAATTTCACAAAAGAGCAATGAGCAATGAGCGGAAGTGCTGAATAGGGGTACCATAACTCTGTCTTTATTTAAATTAGAGTTATTGCCTTTTGTAATTTCATACTTATAATCCGTTTCCGCTCTGTAACTGGAAAACTACAAATGGGACTGCGATGACATTTCACACATTGGTAAAGTAATGAGAGGAAGTGCAGAGTGCAAGAACCATAAGTGTGTCGTCATTTAATTTAGATTCATTGCCCTTTGTAATTTTATACTTATAATTCGTGTCCGCTCCATAACATGAACACTACTGATGGGACTGCAATGAAATTTCAGACAATGATAGAGGGCAATGTGAGTAAGTGCAGAGTGCAATAAACATAAATATGTCTTCATTTAATTGAGAGTTGTTGCCTCATATATTTTTATACTTATCATTCTTGTTTGGAGCATAACTCAAAAATGTCTAGACTGGAATGAAACATCACACAATGATAGAGGGCAAGTAGATGAAGTAAATTGCAATAACCATAACTCTATCTTCATAGACAATACAGCTATTGGCCTTTGTAATTCTATAATTGAAATTCTTGCCCGAAGCATAGCTCCAAAACTACTAATGGGTCTGAAATGAAACATAATGACAGAGGACAATACGAGGATGTGAAGAATGCAAGAACCACAACTACATGTTCATTTAAATTACAGTTATTGCCCTTCGTTATGTTATACTTATAATTCTTGTCTGGTGCTTAGCTTAAAAGCTACTACTAAGACTGGAATGAAACTTCACACAATGATAGAGGGTAATGGAAGGAAGTGTAAAGTGCAGTAGTAATAACTCTTTAAAACTGAAATTAGAGTTACTGCCTTTAGAATTGCTATACGTTTATTTTGTGTTCGTTTTACTTTCTTCTTTATGTGCACTGATAAAATTGACTTTAAACAAAACACCCAATCCTGGGTTCTACAGCTACATAGGAAAACACACTGCGGCGGGGGATATGGCTGTCTCACAGAATGCTTTTTTTATGCTTCTTTTTCAAAATTAGAAAATTTGCATGCGAAATGTTATGCAATTCAAAATATTTTGTCCACAATATAACAAAATCTTCAACTGGAAAAGAAACATTTCTACTTACATGCTTGTCCCAGAGACACAGTACTATCACGAGGCTTGGACAAGCTAGCTTGTTTGCTAGTTTTCCATATGTTTTTGGCAAGCTAGTTCAAGATCGTGTCTGATCTTGTAATAAGCTCATGAGCAGCTTTACCGGCTTGTAATTGTTCTAATTCCTGGGTTACTGCAAAATTGAAAGTCGATGCACAAAGTCGTCACTAGCTTCTTTACTGTCTTGAACTTATATATTTTGCCATTTTTTGTTTGGAATACGGTGCTACCTACTTCGACATTATCATTGTTTAATCGTGTTTTGTTTTTTACTTCTTCTCAAATTTACCTGTGTTTTGTTTTTGCACATGTTCGCCCAATGCCTCAATGTTGTTCACATGAGTCGTTTGCAAGTCATTCAGAGCCTGTCAAAGATAATAAATAATACTCCTATGAATAATAATGTATGTGTAGTAAGCACAATACCTTTATTATATAATACATAGTTACCATATATTTAACCAAACCAGAGTTTCTGGGCAAAATATGCTTCCTATATAATTATTATAAACATAGGACTTTGGGGTGGGGACTTGTTTTACAGTGGGTATTTAATTGGAACAAACTGTGCGTGTGCATACCATTACAAGTCAGCTAATTCTCAATTAAAAGTACATGAACATTACTAAATCTATTTAAGCCATGGATTGTAACAAACACATTTTCATGGGCTTCAAATTTTAATGGGATAACGCCTTAAGCAAAGGGAGGATCGAAAGGCCCTGAATCGCTCACATGATGACCTTGTTCATTGTAGAATGTAATATCAATATTTATTAACGTTAGCGTTCGTTTGATGTAGTATGGCGGTTGGAAAAAGTTTCCTCGTACTACGAATCAGTAGTGTTATCATACTGGTCCTTCGGGACCAACGAGCCCAATATAGGTAACTTTGAACTGGAATACCGCTTAAGCCGGTGCTAATTGAAGTAAGTGGTGTTGCTTCTTGCATTACCTCAGACCTCTCATGAAAAGACTCAATAAAACAGAGTCTACGATATTATTCTCTTTGTTGTGTTTAATATTTACTGGTTTATTTAGGACGAACAAAATTAGCTTATGACTATAATGCAGTAGGGTTATTACTTACTCGTCCTTTGGGATCACCAAAAATCGTTTTGGGTCGGTGCTAGGTGGCGTGAGATATGTTGCACCTTAAATTATCTCTCACGAACAGACTCACTGAAACAGAGTCCGCTATTTTTCTTGTTTGTGTGTCTGTGTTGCTTCAAAGGAACCCCTTTTCAATATATATTCTTAGTAAAAAAAAAGGTCCATGACGCTGCTAAAATGCAATTCACACTTACATACCCTGTACGTGAGAGAGGCCTTAAAGACAGCGAAGACATACTTTAAAAGTTCGATTTCGTGAATATAAATATAATGCAGGTAATCCTAAAAGGTTAAAAACTTACTTGTACCACCGCTTTCGTCAATCATGTCTACTTTTTTTGTTTTTATTACTTTTATTTCAGACACATTGTATACTTACATATACAGTTGCATACACAGATATATACATAGTTGGTAAAACATGTTAAACGGAAAGAAAATAGAATCCAGTCAAGATAATTGAATTTCAAGAAGAGAAAATAACGAAATAAATGAAGTCAGTACTAACCTACACTCTAAATTAATTATTAATATTACATTCTTATATATATTGGTCCGTGTCATTCAGGCAAGAGGTAGTTTATTTTGTTTGAAAGTGGTATAGCACCTTGCAAACGGAACACTACCAGACTGCTCAAGTCTTGCAACAAACGTATACAGTCTTCCTTTATTTCATAGAGTTTAATACTAGATGATTAGTATATGCAACTTCTGACGTGACAGACATATGACGGATAGACCCTCTTGTATGACAATGGATAATGTAATACCTAGCTTATCATTTCGTACCCGTTTTGAGCTGACGATCCCTATTGGTATTGTTGACTATTGATTCAGAATAATAAAAAGATTACTACAAAAATTACGTCCAAGGCAGGATCATTTAGCATTGAATGATACTCTGACTATGGGAGACACAG
The DNA here is from genome assembly GCA_037043455.1 of Cyrtodaria siliqua. Lineage (NCBI taxonomy): Eukaryota > Metazoa > Mollusca > Bivalvia > Adapedonta > Hiatellidae > Cyrtodaria > Cyrtodaria siliqua. The sequence goes on from JAWPHD010000176.1 coordinate 406,785, forward strand.
TTTTGTCTTTTTTGGAAGACAAAAGTATGTCTTCATATATGCCAACAAAGGGATTGTTAACTACTGCCATAGTAGGCACAGACATATGTATACAGACAATTACATCCAAGTCCATGCCACTTAAAATGGGATAATCTTCTGTATGTTGCAGTCATAATTTTCTCTTTTTGGAAAGCAGATGTAATTTTTAATCTTTAAATCTTCATCCATAACAAATGAGTCGGACAGACAATTTATTGCAAGAATATGCGGCTTACACACAAAATTGCAGCCATAATTGCAGTATTGACGTCACTAACATGTAACGTTAACTTGAGTTTAGCTAGAATTAATGACAATTATACAACGTTAAGATGTCTTTGACAGGACATGGTTGGAGATGAGTGTTTTCCGCCTAGTTGCACTTGTTTCGATATTAAATGTATGTGACCCACGAAAGCATTGATGCTTCAGTACGAAACAAACTACTGCACTATTTCATATATATTCCTGAATATAATGAGCAAGCATATTTATGTCTTCATTTAATTGAGAGTTGTTGCCTCATGTATTTTTATACTTATCATTCTTGTTTGGAGCATAACTCAAAAATGTATAGACTGGAATGAATCATCACACAATGATAGAGGGCAAGTAGATGAAGTAAATTGCAATAACCATAACTCTATCTTCATAGACAATACAGCTATTGGCCTTTGTAATTCTATAATTGAAATTCTTGCCCGAAGCATAGCTCCAAATCTACTAATGGATCTGATTTGAAACATAATGACAGAGGACAATACGAGGATGTGAAGAATGCAAGAACCATAACTACATGTTCATTTAAATTACAGTTATTGCCCTTCGTTATGTTATACTTATAATTCTTGTCTGGTGCTTAGCTTAAAAGCTACTACTAAGACTGGAATGAAACTTCACAAAATGATAGAGGGTAATGGGAGGAAGTGTAAAGTGCAGTAGTAATAACTCTTTAAAACTGAAATTAGAGTTACTGCCTTTAGAATTGCTATACGTTTATTTTGTGTTCGTTTTACTTTCTTCTTTATGTGCACTGATAAAATTGACTTTAAACAAAACACCCAATCCTGGGTTCTACAGCTACATAGGAAAACACACTGCGGCGGGGGATATGGCTGTCTCTCAGAATGCTTTTTTATGCTTCTTTTTCAAAATTAGAAAATTTCCATGCGAAATGCTATGCAATTCAAAATATTTTGTCCACAATATAACAAAATCTTCAACTGGAAAAGAAACATGTCTACTTACATGCCTGTCCCAGAGACACAGTACTATCACGAGGCTTGGACAAGCTAGCTTGTTTGCTAGTTTTCCATATGTTTTTGGCAAGCTAGTTCAAGATCTTGTCTGATCTTGTAATAAGCTCATGAGAAGCTTTACCGGCTTGTAATTGTTCTAATTCCTGGGTTACTGCAAAATTGAAAGTCGATGCACAAAGTCGTCACTAGCTTCTTTACTGTCTTGAACTTATATATTTTGCCATTTTTTGTTTGGAATACGGTGCTACCTATTTCGATATTATCATTGTTTAAGCGTGTTTTGTTTTTTACTTCTTCTCAAATTTACCTGTGTTTTGTTTTTGCACATGTTCGCCCAATGCCTCAATGTTGTTCACATGAGTCGTTTGCAAGTCATTCAGAGCCTGTCAAAGATAATAAATAATACTCCTATGAATAATAATGTATGTGTAGTAAGCACAATACCTTTATTATATAATACATAGTTACCATATATTTAACCAAACCAGAGTTTCTGGGCAAAACAAAGGGATTGTTAACTACTTCCATAGTAGGCACAGACATATGTATACAGACAATTACATCCAAGTCCATGCCACTTAAAATGGGATAGTCTTCATAATTTTCTCTTTTTGGAAAGCAGATGTAATTTTTAATCTTTAAATCTTCATCCATAACAAATGAGTCGGACAGACAATTTATTGCAAGAATATGCGGCTTACACACAAAATTGCAGCCATAATTGCAGTATTGACGTCACTAACATGTAACGTTAACTTGAGTTTAGCTAGAATAAATGACAATTATACAACGTTAAGATGTCTTTGCCAGGACATGGTTGGAGATGAGTGTTTTCAGCATAGTTGCACTTGTTTCGATATTAAATGTATGTGGCCCACGAAAGCATTGATGCTTCAGTACGAAACAAACTACTGCACTATTTCATATATATTCCTGAATATAATGAGCAAGCATATTTAAAGGATAATTGTGTACGAAGGGGCAACATGGCATCTGGAATACAGATATATCTTGCAGCTTCAACAGGACAGCATATTTTTGCATAAACTGTGCCATGGAATGGGGGAATACATGCACGTTTGGACATTTCTTGTGATGACGAACTAATAACTTACAGCATTTCCGGTTTCCGAATATGTCAGAAAAAGTGACCTTAACCGGGACTAGCAGTCTAAAATAGGTTTACAATTGTAACTGCCCATTTGCAAATGTATACATATCAACATTAGAAATGGTGCACAAATGTGTCTGTAATCTTAACAATCATGGTGTAATATATTATGCTCAGAACAAAATTGGTCGTGTCAGAATATATTACATTAATGGAATAAATATGTGTCGTAACCTACATCGACAAAAAGTTTCATATTTATAATCCACATAATGATCGCTTGTGACCTAGACTTAGACAATGAGTAAGATCTAGAACAGATGTATATAATTTAAATGAAAAATAATAAAAATAATATAAAAAAATATATATGTATAAAATTAAAACAAGAGGCAAAAGTATCGCTATACCGGGTGTATGTGGTCTGAGGGGATCGGTGTGTTTTTTTACCCGATTATCCCCTATCGGATGTAGCCAAAATATGAACATATATTGTGCAGCATCTTCATATCCTTATCTAAGAAATACACCACACATGAACTTGAAATCTCAAATAGTATAGATTGAGCTCTTCGGGGCATTTCATTTTATTAGATACTGGGACCATACGCCGTAAGACATGGGGAATACGTTAAAGAAGGATAACTCCATGTCCACCGCCATATGCATGCCATCTTCGGGATGGTTAAAATTTTGTGCTGTTGATATTATTAATATTGAGTTCTGCTCAACCCGGGGCTAGAGGGCGTGAGCGGTAGCTAGCAAATTTCACTACAACTCATGAACAGTCTCAATCAAACCGAGACTGCAATATTTCGTATGTGTCGTGCTCGGCCGTTTCCAAAGGTCCATTATCATACTCTTTTTTTGCATCACACGACAGAAACACCATTATAGTAAATTACTGCAAGTTCCCCAAATTGTACCCATGTAGAGGGGCCCCTTTATGCAGGAAGTCAAAACCAAACGTATTTATTGTGTGCCTACAGTCCATAAATGACAATTCCAAATTTGAATCATAACCCTTCACATTTAGACCCTACGGGACACCAGTGGATGAAACCGCATCTTCACATCTTAATGAAGAAAAACAACATACATGAACTTGAAATCTCAAAGGGTATAGAAGGAGTTAGTGTCAGAAGGCCGAAACTCTGTAATATAGTCAATTACTGCATTTTATAAATAACACGGCCATTTTTTTTTAAATAACTTGCCATACTAAATTAGAATCAAATGCATTCACGTTTAGAAAGGATACAGTCCGCATTTTTTTATGTTTTTTGCCTCATTACCCTCAGCGGATGGAAACAAAATAAGAATACTTATTTTGCGCATCTACACATCCTTTACTAAGAAATACACCACATCTCAAAAGGGTATAGAAGAAGTTAATGTCACAAGCCAGAAACTCGTAATAGTAAAGTACTGCAAGTTCCTTAAGTTGTATCCCTGTACAGTGGCCCTTTATGCAGCAGGTCAAACCCTGTTTATACTTGTTGCGCCTTGAGTTCCTAAATGATCATAACATACGAGGGTGCTTCAAAAAGTTCTGTCACTAGGCATATATCCTTTGAATTGGATATTACACTGAGATAAAGTAGTGTATTTATAGTAATACTGGGTTCGCTCTCTTAAATTCCACAACAAAAATGAAAATTTTCCGGTTATTTATACCCCTGAATTACCTCCCCCTACTACACCTTTTGGATACTGGCATCTCTGAAAATGTCCTGTTACAAAACGTTGTAAAAATTATTTGAATAACCTTATGCTTTTAAATTTTCTTGTACGCCATCTTTTGTTATTCGCCCATAATCCATGAAAATGATTGTCAAGAATTCGGAAAGGTCTTGCTGCAAACCAGATATGAGTAAATGCATATCCCTTAATTTTAGCAGAAATAACACTGATTTTCTTCATTTTGTTTACGGAAATGTTATAATATCTTTAAAATGTCGTAATTATTCTCATAGTATTAAAATGTTTTCATATTTTTTTACAACTCCTAGTCCTACAGTGTTTAAATTTCATATTCAACACATTATTGTAGAATTTTGTATAATGTTTGGTGAAAATATTGATCATCCAAAAATGCTATTTCAGAAGACTGCCCTTCCATTTAATGTCCATTTATAATTAAATTAATTTTACACGTTAGCTTAAAATGTTAATTTCTAAGACCATGTGTTTTAATCTACCATGCTTAAATTCTGAATCTTGTAATGCACAGATATAGCTGGTAATGTATGAGAAATGTCAAAGGTCTTCGACATGTACTTAAAGAGGAACAGGCATTTAAAAAAGTAACAATTAACATACCTGAAAAAACTCGGGACGAAAATGCCTCAGTATGTATAAGTGATGTGTAGTAAATGTTCCATAAATTTCGTTACACAAAAGATACAGCATTTATTTTACCATCAATGGAATGGTATTGAAACCCTCTTTCATTTGGTACCAAACATCAACACTCACAATGAGCACATAATTGTTTAAACACGTTAGTGACAGAACTTATTGAATGACCCTCGTACTAGAATAGTAGCCATTCACATTTAGACAATATTAACTCTTTTTGTTATTTTTTACGCGATTACTCCGCAGGGGGCCCCATTGAGCAGAGCCAAAATCCGGGACCGTATTACACATCTACACATCTTAACTAAGAAATATCACACACATGAACTTGAGATCTCAAAGAGTATAGAAGGAATTAGCGTCACAAGGCCGAAACTGTGTAATACTGTAAGCTCCCCAAATTGTACCCCTCTACGTAGGGCCCCTATAAGCAGGAGGACAAAATCCGTTTTGTTTATGTTGTGTCTAGAGTCCTTAAATGACCATACAAAATTAGAATCAAATCCATTCAAATTTGGACAAAGAATGCATTTTTAGTGATTTTTGACCAGATGACCACCAAGGGCCCCAGTGGGCGGAGCCAAAATTTGAGACCTTGCTTCACCCTTTTCTGTTTTAAAAAACTGTAAAAAGAAAAAAATAGTTAGCCCCACGTGAGATTTAAACCCACGACACTAGGTTCCCAATATGGCATATTGGATATTTAATCATGATCAGCGGCCATAGGTATTGTGTTACTGGGCCGATCCAGCTGTTTTTAGAACATGTCCAACCTTTCATTGAATTAACAATCTGGCACAATTTGGTAAAGATCAAATGATAAATGAAGGTGTTAGAGTGCTCACAAGGCAGATTATGGATTTTTTAGCAAATCGAGGTCCATAGCTAATGTGTTACTAATCCGATATGGCTGGTTTGCGAACTTTTCCGCGCTTTCTTTGATATAAAGACACTGACAAAGGTTGGTAAAGATCTAATAATAAATGAAGGTGCTAGACTGTTCAAAAGGCAGAAGAAGGCATTTTTTAGCAAATCGAGGCCATAACTCTAGCGATCAGACTAGTTTTTTAACTTCTCCGAACTTTTATTATTATTAACAATCTATGCAAGTTTGGTAACAATCAAATTATAAATGAAGGTGCTAGAGTGTTCACAAGGCAGAATATGGCATTTTTCAGCAAATCAAGGGCCGTAACTCTGGTGAACTAATCCGATCCGACTGGTTTTCGAAGAACTTGTACGAGCATTTATTGATATTAATAATCTGGTAAAGTCTGGTAAAGATTGGATGAAAAACGAAGGCCCTATCGTTTTCAGCACCCTTTCTGTTGTTTTTTGTCTCTTTCATTGTAGTTTAAAGTCCTTGTTTGCCGTACAGTGCGGACCTACGATGCCATTTCGTTCGGACGCTGTGGTTTCTATAGGACCCTATATATCATTTAACGAGACAACATATAGCAGTTTTAACTAAATTAATGGCCATAATTCTGGTGGTACTGGTCCGATATTGCTGGTTTTTGAACTTGTCCGAGCTTTCATTGATATTAACTATCTGGTAAAGATCGGATGAGAAACGAAACCCCCTATCGTCTTAAGGAGGCAAAAATTGACGACGGACGACGGACAACTCGTGATTACATAAAACAAAACCGAGTCTGGTGTTTGAACCCTTGCGGTTCAGTTCTTCTCGAGTTTGAAATATTTCCTCTACTCTACCAGTAGAACTATTTTTCCGCTAGATCTTCAAGCATTATATTATCAATTTATGGAGAAGTAAGATATGCATCAGTAAGCCAGATACGCATCAATATATGTATACACCTCCATACTGGTTTACCTATTTATCAGTCAAATATATATACACCAAGTTTTTATTTATCCTAAACGATTTATACGTACAACTGATTGTCCTCTACTTTCGTTTTATGATGGAGGATGTTTGAACTTGGGCAAATGTTGTTCTGTTAATTTGCTTACACTGTTATTAGGTGATCTCGATGTTTTGGAGATCTGTTCTTCTTCTGATGATGGATCTGTCTCAGGAATCGGAGTAATACCTGTTAACATAAAACATAATTAAAATAACTTTTATTCGATTTTTTTCGATTTTAGTCTTTTCTTTTACTTTTCTATTACTTTTCTCGTAAACGCTATACTATTTGATAGAATTCGATCATAATCGAAACGTCCGTCCGTCCGTTCGTACGTACGTACGTATGTACATCCGTCCGTCCGTCCCATTTCGTGTCCGCTCTTTAAATCAAAAACTATTTGAGGGATTGCAATACAACTTCATACAATGATAAAGGGTAATGAGAAGAAGTGAAGAGTGCAAGAACCATAACTCTGTCTTCATTTACATTAAAGTTATTGCCCTTTGTATATTTTATAATTATAATTCGTGTCCGCTCAATAACTCAAAACCTGCTAAAGGGGCAGCATTGAAATTTCACACAATAGAGGGTAGTGACATGACGTGCAGAGCGCAAGAACCATAACTCTGCCTTGAATTAGAGTTATAGCACTTTGTAGTTTTTTAATTACAATTCGCGTCCGCTCTATCACTCAAAAACTACTAATGGGACTGCAACGAAATTTCACATAATTATAGAGGGTAATGATACAAAGTGCAGAGAATAACAACCAAAACTCTGCCTTCATTTAAGTTAGAGTTATGTCCCTTTGTAATTTTATACTTATAATGTGTATCCGCTCCTAACTTGAAAACTATGTGTGAGACTGCAATGAAATTTCACGAAAGGGTAAAGAGCAATGAGCGGAAGTGCTGAATAGGGGAACCATAACTCTGTCTTTATTTATAATCCGTTTCCGCTCTGTAACTGGAAAACTACAAATGGGACTGCGATGACATTTCACACATTGGTAGAGTAATGAGAGGAAGTGCAGAGTGCAAGAACCATAAGTGTGTCGTCATTTAATTTAGATTCATTGCCCTTTGTAATTTTATACTTATAATTCGTGTCCGCTCCATAACATGAACACTACTGATGGGACTGCAATAAAATTTCAGACAATGATAGAGGGCAATGTGAGTAAGTGCAGAGTGCAATAAACATAGATATGTCTTCATTTAATTGAGAGTTGTTGCCTCATGTATTTTTATACTTATCATTCTTGTTTGGAGTATAACTCAAAAATGTCTAGACTGGAATGAAACATCACACAATGATAGAGGGCAAGTAGATGAAGTAAATTGCAATAACCATAACTCTATCTTCATAGACAATACAGCTATTGGCCTTTGTAATTCTATAATTGAAATTCTTGCCCGAAGCATAGCTCCAAAACTACTAATGGATCTGAAATGAAACATAATGACAGAGGACAATACGAGGATGTGAAGAATGCAGGAACCATAACTACATGTTCATTTAAATTACAGATATTGCCCTTCGTTATGTTATACTTATAATTCTTGTCTGGTGCTTAGCTTAAAAGCTACTACTAAGACTAGAATGAAACTTCACACAATGATAGAGGGTAATGGGAGGAAGTGTAAAGTCCAGTAGTAATAACTCTTTAAAACTGAAATTAGAGTTACTGCCTTTAGATTTGCTATACGTTTATTTTGTGTTCGTTTTACTTTCTTCTTTATGTGCACTGATAAAATTTACTTTAAACAAAACACCCAATCCTGGGTTCTACAGCTACATAGGAAAACACACTGCGGCGGGGGATATGGCTGTCTCTCAGAATGCTTTTTTTATGCTTCTTTTTCAAAATTAGAAAATTTGCATGCGAAATGTTATGCAATTCAAAATATTTTGTCCACAATATAACAAAATCTTCAACTGGAAAAGAAACATTTCTACTTACATGCCTGTCCCAGAGACACAGTACTATCACGAGGCTTGGACAAGCTAGCTTGTTTGCTAGTTTTCCATATGTTTTTGGCAAGCTAGTTCAAGATCTTGTCTGATCTTTTAATAAGCTCATGAGAAGCTTTACCGGCTTGTAATTGTTCTAATTCCTGGGTTACTGCAAAATTGAAAGTCGATGCACAAAGTCGTCACTAGCTTCTTTACTGTCTTGAACTTATATATTTTGCCATTTTTTGTTTGGAATACGGTGCTACCTATTTCGATATTATCATTGTTTAAGCGTGTTTTGTTTTTTACTTCTTCTCAAATTTACCTGTGTTTTGTTTTTGCACATGTTCGCCCAATGCCTCAATGTTGTTCACATGAGTCGTTTGCAAGTCATTCAGAGCCTGTCAAAGATAATAAATAATACTCCTATGAATAATAATGTATGTGTAGTAAGCACAATACCTTTATTATATAATACATAGTTACCATATATTTAACCAAACCAGAGTTTCTGGGCAAAATATGCTTCCTATATAACTATTATAAACATAGGACTTTGGGGTGGGGACTTGTTTTACAGTGGGTATTTAATTGGAACAAACTGTGCATGGGCATACCATTACAAGTCAGCTAATTTTCAATTAAAAGTACATGAACATTACTAAATCTATTTAAGCCATGGATTGTAACAAACACATGTTCATGGGCTTCACATTTTAATGGGATAACGCCTTAAGCAAAGGGAGAATCGAAAGGCCCTGAATCGCTCACATGATGACCTTGTTCATTGTAGAATGTAATATCAATATTTATTAACATTAGCGTTCGTTTGATGTAGTATGGCGGCTGGAAAAGTTTTCCTCGTACTACGAATCAGTAGTGTTATTATATTGGTCCTTCGGGACCAACGAGCCCAATATAGGTAACTTTGAACTGGAATACCGCTTAAGCCGGTGCTAATGGAAGTTAGTGGTGTTGCTTCTTGCATTACCTCAGACCTCTCATGAAAAGACTCAATAAAACAGAGTCTACGATATTATTCTCTTGGTTGTGTTTTATATTTACTGGTTTATTTAGGACGAACAAAATTAGCTTATGACTATAATGCAGTAGGGTTATTACTTACTCGTCCTTTGGGATCACCAAAAATCGTTTTGGGCCGGTGCTAGGTGGCTTGAGATATGTTGCACCCTAAATTATCTCTCACGAACAGACTCACTGAAACAGAGTCCGCTATTTTTTTTGTTTGTGTGTCTGTGTTGCTTCAAAGGAACCTCTTTTCAATATATATTCTTAGTAAAAAAAAAAAAGGTCCATGACGCTGCTAAAATGCAATTCACACTTACATACCCTGTACGTGAGAGAGGCCTTAAAGACAGCGAAGACATACTTTAAAAGTTCGATTTCGTGAATATAAATATAATTTAGGTAATCCTAAAAGGTTAAAAACTTACTTGTACCACCGCTTTCGTCAATCAGGTCTACTTTTTTTGTTTTTATTACTTTTATTTCAGACACATTGTATACTTACATATACAGATGCATACACAGATATATACATAGTTGGTAAAACATGTTAAATGGAAAGAAAATAGAATCCAGTCAAGATAATTGATTTTCAAGAAGAGCAAAAACGAAAATAACGAAATAAATGAAGTCAGTACTAACCTACACTCTAAATTAATTATTAATATTACATTCTTATATATATATATATACATACATATACACACATATACATATATACATGTATATACACACATACACACATATATACATATACATACATACACACATACATATACCTAGATATACCAAAAAGGGTAATTTTGCTTAACTATCCTAAATAAACAGTTGGCTAATTATGTTCCATCTCGCCTTTATGGCATTAGATTTTGGTACAGAGTACATAAAAGATGAGAACAATTCCAAATGTTTATATCTTTTCAGATGTTCGATGAAAACATCATAGTTTGGGAGACATTTTTTCAATTTGCTTGAATAGACATAACTTTTATAGACAATGAAACAAATATTTATAATCGAATTTATAAATATATTCATGCTGTTTAAAACCAAGGAGGACCTCTTCGGGTCGTAATTCAATAGAAATTCCGCAAAGATGTTTAATTTGTTCAAACAATCTTAGCAGTATATTCTTTGAATACATACATTCAAAAAATAGATGTAAAACTGTTTCTTGTGTGTTGTTGCAATAAAGTGCATAGTTCTGTTTCTGACATTTTACATTGATACAATTTGGCATTGGTAAACAAAATACGATGAAGTAATTTTAATTGAAGACTTCGGACTAAGTGTCATCGGTTATTTTTAAAGTGTGTTGATATAGAAATTTCCAGTCTTCCTTTGTTAAGGTTATTCTGAGTTCTATGTTCCATTTTTCTTGCGAGTTATTGGGTGTTAAGCTTACTGATTTTAAAAAGTCTTCATAAAACGATTGATTTACTTTTTTTGCTGATTCTAATTTATAAATATTTTTATTTAAAGGATGTTCAATTTTAGTTTTATTCTTAATACACGTTTTCCATTCATTATGGATTGCATTAATTATTCCATAGTAAGATGTAATGGAATGCGTGCATTGTATTTAGTTGGGAAATCATTAAAAGATAAAAACTCACACCGTTCATTTACAAGATCGTTAATGAAAAATACTGCGTTTTGATTATACACTTTAAAGAGGTTTAAGTCCCTGATTAACACAATATTTAAATTATAAAATATAGGTTCTGATAAAATATCTGTATATGTGTTTGTGGTGTTTTCACTATCTAAAAGTGCCCAAGATTGCATTACATTTTGCCAGAAACTGTTCTGATAACTTGCTAGTTTGAGGATTCCGGCTTTATGGAGATACCATAGTTTATAACCACCGAACTGTTCTAGATCATTTAAAATAAGGGTTTTCCATGGTGAGAATATTTCTGGGTCTAAAAGTTTTTCACCCATACAAGTTTCAATGAATGACTTAATGATTTGATATGTGGAACTTTTAAACCACCGTTTTCAATCTGATTTATCATGACTGTTCGTTTATTTTTTTCATTTTTACCAGACCATAAGAAATTAAACAATATAATTTGTAATTCGTCAAATATATGTTCCGGTGGGTCAGGAAGGACCGTTAGATAATCAATAATGATTGGAAGAGCGAGTATTTTTATAATCGTTGTTTTGCCAATAAGGGTAAGATTTCTGAAGGACCAATCGTTCAACATATTTTTGATTTTTTTAAGTTTGGTGAGGTAGTTGTTTATAAAATAGTTGTCTTTTTCTAAAATGTATGTTATCCCTAATAGTTTAAAATTGCCTTTGAAGTTCCATTTAACTGGTTTCTCAGTACGGATTTTGTCACGACAACCTTTTTATGAGCAAAGGTAAAACTTCTTTACTAACTGAAATGCAGTATTAAGAGAAATTTCGTCATCTTCTAGACATAGAGAAGAGTCATCCGCATATTGATTTAATAAATATTCTGAATCTTTTATTCGAATACCTTTAATATCAGGGTAATTTTTCAAGGCAGCACTTAAAAATTCAACACATATGATAAAAAGATATGGAGAAAGAGGATCTCCTTGTCGGACACCGCGTTGAATAGGGAAAAGCTCTGAACAATGGCCATTATTCAGAACACAACTCGAAACATTTTTATAAAATTTATGAAACCAATTTAAAATGGACTCTCCAAAATTAAGAAAAACGTAAACATTTTTCGATGAATTTCCATTCCAAAGAGTCAAATGCTTTTTCAAAATCTAGTAAAACAAGGAGCCCTAGTATATTGTCTTCTTCATATTTTAAAATAAGGTCAGATATTAGCCTAGTAGATTCACTAATTTGCCTTCCCTTTAAAAATCCTGTTTGACTTTCAGATATTAATTTTAAAAGTACTGATTTTATTCGAGTGGCAATAGCTGAGGATGCAATTTTTCCATCCACATTTAATAACGAGATAGGCCTCCAGTCTTTTAAGTGCGTTTTTTTATATACCTTCCTTTGGGAGACAAGTGATGACACCTTGTCTTTGTGTTATTGATAAAGATGTAATATGGTATCCATAGTTCAATGATTTAACAAGAAAAGAACCAATATCGTTCCAAATGAATTTATAAAATTCTGCCGTAAAGCCATCAGATACAGGCGATTATTAATTTTTATATTTTTTAAAACATTTAAACATTCATGTACACTAAAATGTCCTTCTTATGACTCACGTTCTTCTTCGTTTAGTTTATTTAAAAATGGATTGTTTGTGTCAAAAAAATATTCTTCGTGTTCCTGCGATGTAGAAGGTTTAGAACTATAAAGAGTTTCATAAAATATTTCTGTTCAGTAAGTATATCTTTTACGTTATTTGTTTCCTGTCCATCATTTTTAATAAGTTTTGATACTAATTTTTCAGTATATTGTCTCTTTTCTAAATTACAAAAATATTGAGTGGATTTTTTTCCTTCGACTTTCCATTTCGCTTTTGTTCTTAAAATTATTCTTCTTATTCGTTCATCTCTAATTGTTTTTAATTCTATCTGTAACCGATCAATTTCATTATCAACTGAGAAATCACCATTGTCTATTAAAACATATAAACTTTTAATTTTAGCTTCTATTTCATTTTGTTTTTTTATTTTTTTCTCTTTTTAAAAATGAGGCGAATGAACTAGTTTTACCTCTAATCATGATCTTTAGAGTCTCCCAAAATAGTTGGTCATTTATGCTTAATTCAATGTATTGTTGTTCATTTTCATTAGCTAATCTGTATTGTTCTATGGTTTCAGCAAAAAATAAATTGATAGTATTAACATATTCAATGTTTGTTAGTAGACTGTTATTACATTGCCATGTGCCACGGCCTCGGTTTTGGTCAATGAATAAAAAATTAACTGAGATTGCTGAATGATCAGATTTATAAGAAATATGGATTGAACATTTTTCGACACAATCTTGGAAATCGGATGACGCAAGAAAATAGTCTAAACGTGCCATCTTATTAAAAGGGCCTCTCCAAGTATATCTTTCAACATTGTCATTAAATATTCTCCAGATGTCATGTAAGTCTAAACTTTCCATAATACTTAAAAGTGTTTTATTTGATTTTACATTATTTTTGTGTTTATAATTGTATGTGTCCATATCATAATTTAGTGGCACATTCCAGTCCCCGCCAATAATATAAGAAGTGTCACCAAAGCTTTCAATAACAGTAAAGAAATCATGAAAACATTGTGGCTTGTCTTCATATGGTCCATTCACTACAGCTAAAGTCATTCTTTGCTCCTGAATTGTAATATCTAACACTATGAAATTTCCGAAATTATATATGAATTCTTTGTTAATTTTGTAACTAAATTTATTATTTAACAAGATTGCGGTACCCCTACTTGAGCTTGAGAATGAAGAAACTGTTGCATCACAGCACCATTCAGTCCTCCATTTGCTTTCTATCTCTTTAGTTGAATGTGTATCAACAAGAAAAGTAATGTCATATCTATCACTACACCTTGAAAAAATGTCTCTCCTCTTTACTTAATCAGAATATAAACCCCTACAATTCATACTTCCACATTTTATATCACTCATAATTTAATAAAATAGTGTAGGTTAATGTATAGTTTGTATCGACTCCATGAATATTGACTGTTAAAAGCTTGGTGTATCTGTTTTCTTGATAGCATATAATAACTGTATAAAGAGCGCATTCTTTTTTATTGACTAAAATAACAATGTTTAAAATAATGTCTGTTTTTCTAATATGACAACAACATCTTTTTTTATCTCTTTCATTCTCTGGCTGTGTTAAACTTACTGATGGATTCAGTAAACTTACTGATGGATTCAGTAAATACTGTTATAGTAAAGATTATTATAATCAAAAATGTAATATTCATTATTGTATACACATCCAGCTATAAATATTGAGTAGCAATTACCAAAACTTGACATTCAAGCGGGAGTGAATTGTATAAGGATCCTAATTCGTATTTCTTCGCACAAACCCATTTTACCAGGGCAGTCATAACGGCTAACAGTGAACAAAATATGTTTTAAGATTATGACTTATAAATTTGATACATTAAACTAGCATTATAAAATTTAAAAAAAAAGAAAAGTAACTAAGCTAGCAAATAAGCTGGTATATTCATATGTATATGTAGTAGAAAATGCCATCAAAAGCTGTCATAAATTAATTATGTTTTTTAAACTCATGCTTTCATCTCTTACTTTTATTTGATATCACCCAATGTCTCAACCAGTAATATCATGTATATTTACACAAGCAGTGTTTCAAACAAGTTTATGGTAAACTGTCAATGTGTGCATATAAACGAAAACCTTGTTTTCTGAACCTATTCATGTTAAACAAATATAACAAGCTTATTGAAATTCATTGTAAATATGATTTTATCTGTAATATAAATAGGCAGGGACCCAACTTCTCGTATCGTGCAAAAAACACTTTTGGTTTACCCGGAAAGATATACTCGTGATTTTTTGCATATCAATAGCAGAAACTGTGCTATATACGAAACCACTGTATGGATTAATGGTATTCTTTGCATTTCGTAACACCAACGCATTTTCTACGGAAGCCCGTAAGTGATAAGAAAATATTGATATTCAAAGAAAAAATGTGTACAAGTTTATATTTTAGCGATTTGATTTTGTTTTGTATATAAATAATACATAAGCACGCCTGATTATATTCTGTTTATGCAGAATGCAATTTTTAACAGGACTGAAGATGGCCGGCTGATGGGTGGAGGGAGAGACGGGCATCCACCTTTTGGCTAAAGCTTTCATGCACGTTGTCAATAACTTCTGTAAATTGTTATCGGTTAAAACCAACTTTACTGTGAAGCGTTATATCGTTAAGATGTCACTTTCTTACGAGCAAGGCCGATTTTCTCCTTTTCAGAATAGAGTTATGACCCCTGAGTTACTTTACAAAAATGCACATCTTGGGTAAATCGTAGGTGCAAGGTTTTGATAACTTCTTTATCTTATTTTGGATTTTAACTAAAATTGCTGTGAAGCCTTATATATCAAACAGACATCACTTCCTTACGATCAATGTGGACCTTTGCCTTTTCTAAATAGAGTTATGGCCCCTGATTATCTACGGAAATACATTTTTGTGTTGAGTTATGTTGATTAATCAAGTTTTGTTGAAAATTAAACAACATGTTCGGTGGAAATTGTATATACAAATAGGATACCAGTAAATGTTAATAATGTTTATGATACATCAAATTGTTTTGCCATATTGGAATAGAGGTATGACCCTTAATTTACTTAGAAAATATGAGTATTGCAACAACTATCTTTAATTATGTAGGGTTTAAACCATGTGGTTTAGTGTGAAGTCTTAATAACATTAACATACTGGCGGATATTTAGAATCCGTTCGATGGTAGCTTTTTAGTATTTTAATACAGTTATGGACCTTTAATTTACCTTGAAAATAGAATAGTAGTTACCGCAATTACTGTCTTGTCAAATTGTAAATTTCCAAATTGGTTCACTATTTTTGTCACAGTCACATGCTTGTATTTATCAGAAAAATAACGGGGTTTTTGTTGACTAGTTTCGTTGGAAGGCGATTGAGCGACGTCAATGTTTAGGTATTGAGCGACGTCAATGTTTGGGTATGGCGTCTGACAGAGTTTCACCAAAACATCTTGAATACTATCTAAATGATTTATTTGAAATTTGCAATTTTGTTACATATGATCATTAACTGTCCAACCAACATCGGTGTTTCTGTGACCTTGAGTTTCAATTCTAGGTTCTGATTGATTGAACTGCTACTTTTGGTTAAGAAGGTTATCAACGTTTTTCAAACACATCGTAAACTTGAATATTTTTCTAAGGATTGTGTCGCCTTGATCCATGAGACCCAATATATTAAATAGTGTAACAGAGTCATGTTTACAGTTTAAAACTATAATATCACTAAGTGTGATCCATATCCTATTTCGAGTCAGAAACAAATTATGGTATAAAAGTCGAGGAGGAAATATAACATTCACAGAACACAGTCAGTCAACCAAACACACGTATTTGAAACAAACACCAATCACAAAGATAGAAAAGAGAAAAGTATGCGAAATGGGAAACTCAAACGGTTGGAAATATGGGTACCTCATTTGAATGGTCAGTGACATAAAGGCCGCTGGGGGTTAAACCAGGTCCTAGAGTGCAACAAACCTCACTCTTACCCTAGTTTCATTCCAATAAAATGCGACCTGCCAGGCTATATCCTCTAATAAACTAGGCAGTATTAATAGCAATTAGTAGGCAATATAAGTATAACACAAAATGATCATGTATATATGAATATAAAATGCCTAGAAAGCCACAAAGTAAACACTTGTCAGAAGCCAGGACAACAAAAGAATAATGACGATAAGACAATATTAAAGTAAAAAACTAGGCGTTACCATCCATTGCCCTATTTAGGTAGAAGCACGTGCATTCATTATGATATATAGTATAGAAGGATAGAGATAGAGAGAAGAAAAAGAAAGCCCTTTACTATATACATATACTATAACTATATTCTCTCTAGCCTTCTATACTATATATCGTAATAAATGCCTGTGAGTAGATGTAATCATAGGGTTCACAATATGTCGGGTCGTCGCAACATTAATTGTAAAGCATTGTGGCGAACTGTAAATGGGTCAACATCTAAACATGCAGTGCGTTGCAGAATGATAGGGTCATATACCTATTTTGTTATGTTTGTTAACAAGTTTAACATAGATTGTATGAATGTGATAATTACCAATGATCTTAAAAAGTCTGTACATATAGTCACCATAGAATTCACTTGTAGAAGAAGAGTTTTGACAATACTTTTAAAAGTAAATGATAATAAACCTTTGCAAAGGTTTGTCCGGATATAAAATTCAATGAAGCACTATTAAAGCTGGAGTAGATGGAAAGCAATACAAACTTCCAACTATGTACGGGATTCCTAATTTACAAAAACAGCCTGATAAAGCACACTTTCTTCCTATTTCTAGTGTCTGTACCAATACAAATATCTCCAAAGGATGAAATAAGCGTCACACAAACCTTTTCAAAGACAAGCTTATTTCTCATATTCAATATTTGTTTTAGTGAATGAACTCTAATGTTTGCTCAGCATTATACTGCGGTAGAATAAAATGTGTTTTTTGGCATATCACTCCGCCGTTAAAACAATCAAAATGGACTCCAACATTGCGTTCCTATTGGGTTATAGTAAAGCGTTTGTTCTTACCATCACTTTCTAAATTCATCAAAAATGTCCAAAGTAAGCAGAGTTCCGTTCGATTGTTTACCACTCAGCACCACCCCATAGCATTAGTGGTGTCAGGTCGCGGAGTTGATTTCTGAACCATTTTGATATTTTGGCTATGTTCATGTGACAAATTAAGACGTAATCGCAGACTATTTTCTAAGAAGTTGACAGAGTCGCATGGTGACCCTGGTAAAGATTGGGTAATGATCACTGCTAAAAGGCTTATCAAAGGAGGTTTTCATCTTATTATTTTGCAACGCACTGCATGTTTAGTGGTTTTTGACCTATTAACAGTTCACCGCTTTGCTTTCCACTTGATTGTGCGATCGCCGGAAAGATTGTGGGCCTATGATGACGTCTACCTAAATCATGGAAGGACGGTAACGTTTGATGTTTGTCTTCAATATTGTCTAGTCGTGCCCTTAACAGTGTCAAAATTGAAATGATCTCTCTTGTCATAGAGTTTGCTTATTATTTCTCAGTTTTAATCGCGAGATGTAAATTGAGTAAAGAAGATATAGCAACTATGAGAAATATTAGCTTTTTTGAGGGGAAGTTCTTTAGGAAAGAAAGTATATGTAGTAACCATAGTAGAAAAGAAAGGGTTGTAATTGTCCAATATATCATCCGTATACAAAGGGGTATAATAAAAGGCTTCGATTACATCTGCCTAAGCGTATCTAGTAAAAGACTAAATATGACACCTCTAGCATAACAAAACAAAAACAAATCTGCAACAAGAGGTACACATTTCGTTCTCATTTGGGATTCCAACAATTTGTCTATAAACAGTACCTTAAACCTTACTAGTTCCATATGTGAAAAAATATTATCTTATATGAAAATAAAGGCTTCGAAAACAACTACGTGACAAGTCCACATCGGGTAATTGTCCAAAATCCTTCAAATAAATATTAGTGAGAATCAGAACTCCTTTACTGAAGTTGCTGTATACTCAGTCTAAAATTTAAATATTTGCAAACATCAAGGGCGATAACTTTGTAAACCATTCCTCAATTGTTCTAATTGTCAAACAAAATCGAGACCTTAATAATATTACCCAAAAAAACATGGAAAATCAAATGCTATTTATTACAATCATCGTGAAAACAATCACGCTCCTTAGTCAGAGGACGATATCCCCTTTGTTCAATTAGAATATTTCACAGTAATTGATGACATTTCAAAGGAAAGTAGGAAACAATCAGACGATCGTACTTTTCGACAATTTAGAGCAATAACTTGATACTTGTCTAACCTGTCTTAAATCCGTTTGATATAATACAAAAAGAGTATGATAATGGACCTTTGGAAACGGCCGAGCACGACACATATGTATTTTTCGAAATAATCATGTAGTTGATTATATCCCTAAATATTAAAAAAAATCAGAAAGTCCTCTCTTTTGTTATTATTTTCAACTACTACAAAATAGTTTCTGACCTTGATTCCTAAGGAATGTGAATGTAACCCATCAACATTTTGCTAAACTCCAGCAGGTCATGTCATCACTGGTAGTTTTGATATAGTTGATAAACGTATTCGGCATCTGTTTTCGAAAGATCCTAAGTATAGATTACCTTCAGCTATCGATGTTAATGCCTGTCGTGCTCAGATCGCCCAATCGATAGAGGAGTTTAGTATAAAATGGTGTCGTAGAGAACATGCGGACACAAACTCTATTTCTACTTGGAAAAGGTCAATTTTTTAAATTATAGATACACGTATGAACGTTTATAATGCTAACCCCTCTTTATTTCCTCCGAGACCTAGGTTTTCCTTTCGCAATTTAAAATCGGGAATTCAAAAATTTCATAATAAATTTGTTCTAGTCCCTGCTGATAAAGCAGCTAATAATGTAATTGTTGTTTGACGCCTACATTACGTCAATGTTTTATCTCTGGTACTCGGTAGCATTAATTCGTATACTCCAGTTCATTACTGAGGATGATGTTTTTTCCACACGTATCACTCGGTGCACTACTTTCAAGGCTGGAGTAGACGAAAAGCAGAAAAAAATGCCACTATGTACTTGATTCCTAAATTGCATAAAAATCCGTATAAGGCCCGCTTTATTTCGAATTATAGTGCCTGCACCACAACAAACATCTCCAAACGTTTAACTTCTTGTCTTACTGCCGTTAAAGATCGCGTTAAACAATATTGTGATAAAACTTATGAAAACTCTGGAATTAATTTGTTTTGGTCTATTAGAAATTCAAGTGACGTTCTTGATAAAATTTGCAATAAACGTCAAGTATCATCTATTAGCACGTATGACTTCTCTACACTATATACAACCTAACCCCATCATCTTATCAAAGACAAGCTTATTGCTCTATTCAAAATATATTCGCTAGGAAAAATACTACATGTTTGGCCTGTAATAATATTAATGCGTTTTCTACTAATGGCAGTTTAGACAACTTGCCAAGAAGGTTGTGAAACACTCTTATATTATTTTCGTGAAGTATGGAACGACCGTTTATAGACAAATTGTTGGTATCCCTATGGGTAAGAACTGTGCACCACTTGTCGCAGATTTGTTTTTATATTGCTATGAAAGAAATTTCATGTTGAGTCTTTCACCAGATACCAAGAAAGATATTATTAAGGCCTTTATTGACATCTCTCGGATCTGGATGACATATTAAAAATTGACAACCCTTAAGTTTCTACTATGGTTAATAATATATACCCTAAAGAACTCAACTTAACAAAGCTAATACTTCTGATACTAACTCCTCTTTTCTTGATTTACATCTCTCCATTGAAAATGGTGAAATAATTAGCAAAATATATGACAAGAGAGATGATTTTAATTTAGATATTGTTAATTATCCCCATTTAGATGGGGATGTTTCCCGAGCAACTTCTTATGTGTCTCAACTTATTCGTTTTTCTAGAGCTTGTACTTGAGGACTTCAATATTCGTAATCTTTGTATAAATAAAAAGCTACTCCATCAGGGCTACCGTTACCATAAACCTCGTAGAACTTTTGCAAAATTATATTATCGTAACCCTGATCTTCTTTCCAAATAAAAAACTAATTTAAAAACTCTTCTGCGAAAAGGCCTATCACAACCTGACTTCTATGGCGACGTGATTTACAAACTGCGTAAGATCCTTGGTCATGATCACTTCCATACTATCTTTGTTAAACTTGTTAAAAGGTTTATCAAAAGAGGTTATGACCCTATCATTTTGCAACGCACTGCATGATTGGTGGTGGGCCCGTCTACAGTTCGCCACTATGCTTACCTCTTTAATTGTGCGATGACCGGACAGGCTGTGGACCCTATAATGACGTATACCTAAAGCCCTAAAGGACGGTGACGTTTGATGTTTGTCTGCAGTCTTGTCTTGTCGTGCCCTCAATGATTTATTCTCGTGTTGCTCTGGCTTCTGCCAAGTCACTGAGTACATTCTTTGTGGCTTTCTATGCTATTGTATTTTTGTATTTATATATACACGAACATCATTGTGTTTTACTTATATTGCCTATTAATGC
The DNA here is from genome assembly GCA_037043455.1 of Cyrtodaria siliqua. Lineage (NCBI taxonomy): Eukaryota > Metazoa > Mollusca > Bivalvia > Adapedonta > Hiatellidae > Cyrtodaria > Cyrtodaria siliqua. The sequence goes on from JAWPHD010000176.1 coordinate 428,189, forward strand.
TGCCTTGTTGGTTAGAGGATAGGTCATGGCGGGGAAGCATATTCGTCATAAGATGTCATAAGATGCTGCTCTTATAACATTCCCCGTCTAGGTACGGATAATTAAACGATATTAAAATAAATTAAAACAATTAAAATTCTCTCTCTTGTCATACATTTTACTTACTATTTCTAAATTGACAGTTGAGATATGCAACTAGAGAAACAATAGACAGCACCAGAAATATTAGTTTTTTTGTTTTTTTGTTGTATTTTTGGGCCACCTTCTCAAGCCCTTTTATCTGCTCCTTTATTTCGCTTTCTCTCACTCCGTCTTCCGCCAGCTCTGCTTTTGTCCCTCCTACTGGATGGTGATCTGTTTTGACCTACTTCCTGCTGGAGCCTCGCTGTATATTCCGTTTCTAGGACGACTCTCGCTTTTCACCCGCAGTTCACCTGATGTTTCTCTTTTTTCCTTTGGATTGCACTGTTTCTGGGAAATTGCTGATATGTCATGTTATTGTCTATTACTGTGAAACAGCCTCCCCATAGTACTCTATGTTACTCTATTCAAGCTACTATGCCACTACTAGGCTACTGGCCATTGCATACTTTAGACGCCCCATACGAATAACCAACGAATTTCTGTATACAGCTTCCCTATCCCTATTCGGTGAACGTCGGCCTAACATCGTCACAAGACAGCAGTGAGCTAATAACTACTCATGAAGCAAATTTGAGGGCTGAGAAGGTGGATTTTTGCCGAAATGGTGATGAATGATAAGCAATGAATTAATGAAACATGAAATGGAGAGACCAGCATCTGGCGGGGTTTGAACCCACGACCTTCCGCTTGTGGGCCCAGCGCTCTACCACTTGGCTATAGAGACTTCACTATTAGAAATATTAGTTAATTGTTAATTTTAAGTTTTAAGGTATACCGTATTTCAATGTTCAATATATCACCATGAGTCTAAACATGAACGCTCTTGCATATCAATACAAAATCAAGTCTGCGACAAGAAGCGCACAGGTAGTACCCACAGGAATACCAACAATTTGTCTATAATAGTGGGGCTCCTTTATGCATAATATTGATTGAATTTAGATAAATCTTGGCACCGGTGACATCATATCAAACATTTCTGGCTATAGGACCAAGCAATAGTTGTCCAATATGGCCGCCTAATTCAAAATGGACGCCAAAATTCCTGAAAATTCATCCATTAAAACTAAATACCAAAACCTCTTTCCAGACAGCTTCATTTTGATTGTAAAATGTAATACTTATAATATCAATATTCAAAACTTATATTTTATAATAAAAGCATTGTTATAAAAATGATTATTTTCATGATAAACCCATATTTTTACGTTTATCCAGTAATTGTTGTGCTGTATTCGGTATTTATAAATGAATAAAGACATCATCACAGATACAATTTGATGTAATTACAACTGATATGTGTTACTGCGTTCATTTAATTTGTGAATCCAATACACTACATTATACAACAGAATGGTAATTATTACAACACAGTAAACATTACTGTTATTTACTGTCAGTTTGACACATACACATATGTTCCCACCCCTTTTATTTTATTATCCTGTCTTTAAACGAGACGTATCATGTTATGGTCTTGTCTATCATCCCATCCACTCATCCGTCTGAACCATTACATTGATTTTTTGCACGTGATTGTGGCTTATAACTTTCAAAGAAACTAACCTTGCATATAACGGCAACATTATACTACAAACCTGTTCATCAAAAGTAGAGATTTATTCAACGCTTCTTGAAATACCCATGATTGAATATGCGAAAAATGAATTATGAGTTGTCAATTAGTAATTCGACGTTCTTGTCTAGGGGTTTGCCTGGCTGGTTAAAGCCGTTTATATTGTATCTAAACTGTGAATTCTCAAAATATGGAAGTTATACATACACTTATATATCGTCGTCAATAGGTTTAGAAAATGAGTACGTATTTTGTAAATGTTGGATATTGTTGGCTGGATATGTACTTTCTAAAGTATTAGAACTCCGACAATGACACTTTGTAATCATATTCATTATTATACTACATTTAAAAAAGGCCTATAATTCTCTGATTAATACAATTTAATTATTTCCCTTTGAAAAGGGTTTAACTTTGAAACTTACCTTGTTTTTTATCCAGCTGATTTTAGAAAGAAAGTATGTATTGGGTAGAGGGCGTGAACGGTATCTAACATTTTCCAATACCGTTCATGAACAATCTCAATCAAACTGAGACTGCATTATGTTGATATATATACATTTAGTAAATTACCGTGTTCCTCGATTTCCGAATTTCTCCTTTAATACTCTTTATATATATTATCAAAGTATTGTTGCCTGTGCATTGTTGTGGCGGTAAAACGTCTTCCCGTGCTTGCAATCAAACCTGTTATTCATTCCGATATTTGGAGATCGCTGAACCCGATATGTATATAAAGATATCGGTGGTACATTCACAAATATATACTTTGTTTTCTTATTTTAATTTCGAATAGGTGTTTCTTTTCACTACTCCAAATCTTAAAGGCTCTGAATATTTTTTAACCTCCATTAATAGGTTGTCTGCAGACTTTATAACTTCTGCTACAAACTAAATTTCATTTTGTTTATTTCACCCATTGTTTTCTAGTTTAGGCCAAAGCATTTTATTAGAAATTGTGACCATACGCCGCTGGTTGTGGAATGGCATGAAAATACCACATCGAAGGTTCCATGTTCACTGTCATATGCATGCATACCATTTTTAGGGAGGGTTCAACATTTCGTACAGTAGACATTTAAAATATTGAATTCTGCTCAACCCCGGGCCAGAGGAAGTGAACGGTAGCTAGCATTTTCCACTACCGTTCATGAGCAGTCTCGATCAAACCGAGATATTTTTATATCTATAGTTATCGTGTTCGACGATGTCCAAATTTCTCCTTTCATACTCTTTTTAGTTCCAAAAAAGGCCCATGACTCTGAGATTCATAAAGTTCATTATTTCTCTATCAACAACGTTTAACCTTGCCTTTTATTGATAAGCTATCATGGCTAAGGCTTTAAAACTTAAAACAAATACCCTTCTTTAATTACAAAAAATAAATCTAAACCGCCCGTAATTCTTAAATGGATATTGTTGAGTTACGTCCCTTAGAAAAGATTTAACCTGCAACTTGACTTACGTCCAAACTAATGAAATATATCATCTTTCCAGGTTTTTACAATCTTTCCCGACCCACAGACCGACCCACCGACCGACCCACACTTACAGACAGACAGACTGACAGACACAAACACACAAACACGCGCATACACGACCGACCCACCGACCCACCGACCGACCGACTAACCAACACTTACAGACAGACAGAAAGACAGACCATAACGCTGTTTTTATCGATCCGATCTAGCTTGTACTCTAACTGTTCTTAGATGTTTACAGATATCACCAATATAGCTCAGTTGGTAAAAGTAGACATAAAGGTCAAGCAGGAAATGTAGCATTCAAAGACCACATCAACCACAAACAGATACAGAAACAAACCCAAATAAAAAAAGATCACTAAAATGCAAACTAAGGCATCACAAACATAAAGGGGTTGACAATAGGGCTACTGTTATCAAACGGTCAGCGGCTAAAAAGGCGTTGTGGGGAATGTTAAACCAGGTTCTAGAGTGCACCAAACCTCACTATTACCGGTTTGTCAATAAAACCCAATAAAACAGGACAGTTAGCATAGCTACGCCAGGTTATATTCTCTAATAAACAAGGCATAATTAATATTTAATATAAGTACAACACATAAGGTGTCAGACCAGTCAGGAAGTAATTACTCCGGGTCGTAGGAAACTAAAATAGTTCAATGGACAAATCTAAAGTTTCTAATTTACATGTGTTTCTTCCAAGATAAGTTTTTGTTTCATTGTTAAATCTGATGTTCAAGTATTATGTGCGTTGTCCTGAAGAGTATGTATTTATGATTGAATTAAAAAATAATACCTAGTGTTCTATTTATTCTGACCAAACATTTCCGTAAACAAAAATTAAACCGAAGGTAACATGTGCTTCAATTCCATGCATGTTTCATATGAAACTAAAGTACATTAAGATATAGTTTTCATGACAACATCACGCTTCCTTTAAAGCAAAAGTAATGACGGCGGTCAAAGAGCTGTCAAAGTAGGTGATTTTGAGCCTTTGTGACGTTGATCCAAAACATGCAACCCACAACCCAGTATAATCATAGCAGATCATATACTCCTTGTTGTGGCGATTATGTCTGTGAAGTCTCAGAACATTGCTACGTAATGTCAGGGAGTAAGTATAAAGGGAGGAGAAACGGATCGTTTTGCCGTTTTATGTTGTCGTGCGTGTGTTTCACTACTGCGTGAAAATGACTACTTCCGGTTGTTTCGCGCGTGTGTGAAAAACAGCAAATTCTTATAAATTATTACACATACAAACTCAATAAAGGTGCGAAATGTAAACATAATTATTATTTATTTACACTGTGTCCTCTGATACAGAGCATGTATAAAAGCACATTTTACCAGACGGTTCCGTGTAACAAAGATGGCGCCATTCTGCGCCAAATAAAAAATGGTGACAGTGTATAGCTATTGCAAACGAGATACAAGACTACGGGTTATTTAGGCATTAATAATAACAAAAAGTGAATAGTAGACATATTTATCTTTGTCAAGAAGGTAATTTCGTGATGTTGATTATAACAGAAAGCCGTAAAAAAAAAAAGAGGCTGTAAACATTGCCTAATTTGAGATGTTGGTTGAAAAATGTATCGATAAAATAGTAAATGGCTGCGTTCTAGCGCGACAACATTAATCGATAAACTAGAGCGTTTATGAATCCGTTTCTCCTCCCTGTATACTTACTCCCGGTAATGTGCTAGAGATTAAACAGGCAGTGCTGACAAATTGCCGCTCTGACAGTTCGGTCTTATATCGGAGCTCAGAAAACATCACGTTAACATCATTTGTCCTTCGATTATATATTTCCTCTCATCACCACAAGTGAAACATAAATTATTTTTACTATTTATCAAACATTACAGTGACAAATTTTCTTAGTCTACTTCAGTAATTATAACATCTCTTGTATGTAAAACGTACCTTCAAACTTTTCTCAATTTCAATCAGCATTTTCTGGTTTGAATATGTCTGAAAAATAAATCACATTTTATCAGTTAATTACATTTACGAACCTGAACAATAAGCTAGATATGTATATATTTTGAACAAGATTTCAAAGAAGACAGGTAACGCAATACTGGCTAAAAGTATACACACTTGGTAGAATTCAAGTGAAAAGCAAAGCTTCCATGTTCTTAAAAGACGACGGGGTAGAAAGGGGTCGTAGCGGGAGTGTTTTTAAGTTGTTCAAAGAGATCCAAAGGGACTCTTTTAATTTCCTGTATAGCGAATCTATTTTGTATCTCTTGTCACGGTTCATAGATATCTAATACGTGGAGTGCTGTTGCATTGTCCGGCCGGTTAGCTCAATCGGTAGAGCATCGGAACGGTAGTCCGAAGGTTCCGGATTCGAGCCCCGGTCTGCCCGCACGTCTTCCTAGCCCTGTGGCATTTGGCGATCTTGGCAGGGACCGTGACAGAGCAAACTTCGAGAAACGCGCAAATGAGTCTGTAACCTATATCTCAATGTCGTGTACATGTTTTTATTGATTTGGCCTTGAAGAAAGTTAAAAATAGTAATAGATGTAAACATGTTTTTCTGGTATGTAAATTTTTTATGCAAATTCATTGATGATGGTGTGGACTGTTCACATTGGAATATTTTATGCAAATGTATTTGTGATGAACTTTAATGTTATTTAAGGACTCTTCTGCGACAAGGACTATCACAGCCTGACTTCTATGGTGATGTGATTTATAAACTTCGTAAGATTTTTGATCATGATAACTTTTATACTATCTTTGTTAAACTTGTTAAAAAGTTTATCAAAAGAGGTTATGACCCTATCATTTTGCAACGTACTGCATGTTTGGTGGTGGACTCTTTTACAGTTCGCCACTATGCTTTCCTTTTTAATTGTACGATGACCGGACAGGCTGTGGACCCTATGATGACGCCTACCTAAAGCCCATTGGGACGGTGGCGTTTGATGTTTGTCTATGATCTTTCTTGTCGTGCCATTAATGGTTTATTATTTTGTTGCTCTGGCTTCTGTCAAGTCATTGCGTACCTTCATTGTGGCTTTCTAGGCTATTGTTTTTTTTGTATTATATTTACACGAGCATATTTGTGTTTTTCTTATATTGCCTGGCGGGGATTTTTTTATTTACACTGTCCTGTTTTAATGGGATGACAGTAGGGTAAGTGTGAGGTTTTGGGCACCCTAGAACCGGTTTAAACCCCCAGTGGCCTACTTTGCCACTGACCGTTCCAAGGCGGTAGCCCTATTGTCAACACTTTTGTGTTTGTGAAGTCGTTTGCATTTTTTATTACTTTTGCCTTCTTGTTTGTCTGCGTGTTTGTTTCTGTGTTTTGTGGTTGACTGTCCTCCTTGAATGCTACTGTCCCTGTCCGATCTTTTTATATTTCTTTGGATGGTATATAAGCAGGCTAGCTCTGGGAGTAGCCCAGCAGTTGAGATCAATTTCAGTATTCTTTATTAAAGTTAATTTAGATTTGGATGCTTTTATAAAATATATTTGTGAAAATATTTACTTATTATTGTGCTCATTCACAATAACAGTGAATTTAGATATTTGGACTAAACTGGAAATATTGGAAATTAATTTAGACTGAAAGGACACTTATTGCTTTGGATTAAAGAGACACTTACTGTTTTGGATTAAATAGACACTTTTTAATGTGAATTAAAGGAACATTGGATCATTTTAATGAAAAAATGGATTTGTGTATTCCGTAAGTGAATATTTTATGTAAATAAATGTGTTAATTATAATTTTGTTGGCTGGTTTTGCTTCCTTTCTTGTTACATTTTACTCGTATTAATTCTATGTAACCTTGGAAATTCGAGGATGAATTTCAATCTGTAGGCGGGGTCGGGTATGTCACGGTTCATATTTATCTCACAGTTACATTGATGTTGCATTGTCCGGCCGGTTAGCTCAGTCGGTAGAACATCGGAACGGTAGTCCCACGCCGTCTAACCTAAAACGCGTCATATACGGTCTAACGTTGAACTTACGGTTTTGATAACCTTCCATTACCGGTATATCCTGTTGACAACGATCGCTAACCTTTCATTACCGGTATATCCTGTTGACAACGATCGCTAACCCTTCCATTACCGGTATATCCTGTTGACAACGATCGCTAACCTTCCATTATCGGTATATCCTGTTGACAACGATCGCTAACCTTCCATTACCGGTATATCCTGTTGACAACGATCGCTAACCTTCCATTACCGGTATATCCTGTTGACAACGATCGCTAACCTTCCATTACCGGTATATCCTGTTGACAACGATCGCTAACCTTCCATTACCGGTATATCCTGTTGACAACGATCGCTAACCTTCCATTACCGGTATATCCTGTTGACAACGATCGCTAACCTTCCATTACCGGTATATGCTGTTGACAACGATCGCTAACCTTCCATTACCGGTATATCCTGTTGACAACGATCGCTAACCTTCCATTACCGGTATATCCTGTTGACAACGATCGCTAACCTTCCATTACCGGTATATCCTGTTGACAACGATCGCTAACCTTCCATTACCGGTATATCCTGTTGACATCGATTGAGGTATAAAAACACTTTATTTGTATAGATATTTCCAAGTGTTTAGGATAAGATATAGTGAGTACGAGCCGGAAAGGATTGAGTTTTACTTTAGCCAAGAGTATTCTACTTTTTTCAATCATTCGTGAGAATGGACAACTTTCGCCGTTTTCGGATGGTCAGGTCACAAATAAACACCGACTATGTTTTACAGATACAGTCCCTGCAAATGGTATTTTACTGATCATACAATAAACACCTAAATGTAGAGTCAGATACAGTACTTTTTCAAGGAAAAGCATGTTTATGCAAAAAAAATTCGAATGACGCGCTATAAAACGGTACACAGAGTTTATAACGTATTATAAACGATTTAATTCATGAAAAGCTATACATAACATGGAACAGAAGGCATGTCCGTGTATCCGTGTACTGTTTTTGTTTGTGTCTTGATATTAAATTGCTAAACGTGTGCGTTATTTTTTATAGTCAGTAGGTAGATACTAAGTTTTATGTTGTAATACTGTTTTATATAGTTAGTCTCATCGACGCCGTTGAGTTTCGTCTGTGTATCCTTGAACAAGACACATTTCCTTAGCCTCGACGGTACGAGATGGAGATGATGGGTCGGGAAATCCTGTGTATCGGTCGATATCCGAGCAATTTAACGACCAAAGTATTAATATATTCGGCAGTTAGTAGGGAATGTCTCCAGATGAAGATGTATATTTCCTCATCAACAATTATGAACAAGCAAAACAAATTGCTTTGAACTTTTCAAATTATTACTATTACTGATAACGTCCAAATATGCAAGTTTTGTACAAAAAATAACTAAATCGTGTTTCCAGAACCATGCAGTTTTAATATTGACAATCATGACGGAACAAACAAGGTTCATGCAGCTTTGTTTCGGATGGCTAGTGGAATACACATACTAGACAAACACATATCACTAGTTCAATGTTAAACCATAAGAGTCAGGGATGGTGGTGGATGAGTGCAGTCAGCTCTCCTCAATATGTTGACCAAGGCGGGTGAGTACACAACTAAGAAATACACCACACATGAACTCGAAATCTCAAAGGGTATACAGGGAGTTAACGTCACAAGCCATTAAATTACTGCACGTTCCCCAAGTTGTACACCTGTAGAGCGGCCCCTTTATGCAGGAGATCAAAACTCTATTATATATGTTCTGATTTGAGTCCATAAATGACAATTCAAATTTGAATCATTACCCGTCACATTTGGACAAGATATACATTTCTGTGATTTTTTTACCTGATTACCCGCTCAGGGGCACTAGTGGATGAAGCCAAAATCCGAGACTTTTGCGCATCTACACATCCTAACTAAGAAAAACACAATACATGAACTTGAAATATCAAAGGGTATTGAAGGAGTTGGTGTCATACGGCAAAATCTCTGTAACATAGTAAATTACTGCAAGCTCCCCCAAGTTGTACCCCTGTAGATGGGTCCCTTTACACAGGAGGAGAAAGGATGTTTTATACATGCTGTGCCCCGAGTCCCTAAATTACAATACCAAATTAAAATCAAATGCATTCACATTCGGACAAGATATGCTTTTTTGTGTTTTTACCTGATTACCGTCTATGGGGCTCCAGCGGATGGAGCCAAAATAAGAATACTTATTGCGCATCTACTCATCCGTACCCAAAAAAGACACCACATATGAATTTGAAATCTCAAAAGGGTAGAGAAAGAGTTAACATCACAAGCCCGAAACTCGTAACAGTAAATTACTGCAAGTTCCCCAAGTTGCACCCCTGTAAACCGGCGTACCCCTGTAGAGGGGCCCTTTTACGCAGGAGATCAAAACAAATTACGTTGTGCCTGGAGTCCCTAAATGATCATAAACTAGAATCGTAGCCATTCACATTTTTTTGACAGGATTAGCAATTGTTTGTAATTTTGAACCCGATTACCGCCCAGGAGGGACCCGTCGAGCAGATTCAAAATTCGAGACCGTATTGCGCATCTGCACATCCTAATTAAGAAATACACCACACCTGAACTTGAGATCTCAAAGGGTATAGAAGGAATTAGCGTCACTAGTACCCCTGTAGTGAGGACCCTTTACGCAGAAAGATAAAACCCACTTAGTGTATGTTGAGCCCCCAGTCTCTAAATCACCATATAAACTTATTAGAATCAATTCCATTAATATTTGGACACGATATGCATTTTTGTGCTTTTTGACCCAATAACCCCCAAGAGGGTCCCAGTTGGGCGGAGACAAAAGCCGAAAAAATCCTTTTGGGTTGTAACGGAAAAATAATAATAATAATAATAATAATTAAAGTTAGCCCCCAGTGGGATTTGAACCCACGACCTGTAACAAGATGGACCAAGTGGAGACAACTGACCAAGGAAGAATCAAGACTAAATACAAATTTATTTACAACAAGATGAATATATATATACAAATGAATACAAATGACAAAGTAGAAATATCAAAGTTTTAAATCATGTTTAAAAGGATGTTCACTGCATTAGATGAAACTGTTCGGTTTTAATCAGACTGAATATCTGATATCTGTATTTATGAAATATATATTCTATATCACACGCTATCTTATCTCTCAAAGCTATATCTAGCTGAGTCCTTCCGGTACAGTTCCCGGCACTAACACTTCAATCCCGCGTTATATTGCAATCCCGTCCTTAGCGGTTGCTATTCGTCCCGGTATACTTCCGGCGACGTAATCCACACGCGACGCCCATTCGCACGATCCTCTCCGGCGATGGCCCAAGTCCCGGTATTACACATCCGGTTACGTTATCTGCGTAACCAGGCCCTCTTGCGTAGAGTCTCCGTGGCTACCGTCTGGTCTGTCGCCCAAATGGCGAATGCGGTCGCTCCCGCGTCCCATGACGGCGTTCCCAACCTACGACCCCGTAGACCACGCTCCCGACGATACGCTCTACATGTTCTACGCTCTTGCGTATGCGTACTCTCCTGGCGTATACGGCTACAAAATATATACCCAGGCTTACAATGTTATCAAAACATGTATTTTATAATAGCGCTAAGGTATCACCATACCTAATACTGATTGCAAAGCAATCTTTATCCAGAATGAATAAACCCGAATTATACATCTTCTTCGAATATACATTATGCCAAACTTTAACAAAACGTGTGAAACAACTACAGATGTAATTTATCGACAATGAAATCTCACATTCCTAAATGTAACGCAAAACTTACAACATAATAATTCAATCATAGACTGAATGAATAATTGGTTTTACATCCCGTTTACACATTAGGCTATACTGGTTCAGCAACCTCAGAGTGAATGAATAATAATGACAATAACATAAAAACCAACCTGAAAGAGATTATACTGCACAATAAACAATAACCGTTTATGCAATAATGTAATGACAGTTAGACTCCTCCGTAGAAAAGTACCTACAATCTGAATCGCGTATTCCGTTTACTATCTACAGAACAACTGGCATTATCAATAATGTAAATATATGCGCCAATTATCTTATCAGACGATACTTTGCTAAATATTCTGACGTTTGAAAACGTTCAAGAATTAAAGACAATAACCTGCTAACTATCTATAGCTTTTACCGGCAGATATTTACTTCAGAACAACAATTTACAACAAATAAAATACATTTGACTTACCCTTTGCCGTAGTAATATTGGCCACTGACTACTCTGGATAATGGCTTGCGATCCTGTTACAAGTTCTTACGATTTCGACACCCATATATACATTCTCTACACGGATACCTGGTGAAACACGCCATCCATGCAAATGTCATGTTACTCGGACTGCTCGGACTGCACGTAGTGTCGTAACAAGAATTCTATACATTTATTAGGCCCGTACTGGTAAATACTGGCAAATTTACTCATAATACACAGCTTGTAAAATCATAACTTTCTTAATAGTTGATGGATTTTGATGAAATAAACGCCAAAACCACTTATTCTTTATCAATAGAATGAATCTAGTAAAAGATCATTTATTAGATAAAGGCATGGATTAAAAGTGATGCGCTTGGCAAAAATCTATCAAAATTCCTATTCAAAATCAGGGAAAATGAGGCCCCGACAAACACAATTAAAAACTCTAAGTAAATATGCACTCATTTTGATACACGACCCCAGATTCCCAATATGGCATGTTGCATGCTTAAAAGATCAATGGCCATACGTCTGGTGTTACTGGTCTGATCTAGCTGGTTTTCGAACTTGTCTGACCTTTCATTGATATTAACAATCTTTCAACATTTGGTAAAGATCAAATAATAAATGAAGGTGCCACAGTCTTCACAACGCAGAAATATTTTTTTCAGCAAACCAAGAGCCGAACTCTAGTGTTACTAATTCGACCTGGCTGGTGTTCCGAATTTTCCGAGCTTTCATTGATGTAGAGTCACTGACAAAGTTTGGTAAAGATAAAATAATAAGTGAAGGTACTAGAGTGTTCACAAGGCAGAAAATGGTATTTTTCAGCAAAACAGGGACCATAACTCTGGTGTTACTGATCCAATTCAGCTGTTTTTCGAATTTTCCGAGCTTTCATTGATATTAACAATCTGTGCAAGTTTGGGAAATATCAAATAATAAATGAAGGTATTAAAGTTTTCTCAAGGCAGAAAATAGCATTTTTCAGAAAAACAAGGGTCATAACTCTGATGGTATTAATCAAATATGACTGGTTTTCAAACATTGTTGAGCTTTTATTAATATTAACAATCTGTGCAAGTTTGGTAAATATCACATAATAAATGAAGGTGCAAGAGTGTTCACAGGGCATAAAATTGCATTTTTTATAAAACATTACTGATCCGATCTGGCTGGTTTACAAACTTCTCCGAGCTTTTATTGATATTAACAATCTATGCAACTTTGGTAAAGATCAATTAATAAATGAAGGTGCTAGAGTGTTCACAAGGCGAAATATGGCATTTTCGTTAAATCAAGGGTCGTAACTTTGGTGAAACTAATCCGATCTGGCTGGGTTTCAAAGTTGTTTGAGCTTTTATTGATATAAAGACCCTCGAAAAAAATTGGTAAATATCCGATTAATAATGAAGGCCCTATCGTTTTCACAAGGCAAAAGATAACGGACGACTCGCCATCCCATAAGCCCTGCTGGCCTTCGGCCAGTAGAGCTAAAAGCGTTAGTGATATTTTGTCTTCAAAACGCTTCTTCCTTTATACCATACGTTTTAAGAACAGTCTTCTAGTTCTCAAACTGTCCCCCTTCCTATGATATTTGACTTTCTTTACTGTCGTCCTGATCATTTACGGTTTGCGTTGAGGCATTTACAAAGCGTGTAATCTTTATCTTAATTACTATGTTTTCCCATATGTCTTCAAAATGTTTTCGTTTTGGTTTTTATTTAAGGGAGTGGAGCCTATTTACTTTCTTGTTGTACTTTGTAGTTTTTTTCTTTTATTAGATGTGAGAATCCTTTTGGGGGGAAATATTAAGGGTAATTACCATCGCCTTTAACGGAAGTCAAGAATTACTGGGCATGTGAAAGACATTGGGGTACGGTGAAAATGTGTGTGTAGTTTCGTGAAAAAAGATTAAACACTTTTTAAGCTATGACCAATATTAGGTTGCATGTTAAAGTGTGCGGACGGACGACGACAACGGACGTCACAACGAAAAAATAACCCCTACTGTAAGTTTCTGCTCTCCTATGCTGGCGACACAAAAAGTGTGTTTTCAAGATTTAAGAAGATCTTCAACGGATGCCTATATTTCATTAATACATGATAGTATAGCCGAGTTGTACATGAAATAAAAGGTTTGGTGCATACATATTATTTTCCGTTTCAAACACATACCGTTTTATAACACGTTGTGAAACATGTCTACAATTTTATAGCGCGTTACCCGACAATGTTGCCAAAAATACCCTAGAATTGCAATTCTTTGATACATTTGCTGTATCTGAACCTATGTTAAGATGTTTGTTGTAAAATACGATTTGAAGGAATTGTATTTGTATAAAAACTTCGTGACCTGACCATCCGAAAACGACGAAAGATTGAAAAAGGTAGACGATTCTCGGCTAAAATTATAGAAAAAGCAAAACTACAATCCTTTCCGGCTCCAGCTCATTATACGTTATTTTAAAAACTTGGAGATATCTATACAAATAAAATGGGTTTTTTCTTACCTCACTCGCCTGTCCCCGATAGATGTCAACATGTAATACCGTTAATGCAACCCTCTGTAAAATGGCGACTGTTCAAGATGGCCTATTGATAGCGTGCTCCCAATACGCGGGAATTCATATATTTCACATACAGAATCATATATTTCACATACAGAAGAGGTTAAAGTTCATTCATACCAAATAACCATAATGACGTATACATGCACATAACACAACACAACATAGACTGGCCCGACTTACATGTATAAACAATGGACACATACTGGACACTTACGGGATATAGGATTGAATAGGAGGGCAACAGCATATAGGGAAAATATAGTATTTGAATAATAAGCCAAATGAAATATTTGGACTCTGTGATAATGAACAAATCATTGACTTTGGTAAAATATTTATAGGATGAGCAGACAGATTACACACTCGAACAGGAATGCGAGCAGATTTGCCAGGTGTGTTCAAAATAGAAACAATCCTAGGACAAACTGTATAACTCTAAGACTGTGTAGAAGAAACAATCTCGGTCACTGCATTGTCTAAAATACCGGACTTCCCGGCAAATCTATGAATAGTAACAACTTGATGGAGTGCAATAGTAGAAGGAAGATTATTGGTAGTTCAGACTCAAAAAAGGTAGTCGGCGACATCTTTTGTTTTCTTTCCTATCTCTATACGATCAGAATACTTTTGCTCATATATAAAACAAAGCAACCTATATCTCAACTAAGGATAGCAAATTTATCAGCATGCTAAATGTTGTCTTTTTTGTTTGGTTTTTGTGGGGGTGTTTTTGTTTTGTTGGTGTTGGTGTTGTTTTGTTGATGTTGTTTTAATTCATTCTTCAAAGTTGTACAAATTGTGAGTAGAGCCATTGAAATATTTGGAGGAGGGCAAACATATCCCGTACCGTATATTTTCCTTTATTTTGTGTTCAAATATGATCATTAAAAATACTTACCGATTGTTTGTTTTTCACAAAAAGACTCGTTTTGACTGATTTCTGAAAAAATAGAAATATAATATAAAAAATGAGTATTACATAATCAATGAATACTGGTATTACCTTATTTCCAATTAATTGAATTGGATTTTATAGTCGCACCAACAGCTAAGGTCATATGGCGACTTTCCAGCTTCCACTGGTGAAGGAAGACCCCAGGTGCCCCTCCGGGCAATTTTCGTGCACGGGCGGGCAACTGGGTAGAACCACCGACGTTCCGCAAGCCAGCTGGATAGCTTCCTCAAATAAAGATTCCTAGGCCCCTGAGGGATCGAACCTACAGCGGTGAGAGGCAATTGATTGCAAGTCAGAGACTCTAGCCACTCGGCCACGGACGCCCCTATTTTCAATTAAATTCGTGTACATAGTTACAAGTTAGTTAAATGATTTGAAATTGTGAGATTTTCTACAAACTATTCGAACTCTAGCTCTTAAAAGTTTCAGAAAATTTATTTTTTCGAAAACTGTTACACCAGGGTTACAATGAATCCGACCCCATGGTCACCATTTGAATAAACTTGACAGAAAACTATCAGTAATTTTAGAAGCTAGCTCTTGTAGTTTCAGATACGAAAATTAATTCAAGTTTTCCTTTGAAACACGTACCTCTAGGTCAAACTGTGACACTACCACGCGTAGTAACACTATAACACACATAACAAGTTTGACATTAAGAGTACCTCCTTAAAATGGTCCGGTGCAAAAAAAAGGCCCCCTGGGGTTCAAAAGCATGTTCTAGGTGTGTACCAAATATCATTCGTACCCTTGTGTCATCCCAATAAAACATCAAGTAACCAATGCCAGGTTATATGCTCTAACAAACTAGGCAGAATTAATATGCAATATAAGTTTAACACAAACATGATCATGTTTATTTGAATATAAACAATTGAAAATACTCATTGACTTGGCAGAAGCTAGGGCAACATTGTTACAAGAAAAAAAATATTTTAAGGGCACAACAAGACAAAAGTGACGACCACCAAGAAAACGTTACTGTACATTTACGAAGTTTGTAAATCACGTCACCATAGTAGTCAGATTGTCATAGTCCTTTTTTTTTAAAAGGTTTGTTGAAGATTCTGGTAAGCTTTATAGTTATACAAAGGTTACAGATAGTAAAGTCCTCAACTCCACTATAAGCCATAGCAAAGGCCCTTTAGAGCTACAAAATCTGCAGCAAGAGGTACGAAGTGCTTACCCAAAGGGATACCAACAATTTGACTTTAAACACTAGTTCCATGCATGACAAACATATTATCTAACATGAAAAACTTCTAA
Source organism: Cyrtodaria siliqua (assembly GCA_037043455.1). Lineage (NCBI taxonomy): Eukaryota > Metazoa > Mollusca > Bivalvia > Adapedonta > Hiatellidae > Cyrtodaria > Cyrtodaria siliqua. The sequence continues at coordinate 444,404 of JAWPHD010000176.1, forward strand.
GGTAAGTCCAACTAGTCACGCCTGCTAAACGCAGATGTCTGTATCATCAGTGGAGCATCCAGTACATCATTAGCGAAGCCATACAATGTACTATTAAAATAAGATATCGAGTAGTTATCTTATATAATCATTTCATCAAAAATGTCAGTTCATAATTATACTTTTTTAATGCCTTATCACAATTCCGTGAAAATCGGCGGAGAGGTTTCTATGAAATTCTAATGAAGTAAAAATGGATTAGTGACTAGTGCTTGTGTAATAGTGCTTGTGTGTAATTGTTGGTTTATTAGTGCTTGCACATAAGTGACTTGTGCATGTGTACTAGTGCTTGTGTATAATTGTTGGTGTTTTAGTGCTTGCACATAAGTGACTTGTGCATGTGGACTAGTGCTTGTGTATAATTCTTTGTGTATTAGTGTTTGCATATAAGTGACGTGTGCATGTGTACTAGTGCTTGTTTGTAACTGTTGGTGTATTAGTGCTTGCACATAAGTGACTTGCGCATGTGTACTAGTGCTTGTGTATAACTGTAAGTGTATTAGTTCTTGCACATAAGTGACTTGTGCATGTGTACTAGTGCTTGTGTATAATTGTTGGTGTATTAGTTCTTGCACATAAGTGACTTGTACATGTGTAATAGTACGTGTGTATAATTGTTGGTGTACTAGTGCTTGCACATAAGTGACTTGTGCATGTGTACTAGTGCTTGTGTATAACTGTTGGAGTATTAGTTCTTGCACATAAGTGACTTGTGCATGTGTAATAGTGCTTGTGTATAATTGTTGGTGTACTAGTGCTTGCACATAAGTGATTTGAGCATGTGTAGTAGAGCATGTGTATAACTGTTGGTGTATTAGTGCTTGCACATAAGCGACGTATGCATGTGTAATAGTGCTTGTGTATAACTGTTGGTGTATTAGTTCTTGCGCATAAGTGACTTGTGCATGTGTAATAGTGCTTGTGTATAATTGTTGGTGTATTAGTGCTTGCGCATAAGTGACTTGTGCATATGTAATAGTGCTTGTGTATAATTGTTGGTGTATTAGTGCTTGCACATAAGTGGCTTGTGCATGTGTAATAGTACTTGTGTATAATTGTTGGTGTACTAGTGCATGCACATAAGTGATTTGTGCATGTGTACTAGTGCTTGTGTATAACTGTTGGTGTATTAGTGCTTGCACATAAGTGACTTGTGCATGTGTGATAGTGCTTGTGTATAACTGTTGGTGTATTAGTTCTTGGGCATAAGTGACTTGTGCAGGTGTAATAGTGCTTGTGTATAATTGTTGGTGTATTAGTACTTGCGCATAAGTGACTTGTGCATGTGTAATAGTGCTTGTGTATAATTGTTGGTGTATTAGTGCTTGCACATAAGTGACTTGTTGTGCATGTGTACTAGTGCTTGTGTATAACTGTTGGTGTATTAGTGCTTGCACATAAGTGACTTGTGGGTATGTACTAGTGCGTGTGTGTAACTGTTGGTGTATTAGTGCTTGCGCATAAGTGACTTGTGCATGTGTAATAGTACTTGTGTATAATTGTTGGTGTACTAGTGCCTGCACATAAGTGACTTGTGCATGTATACTAGTGCTTGTGTATAACTGTTGGTGTATTAGTTCTTGCACATAAGTGACTTGTGGGTGTGTACTAGTGCTTGTGTATAACTGTTGGTGTATTAGTGCTTGCACATAAGTGACTTTTGGGTGTGTACTAGTGCTTGTGTATAACTGTTGGTGTATTAGTTCTTGCGCATAAGTGACTTGTGCATGTGTAATAGTGCTTGTGTATAATTGTTGGTGTATTAGTGCTTGCACATAAGTGACTTGTTGTGCATGTGTATTAGTGCTTGTGTATAACTGTTGGTGTATTAGTGCTTGCACATAAGTGACTTGTGGGTGTGTACTAGTGCGTGTGTGTAACTGTTGGTTATTAGTGCTTGCGCATAAGTGACTTGTGCATGCGTACTAGTGCTTGTATATAATTGTTGGTGTACTAGTGCTTGCACATAAGTGACTTGTGCATGTGTAATAGTATTTGTGTATAATTGTTGGTGTACTAGTGCTTGCACATAAGTGACTTGTGCATGTGTAATAGTGCTTGTGTGTAATTGTTGCTGTATTAGTGCTTGCACATAAGTGACTTGTTGTGCATGTGTACTAGTGCTTGTGTATAACTGTTGGTGTATTAGTGCTTGCACATAAGTGACTTGTGGGTGTTTACTAGTGCGTGTGTGTACTATTGGTGTATTAGTGCTTGCGCATAAGTGACTTGAGCATGTGTAATAGTGCTTGTGTATAATTGTTGGTGTATTAGTGGTTGCACATAAGTGATTTGTGCATGTGTACTAGTGCTTGTGTATAATTGTTGGTGTATTAGTGTTTGCACATAAGTGATTTGTGGGTGTGTACTAGTTATTGTGTGTAATTGTTTGTGTATTAGTGCCTGCACATAAGTGACGTGTGCATGTGTACTAGTGCTTGTGTATAATTGTTGGTGTACTAGTGCCTGCACATAAGTGACGTGTGCATGTGTACTAGTGCTTGTGTATAATTGTTGGTGTATTAGTTTTTGCACATAAGTGATTTCTGGGTGTGTACTAGAGCTTGTGTATAATTGTTGGTGTATTAGTGCTTGCACATAAGTGACTTGTTGTGCATGTGTACAAGTGCTTGTGTATAACTGTTGGTGTATTAGTGCTTGCATATAAGTGACTTGTGCGTGTGTGTAACTGTTGGTGTATTAGTGCTTGCGCATAATTGACTTGAGCATGTGTAATAGTGCTTGTGTATAATTGTTGGTGTATTAGTGTTTGCACATAAGTGATTTGTGCATGTGTAATAGTGCTTGTGTATAATTGTTGGTGTACTAGTGCTTGCACATAAGTGACTTGTGCATGTGTAATAGTGCTTGTGTGTAATTGTTGGTGTATTAGTGCTTGCACATAAGTGACTTGTTGTGCATGTGTACTAGTGCTTGTGTATAACTGTTGGTGTATTAGTGCTTGCACATAAGTGACTTGTGGGTGTTTACTAGTGCGTGTGTGTAACTGTTGTTGTATTAGTGCTTGCGCATAAGTGACTTGTGCATGTGTAATAGTGCTTGTGGATAATTGTGGTGTATTAGTGGTTGCGCATTAGTGACTTGTGCATGTGTACTAGTGCTTGTGTATAACTGTGGTGTATTAGTGGTTGCGCATTAGTGACTTGTGCATGTGTACTAGTGCTTGTGTATAATTGTTGGTGTACAAGTGCTTGCGCATAAGTGACTTGTGCATGTGTACTAGTGCTTGTGTATAATTGTGGTGTATTAGTGGTTGCGAATTAGTGACTTGTGCATGTGTACTAGTGCTTGTGTGTAACTGTGGTGTATTAGTGCTTGCGCATAAGCGACTTGTGCATGTGTATTAGTGCTTGTGTATAACTGTGGTGTATTAGTGCTAGCATATTAGTGACATGTGCATGTGTACTAGAGCTTGTGTATAACTTTGGTGTTTTAGTGCTTGCACATAAGTGACATGTGCTTGTGTACTAGAGCTTGTGTATAACTGTTGGTGTATTAGAGCTTGCACATTAGTGACATGTGTATGTGTACTAGTGCTTGTGTATAACGGTTGGTGTATTAGTGCTTGCACATAAGTGACTTGTGCATGTGTACTAGAGCTTGTGTATAATTGTTGGTGTATTAGTGCTTGCACATAAGTGACTTGTGAATGTGTACTAGTGCTTGTGTTTAGCTGTTGGAGTATTAGTGCTTGCACATAAGTGACATGTGCATGTGTACTAGAGCTTGTGTATAGTTGTTGGTGTATTATTTCTTGCACATAAGTGACGTGTGCATGTGTAATAGTGCTTTTGTATAATTGTTGGTGTATTAGTGCTTGCACATAAGTGACTTGTGCATGTGTACTAGTGCTTGTGTGTAACTGTTGGTGTATTAGTGCTTGCACATAAGTGACTTGTGCATGTGTACTAGTGCTTGTGTATAATTGTCGGTGTATTAGTACTTGCACATAAGTGACTTGAGCATGGGTAATAGTGCTTGTGTATAATTGTTGGTGTATTAGTGCTTGCACATAAGGGATTTGTGCATGTGTACTAGTGCTTGTGTATAATTGTTGGTGTATTAGTGTTTGCACATAAGTGATTTGTGGGTGTGTACTAGTGCTTGTGTGTAATTGTTGGTGTATTAGTGCTTGCACATAAGTGACTTGTGCATGTGTTACAGTGCTTGTGTATAATTGTTGGTGTATTAGTGATTGCACATAAGTGATTTGTGCATGTGTAATAGTGTTTGTGTATAATTGTTGGTGTATTAGTGCTTGCTCATAAGTGATTTGTGCATGTGTACTAGTGCTTGTGTATAATTGTTGGTGTATTATTGTTTGCACATAAGTGATTTGTGGGTGTGTACTAGTGCTTGTGTATAATTGTTGGTGTATTAGTGCTTGCACATAAGTGATTTGTGCATGTGTACTAGTGCTTGTGTATAATTGTTGGTGTATTAGTGTTTGCACATAAGTGATTTGTGCATGTGTACTAGTGCTTATGTATAACTGTTGGTGTATTAGTGCTTGCACATAAGTGAATTGTGCATGTGTACTAGTGCTTGTGTATAATTGTTGGTGTATTAGTGTTTGCAAATAAGTGACGTCTGCATGTGTACTAGTGCTTGTGTATAATTGTTGGTGTATTAGTGCTTGCACATGAGTGACTTGTACATGTGTACTAGTGCTTGTGTATAATTGTTGGTGTATTAGGGTTTGCACATAAGTGATTTGTAGGTGTGTACTAGTCCTTGTGTATAATTGTTGGTGTATTAGTGCTTGCACATAAGTGACTTGTTGTGCATGTGTACTAGTGCTTGTGTATAACTGTTGGTGTATTAGTGCTTGCACATGAGTGACTTGTGGGTGTGTACTAGTGCTTCTGTGTAACTGTTGGTGTATTAGTTTTTGCACATAAGTGACGTTTGCATGTCTACTAGTGCTTGTGTATAATTGTTGGTCTACTAGTGATTTCTGGGTGTATTAGTGCTTGCACATTAGTGACATGTGCATGTGTACTAGAGCTTGTGTATAACTGTGGTGTATTAGTGCTTGCACATAAGTGACATGTGCTTGTGTACTAGAGCTTGTGTATAAGTGTTGGTGTATTAGTGCTTGCACATTAGTGACATGTGCATGTGTACTAGTGCTTGTGTATAACGGTTGGTGTATTAGTGCTTGTACATAAGTGACTTCTGCATGTGTACTAGAGCTTGTGTATAATTGTTGGTGTATTAGTGCTTGCACATAAGTGACTTGTGAATGTGTACTAGTGCTTGTGTATATCTGTTGGAGTATTAGTGCTTGCACATAAGTGACTTGTGCATGTGTACTAGAGCTTGTGTATAATTGTTGGTGTATTAGTTCTTGCACATAAGTGACGTGTGCATGTGTAATAGTGCTTGTGTATAATTGTTGGTGTATTAGTGCTTGCACATAAGTGACTTGTGCATGTGTATTAGTGCTTGTGTGTAACTGTTGGTGTATTAGTGCTTGCACATAAGTGACTTGTGCATGTGTACTAGAGCTTATGTGTAATTGTTGGTGTATTAGTGCTTGCACATAAGTGACTTGTGCATGTGTACTAGTGCTTGTGTATAATTGTCGGTGTATCAGTACTTGCACATAAGTGACTTGTGCATGTTTAATAGTGCTTGTGTAGAACTGTTTTTGTATTAGTGCTTGCGCATAAGTGACTTGTGCATGTGTACTAGTGCTTGTGTATAACTGTTGGAGTATTAGTGCTTGCGCATAAGTGATTTGTGCATGTGTAATAGTGCTTTGTATAATTGTGGTGTATCAGTGCTTGCTTATAAGTGACTTGTGCATGTGTACTATTGCTTGTGTATAACTGTGGTGAATAAGTGGTTGCGCATTAGTGATTTGTGCATGTGTACTAGTGCTTGTGTATAATTGTTGGTGTACTAGTGCTTGCGCATAAGTGACTTGTGCATGTGTAATAGTGCTTGTGGGTAATTGTGGTGTATTAGTGGTTGCGCATTAGTGACTTGTTCATGTGTACTAGTGCTTGTGTATAACTGTGGTGTATTAGTGGTTGCGCATTCGTGACTTGTGCATTTGTACTAGTGCTTGTGTATAATTGTTGGTGTACAAGTGCTTGCGCATAAGTGACTTGTGCATGTGTACTAGTGCTTGTGTATAATTGTGGTGTATTAGTGGTTGCGAATTAGTGACTTGTGCATGTGTACTAGTGCTTGTGTGTAACTGTGGTTTATTAGTGCTTGCGCATAAGCGACTTGTGCATGTGTATTAGTGCTTGTGTATAACTGTAGTGTATTAGTGCTTGCACATTAGTGACATGTGCATGTGTACTAGAGCTTGTGTATAACTGTGGTGTATTAGTGCTTGCACATAAGTGACATGTGCTTGTGTACTAGAGCTTGTGTATAAGTGTTGGTTTATTAGTGCTTGCACATTAGTGACTTGTGCATGTGTACTAGTGCTTGTGTATAACGGTTGGTGTATTAGTGCTTGCACATAAGTGACTTGTGCATGTGTACTAGAGCTTGTGTATAATTGTTGGTGTATTAGTGCTTGCACATAAGTGACTTGTGAATGTGTACTAGTGCTTGTGTATAGCTGTTGGAGTATTAGTGCTTGCACATACGTGACATGTGCATGTGTACTAGAGCTTGTGTATAATTGTTGGTGTATTAGTTCTTGCACATAAGTGACGTGTGCATGTGTAATAGTGCTTGTGTATAATTGTCGGTGTATTAGTGCTTGCACATAAGTGACTTGTGCATGTGTACTACTGCTTGTGTGTAACTGTTGGTGTATTAGTGCTTGCACATAAGTGACTTGTGCATGTGTACTAGTGCTTATGTGTAATTGTTGGTGTATTAGTGCTTGCACATAAGTGACTTGTGCTTGTGTAATAGTGCTTGTGTGTAATTGTTGGTGTATTATGGTTGCATATAAGTGACTTGTGCATGTGTACTAGTGCTTGTGTGTAACTGTTTGTGTATAAGTGCTTGCACATATGTGACTTGTGCATGTGTAATAGTGCTTGTGTGTAATTGTTGGTGTATTAGTGCTTGCAAATAAGTGACTTGCGCATGTGTTCTAGAGTTTGTGTTTAATTGTTGGTGTATTAGTGCTTGCACATAAGTGACCTGTGCATGTGTAATAGTGCTTGTGTATAATTGTTGGTGTATTAGTGCTTGCACATAGATGACTTGTGCATGTGTACTAGTGCTTGTGTGTAACTGTTGGTGTATTAGTGCTTGCACATAAGTGACTGGTGCATTTGTACTAGTGCTGTGTATGTGTAATAGTGCTTATGTATAATTGTTGGTGTATTAGTGCTTGCACATAAGTGACTTGTGCATGTGTACTAGTGCTTATGTATAACTGTTGGTGTATTATGCTTGCACATAAGTGACTTGTGCATGTGTACTAGTGCTTGTGTATAACTGTTGGTGTATTAGTGCTTAAGTGACTTGTGCATGTGTACTAGTGTTTGTGTATAACGGTTGGTGTATTAGTGCTTGCACATAAGTGACTTGTGCATGTGTACTAGTGCTTGTGTGTAATTTTTGATGTATTAGTGCTTGCATATAAGTGACTTTTCCTTGTATAATAGTGCCTCTGTGTAACTGTTGGTGAATTAGTGTTTGCACATAAGTGACTTGTGCATGTGTACTAGAGCTTGTGTATAATTGTTTGTGTATTAGTGCTTGCACATGAGTGACTTGTACATGTGTACTAGTGCTTGTGTGTAACTGTTGGTGTATTATTGCTTGCACATAAGTGACTTGTGCATGTGTAATAGTGCTTGTGTATAATTGTTAGTGTATTAGTGCTTGCACATAAGTGACTTGTGCATGTGTAATAGTGCTTGTGTATAACTGTTGGTGTATTAGTGTTTACACATAAGTGACTTGTGCATGTGTAATAGTGCTTGTGTATAATTGTTGGGGTATTAGTGCTTGCACATAAGTGACTTGTGCATGTGTAATAGTGCTTGTGTATAATTGTTAGTGTATTAGTGCTTGCACATAAGTGACTTGTGCATGTGTACTACTGCTTGTGTGTAACTGTTGGTGTATTAGTGCTTGCACATAAGTGACTTGTGCATGTGTACTAGTGCTTATGTGTAATTGTTGGTGTATTAGTGCTTGCACATAAGTGACTTGTGCTTGTGTAATAGTGCTTGTGTGTAATTGTTGGTGTATTATGGTTGCATATAAGTGACTTGTGCATGTGTACTAGTGCTTGTGTGTAACTGTTTGTGTATAAGTGCTTGCACATATGTGACTTGTGCATGTGTAATAGTGCTTGTGTGTAATTGTTGGTGTATTAGTGCTTGCAAATAAGTGACTTGCGCATGTGTTCTAGAGTTTGTGTTTAATTGTTGGTGTATTAGTGCTTGCACATAAGTGACCTGTGCATGTGTAATAGTGCTTGTGTATAATTGTTGGTGTATTAGTGCTTGCACATAGATGACTTGTGCATGTGTACTAGTGCTTGTGTGTAACTGTTGGTGTATTAGTGCTTGCACATAAGTGACTGGTGCATTTGTACTAGTGCTGTGTATGTGTAATAGTGCTTATGTATAATTGTTGGTGTATTAGTGCTTGCACATAAGTGACTTGTGCATGTGTACTAGTGCTTATGTATAACTGTTGGTGTATTATGCTTGCACATAAGTGACTTGTGCATGTGTACTAGTGCTTGTGTATAACTGTTGGTGTATTAGTGCTTAAGTGACTTGTGCATGTGTACTAGTGTTTGTGTATAACGGTTGGTGTATTAGTGCTTGCACATAAGTGACTTGTGCATGTGTACTAGTGCTTGTGTGTAATTGTTGATGTATTAGTGCTTGCATATAAGTGACTTTTGCTTGTATAATAGTGCCTCTGTGTAACTGTTGGTGAATTAGTGTTTGCACATAAGTGACTTGTGCATGTGTACTAGAGCTTGTGTATAATTGTTTGTGTATTAGTGCTTGCACATGAGTGACTTGTACATGTGTACTAGTGCTTGTGTGTAACTGTTGGTGTATTAGTGCTTGCACATAAGTGACTTGTGCATGTGTAATAGTGCTTGTGTATAATTGTTAGTGTATTAGTGCTTGCACATAAGTGACTTGTGCATGTGTAATAGTGCTTGTGTATAACTGTTGGTGTATTAGTGTTTACACATAAGTGACTTGTGCATGTGTAATAGTGCTTGTGTATAATTGTTGGGGTATTAGTGCTTGCACATAAGTGACTTGTGCATGTGTAATAGTGCTTGTGTATAATTGTTAGTGTATTAGTGCTTGCACATAAGTGACTTGTGCATGTGTAATAGTGCTTGTGTATAATTGTTGGTGTATTAGTGCTTGCTCATAAGTGACTTGTGCATGTGTAATAGTGCTTGTGTATAACTGTTAGTGTATTATTGTTTGCATATAAGTGACTTTTGCATGTGTAATAGTGCTTGTGTTTAACTGTTGGTTTATTAGTGCTTGCACATAATTGACTTGTGCATGTGTAATAGTGCTTATGTATAATTGTTAGTGTATTAGTGCTTGCTCATAAGTGACTTGTGCATGTGTAATAGTGCTTGTGTATAACTGTTGGGGTATTAGTGCTTGCACATAAGTGACTTGTGCATGTGTAATAGTGCTTGTGTATAACTGTTAGGGTATTAGTGCTTGCACATATGTGACTTGTGCATGTGTAGTTGTGCTTGTGTATAATTGTTGGGGTATTAGTGCTTGAACATAAGTGACGTGTGTATATATAATAGTGCTTGTGTATAATTGTTGGTGTATTAGTGCTTGCACATGAGTGACTTGTACATGTGTACTGGTGCTTGTGTATAATTGTAAGTGTATTAGTGCTTGCACATAATTGACTTGTGCTTGTGTAATAGTGCTTGTGTGTAATTGTTGGTGTATTAGTGCTTGCACATGAGTGATTTGTGCATGTTTAATAGTGCTTGTGTATAATTGTTAGTGTATTAGTGCTTGCAAATAAGTGACGTGTGCATGTGTAATAGTGCTTGTGTGTAATTGTTGGTGTATTAGTGCTTGCACATAAGTGACGTGTGTATGTATAATAGTGCTTGTGTATAATTGTTGGTGTATTAGTGATTGCACATGAGTAACTTGTACATGTGTACTAGTGCTTGTGTATAACTGTATAATTATGTATTAGTGCTTGCACATAAATGACTTGTGCATGTGTAATAGTGCTTGTGTATAATTGTTAGTGTATTAGTGCTTGCACATAAGTGACTTGTGCATGTGTACTAGTGCTTGTGTGTAACTGTTGATGTATTAGTGCTTGCACATAAGTGACGTGCGCATGTGTACTAGTGCTTGTGAATAACTGTTGGTGTATTAGTTCTTGCACATAAGTGACTTGTGCATGTGTACTAGTGTTTAGGTGTAACTGTTGGTGTATTAGTTCTTGCACATAAGTGACTTGTGCATGTGTACTAGTGCTTGTGTGTAACTGTTGGTGTATTAGTTCTTGCACATAAATGACTTGTGCACTTGTACTAGTGCTTCTGTATAACTGTTGGTGTATTAGTGCTTGCACATAAGTGACTTGTGCATGTGTACTTGTGCCTGTGTATAATTGTTGGTGTATTAGTGCTTGCACATAAGTGACTTGTGCATGTGTACTAGTGCTTGTGTATAACTGTTGGTGTATTAGTGCTTGCATATAAGTGACTTGTGCATGTGTACTTGTGCTTGTGTGTAACTGTTGGTGTATTAGTGCTTGCACATAAGTGACGTGTGCATGTGTAATAGTGCTTGTGTTTAACTGTTGGTTTATTAGTGCTTGCACATAAGTGACTTATGCATGTGTAATAGTGCTTGTGTATAACTGTTGGTGTATTAATGCTTGCACATAAGTGACTTGTGCATGTGTACTAGAGCTTGTGTATAATTGTTGGTGTACTAGTGCTTGCACATAAGTGACGTGTGCATGTGTAATAGTGCTTGTGTATAACTGTTGGTGTATTAGTGCTTGCACATAAGTGACGTGTGCATGTGTAATAGTGCTTGTGTTTAACTGTTGGTTTATTAGTGCTTGCACATAAGTAACTTATGCATGTGTAATAGTGCTTGTGTATAACTGTTGGTGTATTAATGCTTGCACATAAGTGACTTGTGCATGTGTACTAGAGCTTGTGTATAATTGTTGGTGTACTAGTGCTTGCACATAAGTGACGTGTGCATGTGTAATAGTGCTTGTGTATAACTGTTGGTGTATTAGTGCTTGCACATAAGTGACTTGTGCATGTGTAATAGACCTTGTGTATAACTGTTGGTGTATTAGTGCTTGCACATAAGGGACTTGTGCATGTGTACTAGTGCTTGTGTATAATTGTTGGTGTATTAGTGCTTGCACATAAGTCACTCGTGCATGTGTAATAGTGCTTGTGTGTATATTGTTGGTGTATTAGTGCATACACATTTGTGACGTCTGTATGTACAATAGTGCGTTTGTGTTACAGTTGGTGTATGAGTGCTTGCACATAAGTGACTTGTGCATGTACAATAGTGCGTGTGTATAACTGTTAATGTATTAGTGCTTGCTCATAAGTGACTTGTGCATGTATAATAGTGCTTGTATATAACTGTTGGTTTATTAGTTCTTGCACATAAGTGACTTGTTGTGCATGTGTAATAGTGCTTGTGTATAACTGTTGGTGTATTAGTGCTTGCACATAAGTGACTTGTGCATGTATAATAGTGCTTGTGTATAACTGTTGGTGTATTAGTGCTTGCACATAAGTGACTTGTGCATGTGTACTAGAGCTTGTGTATAACTGTTGGTGTATGAGTGCTTGCACATAAGTGGCTTGTGTAAAATAGTGCTTGTGTATAACTGTTGGTGTATTAGTGCTTGCACATAAGTGACTTGTGCATGTGTACTAGTGCTTTTGTATAATTGTTGCTTTATTAGTGCTTGCACATAAGTGACTTTTGCATGTGTACTAGTGCTTGTGTATAACTGTTGTTGTATTAGTGCTTGCACATAAGTGCTTGTGCATGTGTAATAGTGATTGTGTGTAATTGTTGGTGTATTAGAGCTTGCACATAAGTGACTTGTGCATGTGTAATAGTGCTTGTGTGTTATTATTGGTGTATTAGTGCTTGCACGTAAGTGACTTTTGCATGTGTAATAGTGCTTGTGTGTAATTTTTGGTGTATTAGTGCTTGCGCATAAGCGATTTGTGCATGTGTACTATTGTTTGTGTATAACTGTTTGTGTATTAGTGCTTGCACATAAGTGACTTGTGCATGTGTAATAGTGCTTGTGTGTAACTGTTGGTGTACATAAGTGACTTTCGCATGTGTACTAGTGCTTGTGTGTAATTGTTGGTATATTAGTGCTTGCACATAAGTGATTTGTGCATGTGTACTAGTGCTTTTGTATAATTGTTGGTGTATTAGTGTTTGCGCATAAGTGACTTGTGCATGTGTAATAGTGCTTTTTTGTAACTGTTGGTGTACATAAGTGACTTTGGCATGTGTACTAGTGCTTGTGTGTAATTGTTGGTGTATTAGTTCTTGCATATAAGTGACGTGTGCATGTGTACTAGTGTTTGTGTATAATTGTTGGTGTATTAGTGATTGGACATAAGTGACGTGTGCATGTGTACTAGTGCTTGTATGTAATTGTTGGTATATTAGTGATTGCACATGAGTAACTTGTACATGTGTACTAGTGCTTGTGTATAACTGTATAATTATGTATTAGTGCTTGCACATAAATGACTTGTGCATGTGTAATAGTGCTTGTGTATAATTGTTAGTGTATTAGTGCTTGCACATAAGTGACTTGTGCATGTGTACTAGTGCTTGTGTGTAACTGTTGGTGTATTAGTGCTTGCACATAAGTGACTTGTGCATGTGTAATAGTGCTTGTGTATAGTTGTTGGTGTATCAATACTTGCACATAAGTGATTTGTGCATGTATACTAGTGCTTGTGTGTAACTGTTGGTGTATTAGTGCTTGCCCATAAGTGAATTGTGCATGTGTACTAGTGCTTTTGTGTAATTGTTGGTGAATTAGTGATTGGACATAAGTGACGTGTGCATGTGTACTAGTGCTTGTGTGTAACTGTTGGTGTATTAGTGCTTGCACATAAGCGACTTGTGCATTTGCAATAGTGATTGTGTATAACTGTTGGTGCATTAATGCTTGCACATACGTGACTTTTGCATGTGTACTAGAGCTTGTGTGTAACTATTGGTTTATTAGTTCTTGCACATAAGTGACTTGTTGTGCATGTGTAATAGTGCTTGTATAACTGTTGGTGTATTAGTGCTTGCACATAAGTGACTTGTGCATGTATAATAGTGCTTGTGTATAACTGTTGGTGTATTAGTGCTTGCACATAAGTGACTTGTGCATGTGTACTAGTGCTTGTGTATAATGGTTGGTGTATTAGTGCTTGCACATAAGTGATTTGTGCATGTGTAATAGTGCTTGTGTAACTGTTGGTGTATTAGTGCTTGCACATAAGTGACTTGTGCATGTGTACTAGTGCGTATGTATAATTGTTGGTCTATTAGTGCTTGCACATAAGTGACTTGCGCATGTGTACTATTGCTTTTGTATAACTGTTGGTGTATTAGTGCTTGCACATAAGTGATTTGTGCATTTGTAATAGTGCTTGTGTGTACATGTTGGTGTATTAGTGCTTGCACATAAGTGATTTGTGCATGTTTACTAGTGCTTGTGTCTAACTGTTGGTGTATTAGTGCTTGCACATAAGTGACTTGTGCATGTGTACTAGAGCTTGTGTATAATTGTTGGGGTATAAGTGCTTGCCCCAAAGTGACTTGTTCATGTGTACTAGTGCTTGTGTGTAACTGTTGGTGTATTAGTGCTTACACATAAGTGACTTGTGCATGTGTACTAGTGCTTGTGTATAATTGTTGGTGTATTAGTGCTTGCACATAAGTGATTTGTGCATGTGTAATAGTGCTTGTGTGTACTTGTTGGTGTATTAGTGCTTGCGCATAAGTGACTTTTGCATGTGTAATAGTGCTTGTGTGTAATTGTTGGTGTATTAGTGCATGTGTACTAGTGCTTGTGTATACTTGTTGGGGTATTAGAGCTTGCACATAAGTGACTTGTGCATGTGTAATAGTGCTTGTTTGTAACTGTTGGTGTATTAGTGCTTGCACATAAGTGACTTGTGAATGTGTACTAATGCTTGTGTATAACTATTGGTGTATAAGTTCTTGCACATAAGTGACTTGTGCATGTGTACTAGTGCTTGTGTATAACTGTTGGTGTATTAGTTCTTGCACATAAGTGACTTGTGCATGTGTACTAGTGCTTGTGTGTAACTGTTGGTGTATTAGTTCTTGCACATAATTGACTTGTGCAGTGTACTAGTGCTTGTGTATAACTGTTGGTGTATTAGTGCTTGCACATAAGTGACTTGTGCATGTGTACTAGTGCTTGTGTATAACTGTTGGTGTATTAGTTCTTGCACATAATTGACTTGTGCATGTGAACTAGTGCCTGTGTATAACTGTTGGTTTATTAGTTCTTGCACATAAGTGACTTGAGAATGTGTACTAGTGATTGTGTATAACTGTTGGTGTATTAGTGCTTGCACATAAGTGACGTGTGCATGTGTACTAGTGCTTGTGTATAACTGTTGGTGTATTTGTGCTTGCACATAAGTGACTCGTTTATGTGTACTAGTGCTTGTGTGTAACTGTTGTGTATCAGTTCTTGCACATAAGTGACTTGTGCATGTGTACTAATGCTTGGGTGTAACTGTTGGTGTATTAGTTCTTGCACATAAATGACTTGTGCATTTGTACTAGTGCTTGTGTATAACTGTTGGTGTATTAGTTCTTGCACATAAGTGACTTGTGCATGTGTAATAGTGCTTGTGTGTAACTGTTGGTGTATTAGTACTTGCACATAAGTGACTTGTGAATGTGTACTAGTGCTTGTGTATAACTGTTGGTGTATTAGTTCTTGCACATAAGTGACTTGTGCATGTGTACTAGTGCTTGTGTATAACTGTTGGTGTATTAGTTCTTGCACATAATTGACTTGTGCATGTGTACTAGTGCTTGTGTGTAACTGTTGGTGTATTAGTTCTTGCACATAAGTGACTTGTGCAGTGTACTAGTGCTTGTGTATAACTGTTGGTGTATTAGTGCTTGCACATAAGTGACTTGTGCATGTGTACTAGTGCTTGTGTATAACTGTTGGTGTATTAGTTCTTGCACATAATTGACTTGTGCATGTTAACTAGTGCTTGTGTATAACTGTTGGTTTATTAGTTCTTGCACATAAGTGACTTGAGAATTTGTACTTGTGCTTGTGTATAACTGTTGGTGTATTAGTGCTTGCACATAAGTGACGTATGTATGTGTACTAGTGCTTGTGTATAACTGTTGGTGTATTAGTGCTTGTACATAAGTGACTCGTTTATGTGTACTAGTGCTTGTGTGTAACTGTTGGTGTATCAGTTCTTGCACATAAGTGACTTGTGCATGTGTACTAGTGCTTGTGTATAGCTGTTGGAGTATTAGTGCTTGCACATAAATGACTTGTGCATTTGTACTAGTGCTTGTGTAAAACTGTTTGTGTATTAGTTCTTGCACATAAGTGACTTGTGCATGTGTACTAGTGCTTGTGTGTAAGTGTTGGTGTATTAGTGCTTGCACATAAGTGACTTGTGCATGTGTACTAGTGCTTGTGTATAACTGTTGGTGTATTAGTTCTTGCACATAAGTGACTTGTGCATGTGTACTAGCGTTTAGGTGTAACTGTTGGTGTATTAGTTCTTGCACATAAGTGACTTGTGCATTTGTACTAGTGCTTGTGTGTAACTGTTGGTGTATTAGTTCTTGCACATAAATGACTTGTGCATTTGTACTAGTGCTTGTGTATAACTGTTGGTGTATTAGTGCTTGCACATAAGTGACTTGTGCATGTGTACTAGTGCTTGTGTATAACTGTTAGTGTATTAGTTTTTTGCACATAAGTGACTTGTGCATGTGTACTAGTGCTTGTGTGTAACTGTTGGTGTATTAGTGCTTGCACATAAGTGACTTGTACATGTGTACTAGTGCTTGTGTATAACTGTTGGTGTATTAGTGCTTGCATATAAGTGACTTGTGCATGTGTACTAGTGCTTGTGTATAATTGTTGGTGTATTAGTGACTCGTTATGGTCTGGGATATGAGATTACATTTTTATGAATTCAATTCGATATTGTGCTAGTCCAATCTTTTACCTTTAGAAGTCTATTTTTGATGATGGACACCGCTGGAAAAATCATAACAAATACTCCTTTATTTACTTCCCTACACCCTCCATACTCCTCAGATGAAATAATTTTCATTCCTTCCTTCCTTACCAAAACACCATCCGTAACAAGATATCTCCACCCAACCTAACTAGAAATTTTTATTGTCCATGGGACAAAAACGTATGGCTCCCCCACTAGCCCGAACAGCCATAATTGACGACTCTGGGTCCAACCGTCCTCTATTGATCTGAGATGGTTTTGATATTCAATATCCCTGTGACTGTATCTACTATCTGTATCAGTAAGACCACATAAAAATATGTGTGGTTCAGGTAACCCGACCGACCCTATTTGTTTAAGGGGCCGACCCTAAAACTTTTTATGCAAAAATTAAAAAATTAAAAAATAAAAAAATAATTAAAAAAAAATAAAAAATAAATTATTTTTTTTTTTTTAAAAATAATAAAAAAAAAAGATTAAACAAAAAAATCAATAGGGGTCATCTACTTGTCATGACCAACCATCCTTCCAAGTTTGAGGACCCTAGGTCTAACCATTCTCTAGTTATTGATCGGACATCGTTTTGATAGTCAATGTCACCGCAACCTTGACCTTTGACCTAGTGACCCCAAAATCAATAGGAGTCATCTACTTGTCATGACCAACCATCGTTTTAAGTTTGAGGACCCTAGGTCCAACCATTCTCTAGTTATTGATCGGACATCGTTTTGATTAGTCAATGTCACCGCAACCTTCACCTTTGACCTAGTGACCCCACAATCAATAGGGGTCATCTACTTGTCAGGACCAACCATCCTTCCAAGTTTGAGGACCCTAGGTCCAACCATTCTCTAGTTATTGATCGGACATCGTTTTGATAGTCAATGTCACCGTAACCTTGACCTTTGATCTAGTGACCCCAAAATCAATAGGGGTCATCTACTTGTCAGGACCAACCATCCTTCCAAGTTTGAGGACCCTAGATCCAACCATTCTCTAGTTATTGATCGGACATCGTTTTGATAGTCAATGTCACCGTAACCTTGACCTTTGACCTAGTGACCCCAAAATCAATAGGGGTCATCTACTTGTCATGACCAACCATCGTTCCAAGTTTGAGGACCCTAGGTCCAACCACTCTCTAGTTATTGATCGGACATCGTTTTGATAGTCAATGTCACCGCAACCTTCACCTTTGATCTAGTGACCCCAAAATCAATAGGGGTCATCTACTTGTCATGACCAACCATCGTTCCAAGTTTGAGGACCCTAGATCCAACCATTCTCTAGTTATTGATCGGACATCGTTTGTGACACATACAGACAGACACGCAGAGAAACAGACAGACAGAAAGCACAAACTTAATATGGCTCCCCTACCACACTTTGTGTGGGGGAGCCATAATGAACGCATCTTTTGAAGAAGACCCCACGTGGATCTGTCAGTCAGTTTTATTCACGTTAAAAATGAATATCACACGCATTCGAATATTTGAAGATGTGATATCTCCCTTACCCTTCTGAATACGTCATATTGAATTGGTGATAACAGTCATTCGAATATGTACTATCACATATTTATATAATGAGGTAAAACACAATTATCTTTGTTCAAATCCCAGATTTGTTGGTGTTGGTTAATATGTTCTTGAGTATGTTTCTAAGTAAAACGGCGACTCATAATAAGGAAGCGTATGCGTACTTTAACTTACAACAAACTATCTAGAGGGGGTGCAATACAGTCAAATGTTTTTTGTTGATATTATTTCTGCATACTCTTGTCCATTATTATATTGTTCACATTCGTAATCATATTTATAAACAAGAGGTTCAAGAGGGCATGTGGACGCTCCGCGTGCTAAAATGGCTATTCTGTCAAGGGTTGTCGTCATAAAATGCCCATTAATACTTCTTTTAAAAAAGTGCGATGCCTTACTCATAACAAAGGTTATTTGAGGGATAACGAATTTTCTATATTTAGTTACAATGACCTTTATCCTAGCAAGAAAACGCAATCCCAACTTTGCTTTTCATATAAGATACCTACCCAGAAATTTCTCACTGCTAACAAAAGTTATTAAGAGGAAAACATTTTCTGTTTTTAATAACAGCGACCTTGACCTTGAACCCAGTGGCCCCAAAATGCATCTTCATTTCCAGATAACTACCTAACCAGCAACTTTTTCGCAATACTTCACTCCTAACAACAGTTACTGAGCCGAAACCGTTTTGTTTTTTAATAACAGTGACCTTGACCCCAACCTCTCTTTTCCATATAAGCTACTATCCTGCAAGTTTTATCGCGATACATATGTCCTAACAAAGGTTATTGAACGGAAAAGTTGTTTTCTATTTCTATTAACAGTGACGTTGACCTTGATACCCAGTGACCCCAAAAGCAGCCCAAACCTTCCATTTCGTATAAGCTATATACACAGCAAAGTTTGTCTCAATATCTTACTCCCAAAAAATGTTATTGAGGGGAAATCGTTTTTATGTTTTTTAGTAACAACGATCTTGACCTAGACCCCAGCGACCCCAAATGCAATCCCAACCTTTCTGTCCATATAAGCTACCTACCCAGCAAGTTTCGTCGCAATACCCTACTCCTAACGAAAGTTACTGTGCGGAAACCATTTTTCTATATTTAGTTACAGCGAGCTTGACCTTGATTCCAGTAGCCCCAAATGCAAATACCAACCTTCCTTTCCATATAAGCTACCTACACAGCAAGTTTCGTGGCAATATCACATTCCAAACAAAATATATTGATCGGAAACCATGCATCTGACGCCACACACACGCCCGCCAGCACGCCAAACGACATATTGCAAACTAAAACCTCCAAAGGAAAATCTGTTTAAAGAAGAAAAATAAAGAAGAAAAAATAAATATCAATTTACCAAACAAAAAGAAAGTTGCTATTACTGTTCCGATTTGGTTAGTTTTTGAACTCGTCCGAGCTTTTATTGATATTAAAATACTAACAAAGTTTGGTAATGAAGATCGTATCGCGCAAACAAGCCAAACGTTAAAGGACGACGGACGAACGGACGACGGACAACTCGCCATCCCATAACCTTTACTGGCATTCGGCCTTCGACCAGTAGAGCTAAGAATCAATGTTTCATTCATTAAAACACGAACTAGGGTATATTTATAGAAAGACATAATATGAATGGGTTATAGCCTACATTTATATGCGAAGATGTATGATTTGATGGATGTTATTAATTAAGTGGTTTCATATTGGCCCAGTTATTTGTCCAAGGACTGCCATATTGACCCAAGGCCGAAGGCCGCGGGCCAATATGACAGTCCGAGGACCAATAACTCGGACAATATGAAACCACTTAATTAATGACAATTTTATTAATTAACAGCCACTACAGTATAATTTGTTTTTAATCAAATTATTTTGACATACTTTGCGTTTATTTATAGTAGCGTTAATTACATGTATATGTCAAAAAGCAGCGTGAATGACGTCACTTAAATCTCGTATTGGCGAGTTTCTTCATATTGGCCTTATTTTTTTCATATTGGCCGACTTCCGTTTCATATTGACCGAGTTTGCGTCGTATTGTGTGTAGAGTTTCTAGTAAAACAAGGCTAATATAGTTAAGTTAATTAATAAATTGTGTTATTGCCACATCACCTCTTTAGGAAATGATGGTGAAATAAACTCAGAAAATACTTCATCGCCCCGACTATTAAAAATAATGGTAAATCCATAACAGAACGAAATTTCGTCGATATCAAATTAAAACGTGCAAATCTCGGGTTAAATCTCAAGGTTAAAATTTTGGATTTCGAAAATTATTCTGCAAACACATTAGCTGTGGTATGGCTAGAAACGTCTTCAGAATAATTGTCATGCAATACCAAAGACAGTCCGATGCCTATCGTTGGTCATTTACTTTGTTATATCTTGTGTTATGGATTTAGTGTTATTAATGCTGCATATTCCTATCCGTTTGTTACCTTTGTAAGTTTGATTGCTTAAGTTATCTGTTATAAATATACAAAATCCGGTCTTCAAGGTCAAGGTCACACTTGGAGGTCAAAAGTCAAATTGTGTCCGGTCAATAACTCTAGCATTCATGGACGGATTTTCAAATAACTTGGCACAAATGCTCACCACAAGAAGACGATGTGTCGCGCACAAAATCCAGGCCTGTGGCCCCAAGGTCAAGGTCACACTTAGAGGTCAAATGTCAAATCATGTCCGGTCAATAACTTGTGCATGCCTGGACGGATTTTCAAATAACTTGGCACAAGTGCTCACCACAACCAAACGACGTGTCGTGCACAAAATCCAGGTCCATGGCGCCAAGGTCAATGCCATACATATAGAGGTCAAAGGACACTTCGGTGGCAGTGATATTAACGTTTTGCATGTTTTCCAGCATATCGGATGTTGGCGCGCGTGAATTTTATCTCGACCCTAGGGTGAGATGGAAATATCTAGCCCCGGTAAAATGGCGGATATCCTTGTCCGATAAAAAATACTTCTATTCCCTATCTTCACCGGATACCCATGAAAGATTCTTATAATCTCCCATGTTTTCTATGGTACGGCCCTGTGTGTAATTTCTACATTGCCTCTTAAAGACATCTAGGGATATTTCACTAACAAATAAAATAACATGTATCTTTTATAAACGATGATGAACTAATCTCGTAATTTACGGCGTTTCTGTACATCATATGCCGGACTATCATGCATTAGTCACTTACATACAAGCAAATGTCAGTAAAAATATTACAATAGCAGTAATAACCAAGCACTAGTCACTAGTCAACGTGTGTTTTTATTTAAATACTTTTCCATAGCTGTTTTTAAACTTTAGATCAAGCGATTTGAGCACAATAAAAAGATTTTCAGAGAAACCACTCCGCAGATTGTGAACTTCCTTACATCAAAAGGCATTAAAAAGGGGTCCAACAATAAATTTACATTTGTTAAAATATGATTTATATAATAAAACTACTCGATTTCTTACTTTGACGGTGCATTTTATGGCTCCGCTAATGATTTACCGGCTCCACTCGTGGTGAATATAGCTGTACAGTGAGTTTAGCACGCGTGACAGTGCAATTGTGCCGTTCGGTATTGTTACAGGTCAAATAAAAGCAAAAGTTTGCAATAAGCTTGTCTTGATGCGTTTGCGTGGTAAGGTTGTATATAGCGTATATAGTAATAACTAGTTATAGATAAAGCTTGACGCCTATTGCAAATTGTCAAATTGTATTAACAACGTTTCCTGAATTTTGTGTTGACCAAAGTAAATTATTCCCAGCGTTGCCATAAGCTTAATTGAATTGAATGTTGTTTAACGGCTCATCAACACAGTACAGGTTATTTAGAGCCGCCCCAGAGAGAGGGGAAGGATGCATAGGAATCCTGGAACCGTGCCCTACTCTTATTATCGAATAGGTTCCTATGGTTCTTTAACGTGCTCGGAGGATAGACCGATACACGAGACCGCCCGGTTTACGTCCCCATCCGACGGACGAGGCTAAGGGAAAGCCATAGGCTTCAGCACAAAATTATAGATATTTAAGCCAGTAAGACAAAAACTGTATTTTCTCAAATATTTCAATTAAATTCTCAAAACGGTTTATACATAAGAAGGATTTTTTATTTCAAAAACCATGTAAATAAGGAATACTGCAGTTGCTATCACAGAATTTAAATGACAACCCCAAGCTTGAATGTACGTGCTTTACTGTTTTTGTTCATGGTCAATGACGTTATGTGACTTATTTATGGTGAATATTTGATTTAGCTATACCTTAGATACTTTTCAATATAGTAATGCTTCTACACACGTTAAGCTCTTTTGCTATGTATTCAACCAATGCAAAATCCTGGAACGACCTACAGTACAGTAACTATGAAAATTCACCGACTTGCACTTGAATGCACTGCCACTTGATACAATATTTCATAACATTTAAGCTATCCTTGAATATATATATATATATCCCACGTAGAGCAGGTTAGTTAAATCGGGGAAATAGTGAGGTAATTGGTAAGCTAACATGTGTTTCTCATTAAAACTATCCGTACATGATGTGATGCTACGGTTTTATTCTAAACAATGCGCATTTGTACATTCTATTGACCTTTTGATCTTCATTTCGACATCTTGTATATGTCATATAAATTCACTGAAAGATTTCCAGATGTATAGATGATATTTGTTGTTTTGAAGTGAATAACTGATTTTATTTCATCGAGAAGTGTGAAAAGTTCATATTTTCACGAATGCAAAGCAGGACAAAGCAACACATTTTCATTCTTACTATTGTTTTAGTATATAATAATGTGTGTTATTAAAAGAGTATGAACGGGGAAATTTGGAAATCGCCTAACACGATAAATATCCAAAACTGGTTGTCCCAATACTATAACTTTTGCAATACATATGACGTGAGCGTATTCAAACATCCTTACTTTAGGTTTGAGAACATGTTAGAAGTTTGATATTCATGAGAAATTCAAAAAAACAGCAATTAACAAGGTGACTGTTATCTTGTTCAGATGACAAGCATTTTGTATTGTTTTGTTTTACTCGTTTGTTTTTGACTTTAGGGAATGTTTAGTGAGGAACTTTTCATACATAGGTATCACTGCTTTATTAATGCATACATGTTGCATATTTTAAAACTTCTTTTGCTAAATTTGTCATTAAATATTGATTGTTTTCAAAAAAAGATGTGCACACTATCTTTCTATTCGATAATAAGAGTAGTACACGGTTCCCGGATGAGCCGTTAAAAACATTTAATTTTAACTCGGTATATTTAACCAATCTTTGAATTTGAACGACAGTACTCTTTAACCACGTTTTAAATCATGTGGATAGAAAATCTAAACTACTTACTATTATTGAGTGTTTATATTGGTTGTGTATTATGTAGTTCTTTCTATGCAAGTTCAAAATTAATGTTGTTGTATGTTTATGGAGAACCATATTGTAAATTGTCATCTAGCATCAGTATCATAATGTCATTAAGCACGTTTAAAATGTTCTAACTCCTTCATCAATATAGTGACAATATACTTGTTTTCAACAACGTTTATCATATTTTAAATAAAACATTCTGTGCATATCGCTATGTTTATAAGCAACTGTATACATAATTATCTGCACAAAGTGCTTGGCATCTAGGCTACGGGTAGTACTATTTTTAATGTCATTCGTTGTCTAGTAATTGTTTACCTTAAACAATAATATGTAAATAATGAAAGCATGATTAATGATTGTCAATTATTTTAATATAATTACCCATAGTGTCGACATACGAACGTTGTTCCTCCGATCCTCTATATATTTAATATCACTGACTAACCTAAATATATTACTGACATAATACTGATACAATACTGACATGTGTATAAGCCCAAGTTAATCTATAGTATAAGAGGGTCATTAAATAATATTTAAATTAATGAAAATGACGATAATGTTAGGAACTGGAGGGTTAATAGTTGCTTAAAAAATTAAAATAACATATACTCTCGGAAAATGTCTTTAAAAATACTTCAAAGGCACAGTATATCTATGTATGGAGAAAATGAAAAAACAAATAATGTAAAAGTAGGTAAAGGCATTCACACTGACCAATTGTTCGGAGCGCTTGTTTCAGCTAAAGGTTTTTCGCACTTTTCAGACAAAGTTTAAGATTAATCTAAATAAATTGTATATCAATGAAACAACCACTTTCAGTGGTAAATAAAAATACCTTACTTTTCAAAATCGGCTGAGAAATAAGACTTCATGTTTCAAATTGAACGATATTTTTGTTGCATCAAACATTTAAAGAAAAAAGAAATTATCCAAAAACGCGGGTTTGATGTGAGTAATGAATGAATGTATTGATTAAGACACTGTGGACGTTTTGTGGCACAATATTAAGGCTAACTGAAATTATTTGAGATTTATTCATTTTCTGCTGTCCCAGCACCATGAGATTTATATGAAAAAACACCCCACCAAAAAAAAAGCATTTTGATCGTAAAATATTTATTTTATCAACCAATAAAAAAATCCAGTTAAAATGATATATAATGTATGCACCTAATATTAAAATTGCTAATAGTAATGTTGAACACCTCCTTTGGCTGAAACAAGCGCCCCTAACAATACATATGACGCGAGCATGTTGCTATAATATAGATGAAAGTGTTTATTATGTAAATGTTTAAATGTTTGGCAGTTGTTTTGTGAGAAATGAACTAAATGACTAAACTGCTTTTGAAATCGTGGGTTTAAAATTCCATGTTGATCTTGACAAAATGATTTTATGTCTACAAATTACTTATATTTATACCCAAACATCTGCTAATGCTCTTTCTATCTCTCTAAGTTAGCCCATGTCACAAACAGTTAGGCAAGTTATTTTCTTTGTCAGTGAAATATCAGAAGGCAGCCGTCTACAAATTACTTATATTTATACCCAAACATCTGCTAATGCTCTTTCTATCTCTCTAAGTTAGCCCATGTCACAAACAGTTAGGCAAGTTATTTTCTTTGTCAGTGAAATATCAGAAGGCAGCCGTCTACAAATTACGTATATTTATACCCAAACATCTGCTTATGCTCTTTCTATCTCTCTAAGTTAGCCCATGTCACAAACAGTTAGGCAAGTTATTTTCTTTGTCAGTGAAATATCAGAAGGCAGCCGTCTACAAATTACTAATATTTATACCCAAACATCTGCTAATGCTCTTTCTATCTCTCTACGTTAGCCCATGTCACAAACAGTTAGGCAAGTTATTTTCTTTGTCAGTGAAATATCAGAAGGCAGCCGTATACAAATTACTTTTATACCCAAACATCTGCTAATGCTCTTTCTATCTCTCTAAGTTAGCACATGTCACAAACAGTTAGGCAAGTTATTTTCTTTGTCAGTGAAATATCAGAAGGCAGCCGTCTACAAATTACTTATATTTATACCCAAACATCTGCTAATGCTCTTTCTAACTCTCTAAGTTAGCCCATGTCACAAACAGTTAGGCAAGTTATTTTCTTTGTCAGTGAAATATCAGAAGGCAGCCGTCTACAAATTACTTATATTTATACCCAAACATCTGCTAATGCTCTTTCTATCTCTCTAAGTTAGCCCATGTCACAAACAGTTAGGCAAGTTATTTTCTTTGTCAGTGAAATATCAGAAGGCAGCCGTCTACAAATTACTTATATTTATACCCAAACATCTGCTAATGATCTTTCTATCTCTCTAAGTTAGCCCATGTCACAAACAGTTAGGCAAGTTATTTTCTTTGTCAGTGAAATATCAGAAGGCAGCCGTCTACAAATTACTTATATTTATACCCAAACATCTGCTAATGCTCTTTCTATCTCTTTAAGTTAGCCCATGTCACAAACAGTTAGGCAAGTTATTTTCTTTGTCAGTGAAATATCAGAAGGCAGCCGTCTACAAATTACTTATATTTATACCCAAACATCTGCTAATGCTCTTTCTATCTCTCTAAGTTATCCCATGTCACAAAAGTTAGGCAAGTTGTTTTCTTTGTCAGTGCTATATCAGAAAGGCAACCGTCTACAAATTACTTATGTTTGTACAGTACAAACATATGAATCAAATAGACGAGACTACTGATCACCGACTCTTTCTGAAAGTCTGTGGAGAAATTGTTTCTAAAGCCTGGCAATCTTAAAGCAAATTCTGTTTTTTGTAACATAATCGTACAATAAATTCAATTGAAAATATTATTTAAAAACCAAATACCGATATATGAAGATGGACGGCGATATATAGATATATATAACACACTATTGACAGGAGCTGGTGTGTAATAAAAAAAAACTACAACATATAAAATTATATTGCAGCAAAGTCACATTGTTGTTTCTTTAACAGGATTCATTTAAATTTATATGCTGAACCTTTTTTAGCAATCCTTGAAAAAGACGACTAAAGTACATAAGCGCCGTCAGCTCTTGACTGATTCACATGATAGAATATTAGAATCTGAACTTATTATTACTTATTACACAACTTAAAATAACAGGTCCCACTTTGTACATTTTGTAACGCAGAACCGAAACCATGGTGCATTGATGGATGGGTGAATGGATGAATAAAAAAAGAAAAACATAAGTTCAAACACAATAAAAACATCATACATGTTAATGTCGTCACATGAATAATAATAGTAATACATAATCTTGCTTAACGGCTTTTTCAATGACCCATACAAGCACTTTAGTGTTATCATGAACTTTGTTTTATCAAAAGACCACTACAAATTATCTGATAAACTGTACTACACTAGACGACACGTATGAGTACTACGATTTTAAATGCTATGTATGTTTCATCATAATTTGCTCAAAGTTTTAACACATTTTTAAAGCGGTGAATGAATGTATCCGATTATCAAACTGATTATATACTCGATAAAAAAAGTTTTGGACCAGGGTATATAAAGTCATATACAAATAAAACTAGTGGACAGAATTTAAGTATCTTTTTTTCGTAACCAAGGTCTACCCTACCCGGTTAATTTGGTACCAGAAACATTAAATTCCAAACAAGTTTTGATTTTAAAAAAATATCGCGAACACACGAAGGGTCTGTAAAAAATGTTGCAAAGTCCATTAAAAGTAACAGTTACGGACATATTCGAGTAACCAATAAAAAGATTATCATTTTTTCGCAAACTTTCATTGTAAACGATAATTATTGTTGATTGTTGATCTATTGTGAATTATCAACTGAGATAATAAGGGTTATGGTCGAATGGCAAGGTACAGCGATCATTGTACGGGTTCGAACACTGCCATGGTCCAAAACTTCTTTTACAGAGTATATATTTCCAATTAGTTGATGAATCTGTTGTAACGTGTTCCGTCTTCGTATAATATTTTACAAATATATTTATGATTGGGTATAAACAAAATAAAGTTCAAATGATTGTTATTTAGACACGAATTAATCATTATTTAATTAAGTATTATCTCCCACTTTAAACCTGTTTCACACGTGCATCCCATTTAAATATAATTCATTTGCTCGAAATCACATCTGCGACGCATCATACAACATATACCTGTCTCCCAGCAACAGCTTTCATTCAAACCACAGAAATAAGCTGAAAACTTCTGAGATACACTACGATCCGGTACAGATTAATGGAAAGAGCACTCAACAACGCTTAGTAAACACTGCAACTCTGAGAGTCAGCTTCAACCAAACTAAAATGACCCCTCGCGAAGAATTGTGACCCCATAGAATAACGACCCCCGGTCATTATTTTTTAAAGAATAGTGACCCCCGGTCATAATATTATGACCCACGGTCATTATATTTTAAAGAATAGTGACTTTTTAAAGAATAGTGAAGTTTGAGAGCTTTCCAAACACATGTGGCTTTCTTTTTCAGGCAACAAATCCCAGTCACTCTGTTGATTTTAGATAGCTGTTCAACGTTTGAAGCGTACCGCAGTGGCAATAACAAAGGGTCATTACATTTGACCTCAATAGGTACAAAAACTGTCGTAATGAACTCTTGAATTGCTAACGGATTTTGCAAAGCATGGTAAATAACTGCACCAATATATCAATATGATGAACAAGAGCTCGCTCGACTTCTCACAAAGCTTTTTTGTATATTATCACCCATCTCAAGGGTCACAATTGTGGGGAAAATCTTAAAAGGGCTTATAAGCGGACGCGCACGTGAGGTTCTCTTCCTGGTTGAAGGTTTTGTCAAATTTCCTGGAGTAACACGAAAACAAATTTTCTTCATGAAATTTGTAAGTACTACTACTTCTTCGAAAGCAGCAGCAACAGTAGCAGCAGCAGCAGCAGCAGCAGCAGCAACAACAACAACAACTATTAGCAATAATAACACTTGTAGTAGTTAATATTCAGTTAGTGATCGACTAGATGGGGGTCAATATTTTATAGATATCATCAAGGGGGGTCATTATTTTTTAACGGGGGTCATTATTTTTTAACGGGGTCAGTATTTTATAGAAAAGGGGTCACTTTTTCTAAAGAATAATGACCGGGGGGTCGTTATTCTATGGGGATCACTTTACTTCGTTACACCGGTGCAAGGATGCGTGAGAGGCGTTGCACTTCAAATTAGGCCTAAATTAAAATATATGTTTATACCAACCTTACTAACGCACTATTTATATAACTCACTTATTTGCACTCGGTTTGATGTGTCTATCATAGTTTATTTAAAATTGGAAAGGAAAAACAACATATGATATGAATTTGAAACGGTCATTTATTTATTAAATGACATATTTGGAAGTTTTCAAAATATACAAAACATGTTAAAGATCATTCCTTGAACTATATGAAATAATAGTTAGTAACATCAAATGTGGGGATCTATATAAACGCCACATATTGCTGCACAATCTATGTCTACTTATCTTGAAGTAGATGTGCAAGCAATAACCCCCATCAGCAACAGTGGGTGTAAGTAAGAAGCAAAGAAATGTTTACATATTTAGAATGTATACTCACATGACTAGATGGTATTAACAAACCTTGTTTGACTAGAGTGAAATAACATGACTAGTATAGCAATTGTAAGTATCAAACTGGTTTGACAAGACTAGTATAGCAATTGTAAGTATCAAACTGGTTTGACTAGAGTAAATGAGCACGACTAAAATAACATAGTAATTAACATTCTTATTTGACTGGAGTGAACTAACATGGCTAAAAATTCTGAAAGTACAAAGAAATATAAACAGATCGGACAGGGAAAGTAGCATTCAAGGAGGTCAGTCAACCACAAAACACAGAAACAAACACTCAAACAGACAAACAAGAAGGCAAAAGTAATAATAAATACAAACTACATCACAAACATAAAAGGGTTGACAATAGGGCTACCGCCTTGGAACGGCCAGTGGCAAAGTAGGCCACTGGGGGTTTAAACCGGTTCTAGAGTGCACCAAACCTCACACTTACCCTACTGTCATCCCATTAAAACAGGACAGTGTAAATAAAGAAATCCCGCTATGATCTAATCTCTAACCCACAATGCAGCATCCGTAAGCAATATAAGTAAAACACAAATATGCTCGTGTAAATATAATATAAAACAAGAGCTGTCGGAGAAAAACGCAGCTCGACTATTCGATTTTTCAGAGAATAATAAATTTATAGCTATTATATACCATCAGAAAACAAGGCTACAACAATGTGGGTGGGGTTGGGAGCACAACATAACTATGTGTAAGAATTGATCAAAACTACACAGAAATATGTATTTTTTTTTTTTTAAAAATCGAGATTTGAGTGGGGTACGGGATGGGGGTGGGAGAGAGGCGGGGTGGATGGTGAGGGAGTGGGGGTGGTGAGGGCAACATATATGTGTAAGAAGCTATGTAATAATTCACCAAAACAACACAAAATATGAAGAAGAAAAAATAATTAAAAAATCGAGTTTGAGTGGGGATGGGGTAGAGGCGTGTGGTGAGGAGGGCAACATGTGAAAGAATTGACTAAAACAACAAAGAAATATGTAAAAAAATATATAGTTTCAAGTGGGGGTGGGGTGGGTTAGGGGGAAAGCGGGGGGGGGGGAGGTGGGAGTAAGTTGGGGCTGGGGGGGGGGGGGTGCAACATATATGTGTAAGAATTGACTAAAACAACACAGAAATATGTAAAAAAAATATATATATAGTTTCAAGTGGGGGGAGCGTGGGAAGAGGCGGGAGTGAGTTGGGGGCGGGGGGAGGAGGGTGCAACATCTATGTGTAAGAATTGACTAAAACAACAAGGAAATATGTAAAAAAAAAAAATCAAGTGTGGGTGGGGAGGGGGTGAGAGGCGGGGGTAGGTGGGGTGGTTGTGGGTGTGGGGGGGGGGGGGGGGCAACATATATGTGTAAGAATTGACAAAAGCAACACAGAAATATAAAAAAATATATATAATAGTTTCAAGAGGGGGTGGGGGTGGGTGGAGCGGGGGTGAGAGGCAGGAGTGGGTTGGGGGAGGGGGGATGGGGCAACAAATATGTGTAAAAATTGACTAAAACAACAAAGAAATATGTAAAAAAAACATAAAAAAAAGTTTCAAGTACGGGGCAGAGTGGGGGTGGGTGGAGGTGATGCGATGAGAGCCGGGAGTGGGTTTGGGGTAGGGGAGGGGGGATGGATGGGGGTGGTGGCAACATATGTGTGTAAGAATTGACTAAAACAACAAAGAAATATGTAAAAAATAAATAAAAAAATCAAGTGTGGGGCGGGGTGGTTGGGGTGACGGGGTGAGAGGCTGGGGGTGGGGGGTGGGGGTGGGGAGGGTTGCAGCATATATGTGTAAGAATTGACAAAAGCAACACAGAAATATGTAAAAAAGATATAATAGTTTCCAGTGGGGTGGGGTGGGGTTGGGTGGGATGGGGTGGGGTGGGTGGGGTGGGGTGGAGTGGGTGTGAGAGGCAGGAGTGGGTTGGTGGGAGGGGGGGGGGGGAGTGGGGCAACATATATATGTAAGAATTGACTAAAACAACAAAGAATTATGTAAACAAAAAAAAAAATCAAGTCTGGGGCGGGGTGGGGGTGGGGGGTGATAGGGTGAGAGGCGGGGGTGGGGTGGATGGGGGCGGGGAGGGTTGCAACATATATGTGTAAGAATTGACTAAAACAACACAGAAATATGTAAAAAAAAAAAAAAAAAAAAGGTGTGGAGGGAAGTGGGGGCGGGGGTAGGAGGGGGGAGAGGAGGGAGCCCATGCCCCCAATATGGGGAATAAGATGCATAATGATATAACAAATCCCAAACCAAAATTATAGATATATACATGCTTACATGCAAACCTAGATCTGCCTTTATTGCACATTTTATGTGCCATCACAATTTGGGTTTTATGGGAGCCCAGAATTTGCAGGACAAAATTACTTATCCAACCCTTTACAACATACTATAAGGAAACCAATTACCAAATATAATTCAGCTAGGACAAAAAATGTAAGAGATATAGACCTGTAAACACAGCTTACATGCAAAATTTGATGTGAAACAGACATATTTTAAGGGCTATCAGAATTTGGGTTCCTTGGGAGCCCATGGGTTACAGGAACCAAAATTGCTTATGTAGCCCTTAAGATAATGCTACAAGGAAGCCCATGAACACATTTGGTTGTGGTAGGATAAGAAATGTAAGAGATATAGACTTGTAAACACAGCTTACACGCAAACCTTGATGTGGGACGCCGACACCAACGCCGACGCCGGGGTGATTACATAAGCTCTCTTATTCTTCGAATAGTCGAGCTAAAAACAATAGCCTAGAAAGCCACAATGAAGGTACTCAATGACTTGGCAGAAGCCAGAGCAACAATAAACCATTAAGGGCACGGCAAGAAAGATCATGACCTTATTTTGGTACGCGACACATCACTATCACAAGATGTATTCACATACCAAGTTTGGTATCTCTAAGTGTTATAGTATTGAAAATACGGTCCGTACAAGCATTTTCTATGACAGATGTCACAGGTCAAGGTCACAGTGATCTTATTTTGGTACGTGACACACCGCTATCCTAAGATGTATCCACATCCCAAGTTTGTTATCTCTAAGTGTTATAGTATTGAAAATACAGTCCGGACAAGCGTTTTCTATGACAGAGGTCACAGGTCAAGGTCACAATGACCTTATCTCGGGATCTGGATGACATATTGAACATTAACAATCCTTTCTTTTCTATTATGGTTAATATTATCTATGCTTCAGCTCAACAAAGGTAACATTTCTGATACTGTCGCTCTATTCTTGATTTACATCTCTGTATTGAAAATGGGGAAATAATTACCGTAGTAAAATCTATGACAAGAGAGATGCTTTTAATTTTGACAGTGTTAATTATCCCCATTTAGATGAGAATGTATCCAGAGCTACTTCTTATGATGTTTATGTTTCTCAACTTTGTTTTGCTATAGCTTGTCGTGTTGAGGACTTTAATATTCGTAATATTTGTATAACTTGTATAACTATTATATAAAAGTAATTTAAGAACTCTTCTGCGAAAAGGACAACCTGACTTTATGGTGATGTGATTTACAAATTTCGTAAGATCTTTGGTCATAATCACTTTAATACAATATCTATTAAACGTGTTCAAACGTTTATTAAAGACGTTATGACCCCATCATTTTGCAGCGCATTGTATGTTTAGTGGTTGACCCATTTACAGCTCGCCACTATGCTTTCCTCTTTGAATATGCAATGACCGGACTGAGTGTGGATCCTATGATGACGTCTTCTTAAATCCTTACAGGACGGTAGCGTTTGAAGTTAGCGTTTGTCTTAAATATTATCATGTAGTACCCTTAATGGTTTGTTATCTTCTCTTGTTGCTCTGCCTATTAATGCTACCTTGTTTG
This sequence comes from Cyrtodaria siliqua, assembly GCA_037043455.1. Lineage (NCBI taxonomy): Eukaryota > Metazoa > Mollusca > Bivalvia > Adapedonta > Hiatellidae > Cyrtodaria > Cyrtodaria siliqua. The sequence goes on from JAWPHD010000176.1 coordinate 477,109, forward strand.
TTAGAGATTATAACCTGGCGGAGATACCTTTATTTACACTGTCCCGTTTATTGGGATGACAATAGTGTAAGAGTGAGGTTTGGTGCATCCTAGATTCTGGTTTAAACCCACAGCGGCCTGGTTTTCCACTGACCGTTCCAAGGCGCTAGCACTATTGCGAACCATTTTATGTTTGTGATGTCATATCTTGTATTTTATTCGTCTTTATAGTTGTTTGTTTCTGTGTGATTGTGGTTGACTGTCGACCTTGAATGCTACATTTTCTGTTTGATTTCTATATATAGCTGAGCTAACATTGAAGTTCAAACCATAATAGTGGACTTGGGTCATCATGAACATGTTCGGCAAATTTTATGTCTCACTAAATCTAGGGTATGTAGTCTATGATACTCTCAAGTTATGGTAACGTATGTTTCAGTCATTCTGGCGACATATTTGGAGACACAAATGTCTTAGCATACCCCATTAATAAATACTGAAAAGGGGATCCATTGGCAGCAAGATACACAAACAAGAGCATTGGCTTAAGCGATATTCTACTTTAAAGCCACAAAGATGGGGTTTGATGATCCCAAATGACCATTAAGTAATAATAACACTACTGATTTGTAGTCGGGGCGACTTTTTACGGCCGGCACACAACACTAAACAAACGCTAGTGTGAATGTCAATAAATACTGAAAAGGGGATCCCTTGGAAGCAATAAACACAAACAAGAGATAAAAGTGGCAGACTCGGTTTTATTGAGTCTGTTCATGAAAGGTAATGTAAAGTGCAACACCTCTCACACAGCCTACCACTGGCTTAAGCAATATTCTACTTTAAAGCCAAAGATTGGGCTTGATGATCCAAAAGGACCATTAAGTAATAACACTACTGATTTGTAGTCGGGGCGACAATTTACGGCCGCCACACAGCACTAAACAAAACTCTTGTGTGAATGTCAATAAATACTGAAATGGTGATTCCTTGGAAGCAACAAACACAAACACGAGATAAAATTAGCAGACTCGGTTTTATTGAGTCTGTTCATGAGATGTAATGTCGAGTGCAACACCTCTCACGACTCCTAGCACCGGCGTAAGTGATATTCTACTTTAAAGCTTGATGATCCTAAAGGATCAGTAATAATACTACTGATTTGTAGTCGGGGCGACAAGTTATGGCCGCCACAAAGCACTAAACAAAAACGTGGGAAGAAACAAACACAAGCAAGAGATAAACATAGCAGACTTGGTTTTATTGAGTCTGTTCATGAGAGGTATTAATGCTGACAATTACAAACTAGAACTATCACTGAAGGTGATGAAAACCCCCGCTCTTTTTGCTATAGCCGAAGAGGATGGGCAGAATCAAGAATATTATATGTCTAAATTATCCGTTAATTTTTTAATGCGAAAAAAAATCTAAGTAAATATAGGTCCATAATTCTGTAAAAAACATATTTCAGAAAAGAAAAATCGTTAATCCAGAGACACATCATATCATAATGTGTGAACTGAATGTCAAGTGTAATAACAATCCATGAAAAGGTTTAAAGTGAAAGCCACGAGAAGTTCATTACATAGTGAACATGTGAAGTTTCATGAAAATCTGTCGCAAAGTAGTTTCAGGGGAGTAGTCGCTACAAGTTTTTACTATATAACTCTATGTAAACAAAGATGTCCGCTGGCAGCCATGTTTAATGTCGGATCGAAATAATTTTCGACAAGGACCTACATCATGTAATGCTGATCATTTTATAAACAAGAGCTGTCGGAGAACAGTGCAGCTCAACTATTCGATTTTTCGGAGAATAATAAATTTATAGTTAGTATATACCATCAGAAAACAAGGCTACAACAATGTGGGGTGGGGTTGGGAGCACAACATAACTATGTGTAAGAACTGACCAAAACTACACAGAAATATGAAAAAAAATAAAAAAATCGAGTTTAGAGTGGGGTGCGGGATGGGGTTGGGAGAGAGGCGGGGGTGGATGGTGGGGGGAGTGGGGATGTGAGGGCAACATATATGTGTAAGAAGCTATGTAATAATTCACAAAAATATGAAGAAAAAAAAAATTAAAAAATCGAGTTTGAGTGGGGATGGGGTAGAGGCGTGGGGTGGGGAGGGCAACATGTGTAAGAATTGACTAAAACAACAAAGAAATATGCATGACTAAAACAACAAAGAAATATGCAAAAAAATAAAATCAAGTGGGGCGGGGTGAGAGGCGGGGATGGTGGGGGGGGGCGGGGATGGGGCAATATATATGTGTAAGAATTGACTAAAACAACACAGAAATATGTAAAAAAAAAAAAAGGTGTGGAGGGGAGTGGGGGCGGGGGTAGAGGAGGGTGGGGGGAGCCCATGACCCAATATGGGTGAAGTAATAAGATGCATAATGCTATGACAAATCCCAAACCAAAATTATAGATACATGTATATACATGCTTACATGCAAACCTAGATCTGCATTTATTGCATTTTATGGGCCATCACAATTTGGGTTCCATGGGAGCCCAGAATTTGCAGAAGACAAAATTACTTATCCAACCCTTTACAACATACTATAAGGAAACCAATTCCAAAATTTAGTTCAGCTAGGACAAAAAAAGTAAGAGATATAGACCTGTAAACACAGCTTACACGCAAAATTTGATGTGAAACAGACATATTTTAAGGGCTATCAGAATTTGAGTTCCATGGGAGCCCAGGGGTTACAGGAACCAAAATTACTTAAGCAGCCCTTACGATAATGCTATAAGGAAGCTAATGGCCAACTTTATTTGTGCTAGGGTAAAAATTGTAAGAGATATAGACTTGTAAACACAGCTTACACGCAAAATTTGATGTGAAATGGGGCACATTTTATGGGCTATCATAATTTGCGTTCCATGGGAGCCCATGGGTTACAGGAACCAAAATTGCTTAAGATAATGCTACAAGGAAGCCCATGAACAAATTTGGTTGTGGTAGGATAAGAAATGTAAGAGATATAGACTTGTAAACACAGCTTACACGCAAACCTTGATGTGGGACGCAGACGCCGACGCCGGGGTGATTACATAAGCTCTCTTATTCTTCGAATAGTCGAGCTAAAAAGTCCTATATCAATATCACTCATAGATTTCAAGATGTAGTTGCAACAAAAAAAATTAAATCTATTTTTAGCCATGGCAGCCATCTTGAATTTCCGTTCGACGACTTGAATTGAATTGGGGTTTTACGGGTCCTACCCATCTGCCTCTAGCGGGATTTGCAGTGGTTGTATTCTACCCCGGCAACCACAAGGGGCTCGACGACTTGAAATTTTGCTAGGATCAAAATTTGCTAGGATCAACTAGATATCCAGAGCAACATTACTGTTAAGTTTCATGAAATTCCTACATGTAGTCTCAGAGAAGTAATCGCCACAAAGTAGCATTTGTAAAATATATTTTTAGCAGTGCTGGCCATCTTGAATTTCCTACCAACCTAAAATTTTGCTAGGATCAACCAAACATCAAGAGCAACATTCCTGTCAAGTTCCATGAAATTCAATCAAGTAGTTTCAGAGGAGTAGTCGCCACACGTTGTTCCAATATAAGACTATGTAAACAAAGATGGAAGATGGCTGCTGGCGGCCATGTTTGACATCCAATCAAAATGAACTTTGGTAAGAATCAACTACATGGCGTGCCAGTCATTTCGGTAAATGATCTAAATCAATATCACTTACGGTTTTTGAGAAGTAGTCGCCACAAAATCGCACTTTTTAAAATCTATTTTAAGCCATGGCGGCCATTTTGAATTTCCCGCTGACCTGAATTATTGCTAGGATCAACTAGACATCAAGAGCAACATTCCTGTGAAGTTTCATGAAAATCCGTCAAGTAGTTTCAGAGGAGTTTTTCCAATATATCTCTTTGTAAACAAAGATGGCCGCTGGCCGCTGGTAAAGGGTCCAAATATATACTGAACCAAACAGCTAACGCGCCAGTAGACAATACCTTTAATGTATGAACTTATTATATGCCGACTGGTATCGTTGGAGACAGATGATCTGAATGAATTTTTTTTAAATTTACAGTCGTTATTGACAAGATATTTGTCTCGTTCAGAATGAAATTTGTTTTGATTTATTGATTGTTATTATTGAGATATTAAAGGTATTATCTACTGATGTTTTAGCTGTTTTGTTCAGTATATATAAATTATGGTTTTTGAGAAGTAGTCTCCACAAAATTGTATTTTGAAAGTCTATTTTTAGCCAAGGCTGCCATCTTGAATTTCTGGTTATCCAAATTTTTGCCAGGATCAACTAGATATAAAGCACAACATTCCTGTGAAGTTTCATGAAAATTCGTCGGTAGTTTCAGAGGAGTACATGCTACAGGTTTTTACTATATAACTCTATGTAAACAAAGATGGCCCCTGGCAGCCAAGTTTAACTTCGAATCAAAATGATTTTCGACAAGGACCAACATCATGTCATACTGATCATTTTAGAGAAAGTCCAATATCAATACCACTTATAGTTTTCAAGAAGTAGTCGCTACAAACTTGTTTATTTTTAGTTTTGGTGGCCATCTCGACTTTCACATCAACATGAATTGTTACTAGGATCAATTAGACAATATGGGCAACATTCCTGTAAAGCTTCTTGAAAATCCATCCAGTAGTTTCAGGAGTAGTCGTTACAAGTTTTTACTATATAACTATGTAAACAAAGATGGCCACTGGCAGCAATGTTTAGCGTCGAATAAAAATGATTCAAGAAGGAAAACATTGGAATTTTCAATAAATCAAGGGCCACAATTGTTCTGAGATGACACGGAGGCAATTCCATAATAACCCTTTCAAAGGATACATAATGGACATTTTATAAGTTGAAAACTTGAAGAAAATATGTTAAAAGTATTATGTAAATGCATTTGACCTTTGACAACTCTGTGACCTTGACCTTTCATCCAATGATCTTGAATTCAATAGATACGATCATCGTCTCAATTATAATAAAGTATGTAAGTTTGATGATGATTGGATAAAAAATGTATTAAGTTATTTACATGTTAAGAAATGCGGACGTAAACATTAACCTGATGCTAAGAGCCTATCAACACATAAATGCAATTTGAGACCATGAACTTTGACCTATAGACCCCATAAGATCCTTCAAACAGTTGAGATAAAAATATCAAATTATTTGTAAAGTTTGACCCAGGAGCTAGGTCCACAAAGGTGGGGAAGAAGCTGGTTGGATGGTTGTATCCGTCTGTTAATGCCCAGTAAGTGTATATATGGTTATATGGTAGGGATCTCAACGGTTTACAAGTTATGACCCGGGGGCTATGTCACCAGGGGTGGGGAAGGAGTGCAGGATCTATGCTGGATGGATGATTGTATCCGTGTGTTCATGCCCAGTAAGTGTATATCGACCCCTCAGAGCATCAAGGTGCTATCTGCACTTTTGGTAGATTTTGACTTTTTGTAATAAATCAATTGGAAATAGTCATATCTTGTTTGAAAAAAATAATTGGCATTATATTCCATCAATTAGCATATGTAAATTCATCAAAGTCATATCTGGATATGTTACACAAACTCCGTGCAAAAATGTGCTATTTGCATTGTTTGCATGCATTAAGGTTCTATTTGCCAAATGGCACCTTGATGCATCTGATAAATATGTGTATTTCTGAAAAATACTTAAATGTAGTTTAGTTCATATAGCTTCACCTATTTGTAAGATTTCAGTTTACACATTAATTGGGCAATTGGGAATGTGCTTTGTGACATATTATTACTAAACATACATTAACAATTGATTAAATATGGCATTTTACAAAGTATGATGATTAGAAACAAGAGGCTCAAGAGGGCCTGTAGACGCTCTACTGTGTAAAGATGTCATATTTAACCTTTTCCTATATAAACTTTGCGTCGCCATGGCGGCCATTTTGATTATTGCAAGATATCAACAAAAAAAAACTTAATAGACGCCAACCATTGAGACAGAGTTTCAACAAAATCCTTCAAAAGTTTCAGAGAAGATTTCATATTTAACCTTTCCCTATATAACTCTATGTAAACCTTGGGTCACCATGGCAACCATTTTGATTATTCGATGATAACGAAAAACACAAATTTGATAGAGGCCAACTCAAGGAACATGTATATGATATTTCACAAGAATGGAATAAGTGGTTTTGGAGATGTCGTTTGTAATTTCCTTAAATTTGACCTAGTTTTAGCCATGGTGGCCATCTTGGATGACTGGCAGCCGCAAAAAACATAATTCTGAGAGGAACTATCCCAAAGATCATTGTGATTTAAGTTCCATCAAAATCCTTCAAGCGGTTTCGGAGAAGATGTCATTTTTAAAGTTTTCCTATATAACTCTGTAAACTTTGGGTCGCTGTGGCAGCCATTTTGATGATTCGACGATAACGAAAAACACAAACTTGATAGAGGCCAACCCAAGGAACATGTTTATGACATTTCACAAGAATGGAATAAGTGGTTTCGAAGGAGATGTCGTTTGAAATTTCCTTAAATTTGACCTAATTTTAGCCATGGTGGCCATCTTGGATGACTGCCGACCGCGAAAAACATAAATCTGAGGGGACTCTCCTAAAGATCATTGTAATGAAGTTTCATCAAAATCCTTCAAGCGGTTTCAGAGAAGATGTCATTTTCAGCCTTTTCCTATATAACTCTAAGTAAACTTTGAGTCGCCGTGGCAGCCATTTTGATTATTCGACGATAACGAAAAACACAAACTTGATAGAGGCCAACCCAAGCAACATATTATGGTATTTCAAAATAATGGAATAAGTGGTTTCGGAGATGTCGTTTGAAATTTCCTTAAATTTGACCTAGTTTTAGCCATGGTGGCCATCTTGGATGACTGGCGGCCATGAAAAACACAAATCTGAGAGGGGCCCTCCCAAGTAACATTGTGATGAAGTTTCATCAAAATCCTTCAAGCGGTTTCAGAGGAGATGTCGATTTTATAAAATTGCTAACAGACAGACGGACAGACGGACGAAAAGTGATCGCATAAGCCCTCCTGGCCTTTGGTCAATAGAGCTAAAAAAACTCATATCGGACTTGATTGACAATAATCAAAATTCTACTAACTGGTTGCAAAGATGACTATAACTCTCTCTCAGTGGTTTATGCACATGACTGTGGGCTTAGAGAAACTGAGTCAGAAATTGATAGCAATGCAATGGTAAGTAATATTATATCATCATTATTACTGGATTATTCAGAAAACACATTTTTATTTATAATACATGTACATAAGGTAAAATTTTAACACATCTTGTGTAATAGATTTAATGCATTTGTTTATCTTTGTATTGTTTTAAAAGTAACAAATTAAAAATAATTTACAGTGTACAGATACTATAGTCAATACTATTATTTAAGCTGGTTAAGAACTTTTTGTAAAATATTACATGCAGGTTTAAGATGATGAGATGCCAAACTGGTCAGATAGTATGCATAACGATATATTCATAAACATAGAACAATTATGAACAAAGACAAAGAGAACTCCCTTCCTGGAGAAGATTTGCAGACATATTTAGATATGAAGACACTAGTGATAGTGAGAATGAAGCATTGGCTGCATATGCCAGAAAGAATCGTGGATTGAATTGAGTGATTCAGTCATTTGAAGCAAATAATGATGATAGTGACAATTATAACAATTATCAATAGTCAAAAGAAGATTTCAATCTATCTGATTCAAATATATCCAGTTGCTTAAATTCCTTACAAATAAATGATCTTTGAACACAGTATTGATAATGGTGATGAAATGTGATAAAATGCCATTGATTGAAAGGACTAACTATAACTAGTCCTCTGTAATGTATGTATTCATTCTCTGAACAAACTATTTTGCATTGTATTTCACCATGTTAAGGCAATAAACATGTAAATTTATGCCAAATACAGTACTGATTTGAATTGTATACAGGTAGCGATGTAGGATACAGGTATAAATTCCTTACAAATTACATTCCTGTGAAGTTTCATGGAAATCTGTCAAGTAGTTTCAGAGGAGTAGTCGCTACAAGTTTTTACTAAATAACTCTATGTAAATAAAGATGCCCGCTTGCAGCCATGTTTAACGTCGAATCAAAACGATTTTCGACAAGGACCAAAATCATGTCATGCTGATCATTTTAGAAAAAGTCCCATATCAAGATCACTTAAGAAGTAGTCGCTACAAACTTGTTTTTTAAAAATCTATTTTTAGATTTTGTGGCCATCTTGGATTTCACATCAACATGAATTTTTGCTAGGATCAACTAGACTTCATGGGCAACATTTCTGTACAGTTTCATGAAAATCCATATAGTAGTTTCAGAGGAGTAGTCGCTACAACAAAATAGTTTACGGACGGACAGACGGACGGACAGACAGACGGACGACGGACGCCGCACCACGGCATAAGCTCTGCTGATCTCTGATCAGAAGAGCTAAAAACACAAAGATATTCAAGTAAGATTCCTAATTATATGTGTTTGACATTAAACCAGACTTAGCAGACTTTTGACAAAACTTGAATATAAATTTAACACATTATAAAGATAAAAGGTGAGGAACATTGTTTTGGAGTAGAAAGTAGTTCTAAAGGTCTCACACCTCAATTAATTTTCCCATAAGTTACTGTACAGCCTTTTCAAACATCTGAGCTTCAAAGCAGGCCAGAAACATTGTTGTTGGTTTAATATCTTAAGTATAGCCAAGACCAGTAATTTAAAACAATAAAATACATCAGTTGGCCAGGTGTTTTTTTTTCTCGCTCATGTTTATGTGACCCCTATGGAAAATACAACATTCATACACTAGCCAGCTGAATATGTGGTGATTAGGTCAAACACTTCTGAAATTTGAATAAAACCTCATATGAACACGGGATTTTCTGTAGCATCTGTCTTTCATACTGCAGATGTATGCTAAAGCAAAGAAAACCCTATTTTTCAAATTAACAAGAGGTCAATTAATGACCTTGAAGCTCTACTGATTGATTTTGATTTCAGGAAGTAGTCGCTACAAACTTGTTTTTTGAAAAATTATTTTTAGCCGTGGCGGCCATCTTGAATTTCCGGCCAACCTGAAATTATGCTAGGATCAATAAGACATCAAGACCAACATTCCTGTGAAGTTTCATGAAAATCTGCCAAGTAGTTTCAGAGGACTAGTCGCTACAAGTTTTATCCTATATAACTGTATGTTAACAAAGATGGCCGCTGACAGCCATGTTTAACGTCGAATCAAAACGATTTTTGACAAGGACCAACATCATGCCATGCTGATCATTTTAGAAAAAGTCCTATATCAATATAACTTATAGTTTTCAACAAGTAGTCGCTACAAACTTGTATTTTGAAAATTTATTTTTAGCCGTGGCGGCCATCTTGAATTTTCGGCCGACCTGAAATTTTGCTAGGATCAATAAGACATTAAGAGCAACATTCCTGTAAAGTTTCATGAAAATCCGCCAAGTAGTTTCAGAGGAGTAGTCGCTACAAGTTTTTACTATATAACTCTATGTAAACAAAGATGGCCACGGCAGCCATGTTTAACGTCGAATCAAAACGATTTTCGACAAGGACCAACATCATGTCATGCTGATCATTTTAAAAAAAGTCCAATATCAATATCACTTAGAGTTTTCAAGAAGTAGTCGCTACAAATTTGTTTTTTAAAAACCTATTTTTAGATTTGGCGGCCATCTTGGATTTCACATCAACATGAATTTTTGCTAGGATCAACTAGACTTCATGGGCAACATTTTTGTAAAGTTTCATGAAAATCCATTGAGTAGTTTCAGAGGAGTAGTCGCTAAAAAAGAAAGTTTACGGACAGACAGACGGACAGACGGGCGACGGACGCCACACCACAGCATAAGCTCTGCTGATCTCTGATCAGTCAAGCTAAAAATTGCCTAAAATTGAGAAAAAATAGATTTTTTTTCTGTTTTCCTTTTGTCTCTAGGTCCGTGAGCGTTCAGGGGAGATAAAAGAGGTGTGAGAAACATAATTATGGCATAGACAATACAACATGCAGGTCAACAAAGCATCTCCAGAAAGTGTTTTTGTAAATAACACATTTAATGAAAAAAGTTTCATGGAAATCAAAGTTCCAGGTCAAAGAATAAATTACTTAATGTACCAGGTGAATTGGAACCTTGCCACACAGAACAAATACCAAAAATCGAAAGATAAGAAGGCAGATCTACTGTCGCTGTATGTTGCTGTATCGATCTTCTCACAATTTTATTATTCCTAAGCCACGCAAAGAACTGTTTAAACAATGTATTGCATATTCAGGACCAATTGTATGGAATAATCTGCCGAACGACCTAAAACAGTCGAAAACTCTAAGCAACTTCCACAATGATTGTATAAAGTTCATCAAAAATAAATGAACTGACCCTCAGTTAAATCTAAAAGCAATGTGCCACTTATTTCTTATTTAATGTTTTTGGGAGAACATTGCATGAAAGTGTTATTGTTTATAATTGCAATTCTGATTTGTTATGCTATTCTTTGTAATTGCTATGCTGATTCTAGAATGAAAATGTGCCTTAAACTTTGCAACGTTCTTGTAGGATTTAAAAATAAAAAAAATAAATAAATAAAAAAAATGTGATAACAAGAGTCTTAATAAACAACTTTTACGAGTATGACTATCTTACTATACTTTGACACAGAGGTATTTTATTTTAAATCAGCACTAATATTGTATTCAACATGAAAAACTCTTATTCATTAGTAATTATAAAAAAGGTCTGTTTTTCTCATTCTGATAGACCCTCAGGTTTTAGATCACTTTCTCCTGCATACATTGAAACAATCTTTAACCATCTAAATTATTTAACAAATCAAAATGTGTTTTCTTTTTAGCTTCAGTATTTGTATATGATGTATATAATGCATGTCTGTTCAAATTTAATTGTCAACTTTATTTTCTTTTTCTTTCTTTGTTTATATTGTAAAACTGTGTATATATGAGTAGTCGCTGCAAGGTTTTGCTATGTAACTTTATGTAAACAAAAATGACACGTTTAATGTTGAATCGAAATTATTTTCAACAAGGACCAACATCATGTCATGCTGATCATTTTAGTAAAAGTCCCATATCAATATCACTTATAGTTTTCAAGAAGTAGTCGTTACAAACTTGTTTTTTAAAAATGTCCATTTGATTTCAGTATTGAACTCAACACTGTAAAATGACCTTTTTATTTTACATCTCTATAATTCCAACCAAGCGTTGTATTTGTAGTGTCTAGCTACATTAATTTTTAATTCCAACTTGAATTTTTTCTTTTTTTTGTGTTTTATTTTTGGAGATAAAATCTTCAATTTCTTCTTCTGTCAACATTGTTCAACTTGCAGACAAAACACCAGTAAGGGAGATAAATCATGATGACTCATTGAGTTTAACTGTTAGTGTTATCTTCTCCTAGTACAAAATATGGAGTACAAAAAATATGGAATATGGTTTTGGGTCTCCGCATCTATTAAATATAGATTTAGGCACTCACATCTACATAGCAGATTGAGAACAAGTAAAAATATAGGATTGTCACATGATTAAAAGGGCAGGTAGAGATTGGCTAGAATTATAGAGGTGTGAAATAAATATTGTTTAACATCAAGGGAAAGACAAATGTCTTGATTATTTTTAACAAGGTGGAGAAGCTACAACACATTTTTGAAGGAAAAAAAAGACTAGAGAACGGCTAAGTTCTCTGTCAATTTTTAAGAACAAAATTGTTCAGAGGTGTCCAACACCCTTGAATCCGTGCCTAAGTAACAGTTGCTTCTTTGTTGGAATGTTACAAGGATCTACACATTGACTTGTTTATTTTGAATTGACCTATTCAAATTGATAAACGTAAACATAGTCGTGTTCAGCACAACTAACTAGAAGCCTTCCGTTCTCGCTATCAAACACAATAGAGATTGGCCGTTCCAAGTTTTGTACAACTATTCTGTTGTTTCTGTAGTTACTTCCACATATCTGATGGACATTCCCTGATTCAATACCACACGCATAGACGTTTCCTTCCTCGTCGATGTTTATTCCATTTATCCCACTCAACTCTCGACTTCTGTAGAACCACCCGAGATCACCATTGTAATCGAAGCACCGCAGCATATGAACTTCACTAATCAAGAGTTCACCTTCGTTTCTTGATACCAGACACCATGGCTGCTTAAGTTCAATTGCCTTAGATCGCCAATCCTGAAAGCTGTCGATCGTTTTGAGGTGTTCCCCCGTAATTACATCTCGAATCTGTACTTCTACTATACTGGTATGGCTCGTGATATACTCGTGTCGCGGTTGGTCCGTGCATAGTACTGCAACATCATATCCAGCAATATGAGTAATGCCCCTACCATAGAGTTCCGTCAGGAAGCCACCGTCACTCTCCATGTTTGTATCATAAACATTAAATCTATCAATTCTTTTCAAGTTATCATATGTTACAGCAATACTGTTTTCACCAAATCGACAAACCGAAAATGGCACATCCTGCAACAGTATACAACCCAATAATCGAAAGTTGTAATCAAACACCTTCCACCGTCCAGGAGAACAACTTGTTGAACACTAGGGAGAACAACTGATGCCAATATACTGCATGGATTCAAGTCTTCTATCTCCGAGATTGTATATGCTCCAGCGGGTACTATATAACGTTCCATCAAAGATAAAGGCTTCTGTGAATATTGCGCAGTTGCTCCTTTGTCACAAGCACTTCTTTTTCCCACACGATTTCTCACAGCTTCTTTATTTTTGTTCTCTCGTTCTGAAAACATATTGACCTGTACACCTTTTTCTTGCTTATTAAAATCGCAATCAACTTGTACTTCCTTGTCACACAGACGTTATATACTTTATACTTCTGCTAACCTTCTCGTGCACTGATAACACTGGGATCACTATCACTTGATGATTCTTCACAATAGCTACTGTTTTCAATACTTGGATCTGCACGAGGGTCCGACTTGTTCTGAAGTTGTACTGGTCCTCGTGTGGTTTCTATAACAGTTCCCATCATGGCTTTCACTTCTAGTTGTACTTCAGAATCTCGCTGGAGGCGCTCCATAGATGCCGACATACTATTTACAGCTATACTGACCTGCTTTGGATCACCATATGTCAGAGTTGTTTCTAATAAACCTAAGCTTTCTTTCTGCTCGCTTTCTCTTGTAACAATATTTTCAACTGCTAATTTTTTTTTGTTTATTTCTGCCTGAAGTAATTCAATTCTACGTTCTTTCTCTTTTCTAAGAACGACAGTACTGTCTGTAAGTTGTTTTAGCCTTTCTTGGTATTTTTTACCATTTTCATAATCAGTTCCAGTGTTTAAAACTTTAGCCAGTTCTTTGATGCGCTTGCATTTTCTGTGGGTATTTCCTAAACAAGATGCACATATATAAGCTTGATGGTCCTCGCATTTGTACTCAACGTCTTTTTCAGGATGACTATGACAAGACAATAACTTCAGCATCTGCTGGACTGGTCTCGCATTACTTGGCATGGCGTCATCTATAAGTATCTTATGATGACGGCTCACTTTCATTCTTCTATGATAGTTCAAGCAGTCGTTACAAAGATATTCAATGCAAACAAAGCAAAAACCAGCAGGACCCTTTTTTCTGTTCATCAAATAAACACGGATCACAACGACGTTCCATGCCATCTCTTCCCACAGTATGTGTAGTTTGACTTCTGTAAGCCATTGCTTTGTGTCAATGATCTGGAAAAGAAACAAATATATACAATTAGCTCAACTCAGTGAGTTTGTTTGAAAGGTGTTGTAAATCAGCACATTTTAGGCCATATATATATAGTGCCTACACGGATGTTTTTAAATACTCACAGCCAATTTCAATATGAATATGGGTTTATTTTTAGTTAAAACAGATGTCTCCCTTCACTGGGGAAAGGGCAATACATCCACCAAAAATCATTTAACATGAACACGGCGACGATATGCTTAACTAGATACGTAACTCCTAATTCGAGGCTCCAGTTTTGGGGTTTAGCCTGGCTGGTTAAAGCCGTTTACAGGTAAACTCCTAGAGGCGGCACGATTTACCTTCGGAAAGCAAAAGGCCGTTTTAATATGACAAAGGTTTTAATAAATGTTTTGTTTGTTTGTAACAGACAGAAGTCGAGTGTGTTACTATAAATAGATTTTAATGTCTATTGCTCGGGGCTCATTACACTTTATGTTACACTTTCTGTCTTTCTTCTTTTTTTTCTTTTTTTTACTTTTAAAACCTTTATTGGGGACATATGAAACCACGACACAGAGATAAGTCTTAGGTTTACGATTGTGAAAACACAAAAGTTCAGCGATATCTTTAACGTGCACGGGGTATGGCTCTCCCTGTAATGGAAACGACGGCTTTACATTCCATTGGAAAGAAGGCATAGTTTCAAAATACCTTAAACTGTGGGAGTATGTTTAAAAAATCTGAGATGTGACCGCACTGTGATTCGAACCCGAAACCTTTTGAAAGAGTTGCAAAGACGCTAACCAATCAGCCACCGCAACTTTATGTCAGTAAACATGTGTCGATAACGATACATGTATAAACGGGGTAAAATTCCCCCGAAGTCATGTTCATTGTGTCATTTTTTGCCATGTTCATTAAAATTCTTAATCGTCATCCCTGTATTGTTTCGTGTGCTACTTGAGTGGTGACAGAAAACAATGATCGTGGCTCCAGTGAAAGATGGAGTGTTTACAATGGCAGTTCTGCAGATGAGAAGGTTCTATGCCCATTCTGCATATGTTTTATCTAGAAGTAAATGGAGAGCGGGCCTGTTAATTTCTGTTGGGGCCATATAACCTTTTTGTGGTAGCGTGCCCTTAAATTCCAATTCGGCTAAACTCAAGACTTCAATCCGTCCATTAAACGTTTTTTAATAATTTTCTCCTAACTTCGTGCCTTTGATGGGGACGTAAACTGCGCGGTCCCGTGTATCAACCGAGCACATTAAAGAACCATAAAAATATATTCGTTAGGAAGTGTAGGGCTGGTTCCCGGATTCCTATTCAGCATTGCCTCTCTATGGGCAGCTCTAAATAACCTATATTGAGTTGATAAGCCGTTAAAAACGTTCAATGCAACCCCCCCCCCCCCCCACCACACCCACCCCACCCAAACCCCACACATTCCACTTCCACCCTCATTGGTGCTTCCACCCTCATTGGTGATTTACATTTCGTAAAAGGTAATTTTTACATACATGCAAACAAATTGTTTTTAAAATGATGTAAAATGATGTAAAACTCAATTCAAATCAAATCAAATGAATCGTCTCCGTCTCCGTGGCCGAATGGCTAACGACATTTCGTTGTAAACCTTCGCCTCTCACCGCTGCGGGTTCGAATCCCACTGGGAGTTTGACTTGTGAGGAAGTAACGATTCTTACGGATGGCGGGAGGTGTACAGTACTGGTTCTACCCAGGAAAATTGGGTGGGGTTCTAATCCATAATTGAAGCACTACATTACTTTTAAGTTACCAGTTTTAAAAACCTCTGAATATTTCTTGTACATATCTAGTTTTAATTGGCGTCATGTAGTCCGAAGACATCTATCATGTCTATCGTCTTAGTTTTTTTGCTTGTTTTATGTTTGGATATATGTGTAAAATAGTTTAAAAATGCCACCCCCTTTCTGCCGTTACAGTCTGATAAGATAAGACTATACGCAGGCAGTACTGATAGAAAGACATGGATATCGACCAGCCTCTGCGAAACCGGATGCCGGAAGAAAATTAGCTAGTTGGTCAATATATAAAAGAATCCTACCAGAAATCGCGACTAAAATTTATTAATTTGAAAGCGCGCATTTTAATGGTTGCATGATTACATGATTTGAACCACAGCTTTCATACTTAATTCGAGAGGTCAAGCGAATTTGTGTTATAAGAAAGCATTACAACGAACGCATATTCACAAATGCAAGCTTAGTTACACTGTGGACATGCACCTGTTTCTCAATGGTTTTAATTGGCTGGACTAGGTACTTTTTTGGACATGATTTGCTAAAAAATTTAAAAGAAGAAGTCAATAAACGGATATATCAGAACAGTAGTGAATGGAATCATCTGGTTGGTACTGTCGTGCATGCTAATACATTAGAAAGCTACAATACAGAGGCCCGTTTTATGAAACATCTTACGATAATTTGGATCGTAAATCAGATTATCAAATGTATTGCTATATGTTACGTTAAACAGATAAAATTATTTTCTGTAAACTGTCTAATACATATGTTGTTTATGCAATATTTCCACCCTTCATTGCTTGCTTCAAATACTTAACCGGAGGCCCCGGGTTCAATCCTCCGTGGTGCCACTGAGTTCCGTCGGTGTGTTCTTGGGCAAGACACTTTCCCTTAGCCTCGTCCGTCGGATGGGGACGTAAACCGGGCGGTCCCGTGTATCGGTCTATCCTCCGAGCACGTTAAAGAACCATAGGAATCTATTCGATAATAAGAGTAGGGCGGGTTCCCGGATTCCTATGTATCCTTCCCCTCTCTCTGGGGCGGCTCTATATAACCTATACTGTGTTGATGAGCCGTTAAAAAACATTCAATTCAAATACTTAAGGAAAATGGCTGAAGGTATTTTATTTTGACTTACTAAAACTTATATAAAGCATATATAATATAATACAGCTGTATTATAATATAACCTATTGTCAATATACTCCGACATCAACAATAGGGCGGAGATATCTAAGTACTGGCGACATGTTAATTAGTTGGGTGCTTGAAAATCACATTTTTGTTGAAAATCATGAAAAAGTGACCACATTCATAACATTAGGTAAACATCATATTGTGTTCATTCACAAATATTCTGAAACATAGAAAGCATTGAGTATACTTTGACAATTGTAAAGTTGTCAGACCTGCTGAACGCATTTTTGGTGGAAAAATAAAATAGATTACATTCTTACGGCATTGACGATTTTGATTAAAAAAAGTGCCCAATTTCTACCTTGTGATAATTGGATGAAAAATAGAAAACACAAATCAGGGCATAAATGGCACAAGAACTGAGTCTGTATCAAACTGTGGATATAAAAATATTGACCAGAACCATCAATGTTATCAATGTAGCAACATATCCATACCCCACCCATCAACGTTACCAACATTGCGAATAATAATATGACACTGTAGCTATCCAATTAAAATCAGAACCTTTTCCATGCTACGATACTCAACACTACTAAGCATCTGACAACACTGCATTGGAGGTCACGTCAGATTGACCTTACGATTAGCCAATCAGATTTCAGCCTACAAAATTGCTTGGTATAGACTGCTTCACTGCGCATGTAGGGTTTCAGTCAAACGCTGTGGAGCAGTCTATGGTTAGCCATCAGGGTCATAACGCTGAAGATGTTACGTGTAACCAAATTAGCGTAACTTAAGCAGCCAATTAAATGATGTTCTTATGTTACGCATAACATAAGCTTAGGTTACGCGTAACATAGGCTTAAGTTACGCGTAACCACAGTTAATGTAGCATAAATGATGCCATTCTGGCCGCCAGGATCATAAGATCACATGTTACATGTAACTAAAGTAACATAAGAAAATTATTTCACTGGCTGCTTAAGTTACGCGTAACATAAGAAGATTATTTCATTGGCTGCTTAAGTTACGCGTAACATAAGAAGATTATTTCATTGGCTGCTTAAGTTACGCGTAACATAAGAACATCATCCATTCACAAATCCATTGGTTAGCTATGTTATGCGTAACTTAAGTGTATGTTACACGTACCATAAGAATATCACTTCATTGGCTGCTTAAGTTACGCGTAACATAAGAACATCATTTCATTGGCTGCTTAAGTTACGCGTAACATAAGAACGTCATTTATTGGTTAGTTAAGTTACGCGTAACATAAGAACATCAATTGCCATGCACACTCGCTTATACTCCACCTACAACACAGTATTTGTTAATCACCTTCGTAGTATGGTCGCTGAAATTTCCTTTGATGATGCATAGCAACAAACGGTGTAATTCATGATCAACAAAGGGGCGGCGCTTTACCATACTCTTACTTCCGATAAATGGAATTTAGAGTAAATCTACGGACAGGGTCACTAAGCACACCATGCTACAAAACATGTAGTCTGTCTCTTCTCGATGGTTATTTAAAATCCTCTAAGGTCTTGGCCCATCTCGGTGTTAAAATAAAGCGACTTGTTGAGACCAGACTTTATCCATTACATATCTTAAAATTAAAATAAATGTTTGTATTTCTTAGAAAAATCTATATTCAGAATCTGCATTTTTGAGATTACCTCCCTTTAAGCCGTGTTCTACGGTGAATTCTACTAAATTAAACGTGGAGCTTATGTTGTCTATTAGCCAAGTTTAAGGTGTTATTGTTAATACCTTTGGTTTGTAGGGATGTTTGGTTATGATAATCAGCAAATGTTTATTTATAGTCGAAATTAAAGTGAAGATAGCGCAGCTGCGTTGTTTATTGTTTGTTTTTTGTTTTTTTAATTAAACTGAGTTAGGCAATAATTTTTTGATAATTCGTTTTACGAACCCTCCTACGACGAATTGTTTTTTTCCATATCGAATTTGGTAGTTGATTGTACTTTTTTTTTATACATCCTCTCGGATTTTAGTCGAACATTCATTCTCTTTTCCTATCGAGCGAAATAAAAAATGTATTTTCCAAATGTTTTTTTCCCTCCTCCTACAGCAATTCTGTCTTGATGGTTCGTAATACGAATCATTAAAAAATAATGGCCTTGTTGGGAAAAGGTAATTGGACAGATCCCCGTTATATTTTGTATATTGCACGGAATTCCTTTTGAAGACTATATGTTTGCTTGAAATAAGACGTGTCAGAATTTGAAAATTATCTTTGTTATGTGTTGCTATACTGGCATGATTACATGTTAAATATGTTTCCTAAGTTTTCTGAACCTTCTAATACTGGTATATTGGATATACTCCAGTAAGATTAGAGTATAATAGTAAGATATGCTTCCTATGTTTTCTGGCTATACGCTACGTATTGGTGTACTGGTATTACACTAGTTGCATATGTTTACTATGTTGTTTTATGAGTTTACGTGCAATGCTGATATACTGGCCTGATGGGTCCTGTTTTGTCTTTTTCCAATTTGATGCCCTGGTATTACACTAGTTACGTAAGTTGCCTATATTCTCTTTTTCTATGCTACGTACTGTTAGGCTGATATTATAGTAACTGCGCATATTTTCTACTTGTGCTATTGTAATGCTTACTCCGTCTGTCTTTCTCTATATTTCTCTCTTTTACTATCTCTCTTTTTTATACTGTATCTATCCTTAGATTTTACCTACCTACCATTACTTGTCACGTTCTCTGCTTATACTTAAGCTTATGCGTATTGTTACTTCTACATCTTGTGGACTTAATTATTGCCTAACCTACAGTTTATATCGTTCTGCTTTGTTGTTGACTGTTACACTTGGCCATGTTAATTTCACTGTGCATGTGCATCAGTGATCGTGTTGGTCCAGGTTGCCTGTGTTTTAGACCCTGTTTTTTTTCCAAAGCTATAATACAGCTGTTGGATATGGCGTGCCATGTTCCGATGTTAAAGGGACACACGGCAATCTTCAAGTTTTTATCAAGCATTAGCCTCTCCATTTATTAATCCAGTATAATCCAGTATAATTTTAACTTTAAGCCTTCTTGCATATAATAAAATACAAGGTTGAGTTTTCAATTTTTCTTTGTTATTCTACAATAAGTTTGAATATATTATTGGTGCAATATAATCAACAGTTAATAAACCATTTAAACCATTTACTTTACAATATTTATATAACAAGAGCATCAAGAATTGCAGGGCAATCCATAGTCCCCCACCGGCCCAGACATTTTCTATAATGGAGGTCAAAGATCAAGGTCAAGGTCACAATGACCTTACACACCGCTATCCCAAGATGTATTCATATATCAAGTTTGGTGTCTCTAAGTATTATAGTATTGAAAATACAGTCCGGACAAGCATTTTTTATGACAGATGTCACAGGTCAAGGTCACAATGACCTTATTTTGGTACGCGACACACCGCTATCCCAAGATGTATTCACATACCAAGTTTTGTATCTCTTAAGTGTTATAGTATTGAAAATACGGTTCAGACAAGCATTTTCTATGACAGAGGTCACAGGTCAAGATGACCGTATTTTGGTACACGACACACCGCTATCCCAAGAGGTATTCACATACCAAGTTTGGTATCTCTAAGTGTTATAGTATTGAAAATACGGCCCTGACAAGCATTTTCTATGCATTTTCTATGACAGAGGTAACAGGTCAAGGTCAAGGAACTAGATATTGGAACGAAACTTGCTGTATATGTACCTTATATGGAAAGTAAGCTTGGGATTGCGTTTGGGGTCACTGCGGTCAAGGTCATTGTTACTAAAAGTAGACAAACCGTTTCCAGTCTCTAACTGAAGAAATGAGATATTAGAATGAATCTGGCTGTGTAGGTAGGTTGTATCAAAAGGAAATTTGAGATTGCATTTGGAGTCACTGGGGGCAACGTGACGGTCATGGTTATTGAAAACAGAAAATCGGTTTCCGCTCAATAACTTTAGTTTGGAATGAGATATTGGAACAGAACTTGCTGTATAAGTACCTTATATGGAAAGTAAGCTTGGAACTGCATTTGGGGTCACTGGGGTAAAGGTCAAGGTCACTGTTACTAAAAATAGAAAAATGATTTCCGCTCAATTACTAAGTTAGGAGTGAAATATTGTAACAAAACTTGCTGTGTATGTAGCTTATATTTGCCTTACTAACACATCTTTTCTTTCTTTACAGTCCTCATTTACTGTGTATGCATTTTTGTCATACTGCAAAGAAAATTCTCAGGATTTCATTGGTCAATGCGCCGTAGACATGAGCCCATGTCTACGTCTCGAGACGTGAACATAGAACGAATTCCCCGTAGGTCAAATACACAAAAACAAATTGACGACGATAACGTTGCAGATTCGTTTTGGAAACCACCTATTGTTTTCTTCCTATTGCTTTTCTGCGCTTTCCACTTTGTGTAAAAGTCTGAAATAATCGTAAATGTATTTTATTGGCAATTTTACAGATAATAAAACATTAACATAGTGACAAAAAAGTTTATTTTATTAAAAAATCCGCCAAATTTAACGACGTTAGAGCGAAGACGTCACAAAAGTTAACAAGGGCTAGTTAGAGGAACGTTACGGGGAAATTGGCGCAATAAAAATGAAATTGTGTTGACTGATTTTTTCTTCTTAAATAAATGGTTACAACTTTGAAGTATGACAAATTCGTTATTAGTATTCTTGACAGGGAACATGGGCTCACATTCCCTGCCTGGAAATATAACGGCTCGGGTGAATATATTTTTTCCGGCTCGGGTGAATATAATTTCCAGGCAGGGAATGTGAGCCCATGTCCCCTGTCAAGAATCCTAATAACTAATAATGTTTGTGATTCACATGTCTGTGTGTGTGTATTTCTAAGGATTATAGTCCCTCCACCTACGACAGGCGTCCTACCCGACGATTATAGGCACAATGTCTGGACTTTTATATGTGTGTTGTTGTGTGATATGATGATATGTCTACTTGAAGCAGCGAACTCAATGGCATGTCGCTCTATTTATTCTATATTGTTCACTGTTTATATCACTTTAATACTAGATTTTCAAAAACTTTATTTAATTTGCTGTTTTTTGTAGCAAAAACCTTTTGTTACTTCATTTTCATCTTACCGATACTGTAATAGCATTTCAAATGGAAACTCTGGTTTTCGTGGAATTTCCACGTTTCTTGTTTTTCTATATTTTTTTCTATTCATTACTCTTAAATGTACAGTTATTGATATCAGATACAGTACAGATAGAAAATATCAATTAATTTGAAATTATCTTTTAAAGAATCCACTTTTCTGTGCGTAAAATGTTAAAATGTTAAGGGTCAGCCTTTAAAAACAGTGTCAGCCGGGAAACCGTAACCACGCATATAATCTTATTTGGCCTAATAACTATGGAATCGCATATTTTTTTTAATGTGGTAAATATATATATGGCCAGTTTTCTTATTTTAACAGGATTACTAACTTAAAGTATTATATATATCTTGTAGATTATTTTCCGATGTGTACCACAAATATAGATAGTGCCCACGCAAGTCGGTATATTTAGGACAGCAGAAACAAGAGGTCAATGACCTTGAAGCTCTACTGATAGCCAGATCAGCATTCCTGTGAAGTTTCATGAAAATCAATCAAGTAGGGTTTTTAACTCTATGCAAACAAAGATGGCCGCTGGCAACCATGTATAATATTGAATCAAAATAATTTCAACAAGGACCAATATCATGTAATGCTGATCATTTTAGAAAAGTCCCATATCAATATCAATTATAGTTTTCAAGAAGTAGTCGCTACAAATCTGTTTTCTAAAAATCTATTTTTAGCATGGTGGCCATCTTGAATTTTTGGACGACCTGAAATTTTGCTAGGATCAACTAGACATCAAGAGCAACATTTCTGTTAAGTTTCATGACAATCTTTCAAGTAGTCTGAGAGGAGTAGTCGCAACAAGTTTTTACTACATAACTCTATGTGAACAAAGATGGCCACTGGCAGCCATGTTTAATGACGAATCAAAATGATTTTTGACAAGGATCAACATCATGTCAAGTTGATCATTTTAGAAAAAGTTCCATATCAATATCACTTATAGTTTTCAAGAAGTAGTCACTACAAATTTGTTTTTTAAAAATCTATTTTAGCCGTGGCGGCCATCTTGAATTTCCGGCCTTCCTGAGATTTTGCTAGGATCAATTAGACATCAAGAGCAACATTCCTGTGAATGTTCATGAAAATCCGTCAAGTAGTTTCAGACGAGTAGTCGTTATAACGTTTTACTATATAACTCTATGTAAACAAAGATGACCGCTGGCAGCCACGTTTAACGTTGAATCAAACGGTTTTCGATAGGGACCAACATCATGTCATACTGATCATTTTAGAAAAAGTCCCATATCAGAATCACTTACAGTTTTCAAGAAGTAGTGACCTGAAATTTTGTGCTAGGATCAATAAGACATCAAGGACAAAATTAGTGTGAAGGTTCATGAAAATCTGTGAAGTAGTTTCAGATGAGTAGTCACTACAACTTCTTACTATATATAACTCCATATAAACAAAGATGGCCACTGGCAGCCATGTTTAATGTCGAATCAAAACGATTTTCGACAAGGACCAACATCATGTCATACTGATCATTTTTGAAAAAGTCCCATCAGCCATGTTTAATGTCGAATCAAAACGATTTTCGTCAAGAATCAAAATCATGTCATACTGATCATTTTAGAAAAAGTCCCATATCAATATCACTTATAGTTTCAAAAAGTAGTCGCTACAAACTATTTTTAGCCGTGGTGGCCATCTTGAATTTCGGGCCGACCTCAAATTTGCTAGGATCATCATGGCGACCAGTTCCTATCCTTAAACTATGGCTTAGGCAAAATTTTAAAAATTTCTAAAGCTTATCTATATACATGTACAATACCAGAGCTCTAGATAAGGATTTTAGTATTTGGGTTTATGCCCCCAAGTATGCCCCCACTTGGGGTGCATATAGATCTGCCCTTGTCCGTCCATACGTACGACCGTGCGTCCCAAAAACTTGTCGCGCCCTCCTCCATTACTATTTAACCCACGGTCACCAAACTTTACAGGAATGTTAACCAGCAAGTGTACATGCGCACCTGGGTTTTCATTTTTATTTTGGACCAAGAACCACAGAGTTATGGACCTTTGACTTAGTTGAAATAGGGCTGAAAAACTTGTGTCGCGTCCTCGTCCATTACTATTTAATCCACGGTCGCCAAACTTTACAGGAATGTTGATCTGAGCAAGTGTAGATGTGCACCTGGGTTTTCATTTTTATTTTGGACCAAGAACCACAGAGTTATGGACCTTTGACTTAGTTGAAATAGGGCTGAAAAACTTGTGTCGCGTCCTCGTCCATTACTATTTAACCCATGGTCGCCAAACTTTACAGGAATGTTGATCTGAGCAAGTGTAGATGTGCACCTGGGTTTTCATTTTTATTTTGGACCAAGAACCACAGAGTTATGACCTTTGACTTAGTCAAAATAGGGGCTGAAGAAGTTGTGTCGCGCCCTCCTCCATTACTATTTAACCCACGGTCGCCAAACTTTACAGGAATGTTGATCAGCAAGTGAAGATGCGCACCTGGGTTTTCATTTTTATTTTTGACCAAGAACCACAGAGTTATTTATGGCCCTTGACTTAGTCAAAATAGGGGCTGAAAAATTTGTGTCACGTGATCCTCCCTAACTATTTAACCCATGTTCACTGAAACTTTACAAGAATGTTGACCAGCAAGTGAATGTAAGAGGTTTACAGAATGTATTTCACACCATACATATACAAGTTTTTAAGTTCACTGATTGGTTCATGGTTTAATAACTGCCTAACAGTGTGCAGATGTCAGTATTAGATAATTTAACATGCTATTGTATACCGTTAAGCAGATTTTCATGATTATAAAAGGTTGTGGTCACCTGATTTCACCACTAGCCTAGATGACATAAATGCTTACAAACAACTGCACATTAAGGGACATTTTATTATTTATGTTGTTAGTAACTGTTTCTATAACTGTAACCAATGGATTCCTATGTCCTATGTCCTGTATAAAATCAGAATATCAGTGTCTGTGAGGACAGGCTAGAGTCTACAGTCAGTCATGAAATAGGCCAGTTTAGAGTTATGCTGTTAAGAGATGCACTCAGACTTGCTGTCCGTCGGTCATCTCATATCATTACAATGGACTACTGTTACTCTGTCAGTTTTACTTTAAATTTATAAGGAACTTATTACTTGGATGTGTACTGTAATAAAACAATATTAAATTTGGAAAAGGTTATTATTATTTAGTTAAAATACAATTACCCAGAACTTTAATTAATATCAAAAAGAATGTACAACCACGACAAATACGCTGTCAACAATACCTTGGTTACTTGAAGATGCGCACCTAAGTTTTTTTTGTTTTATTTTAGACCAAGAACCACAACAGAGTTGTAGCTCCTCGTTATTGTTATTGAATTGGATTTTATAGTCGCACCAACAGCTAAGGTCATATGGCGATTTTGCAGCTTCCATTGGTGGAAGAAGACCCCAGGTGCCCCTCCGGGCAATTTTCGTGCACGGGCTGCACCTTGGTAGAACCACCGACGTTCCGCAAGCCAGCTGGATAGCTTTCTCACATAAAGATTCCTAGGCCCCTGAGGGATCGAACCTACAGCGGTGAGGGGCAAGTGATTTCAAGTCAGAGACGTTAACCACTTGGCCACGGACGCCCCCTGTGGCTCCTTGACTTGACTTATTGTTTGGGGCGCTTGTTTCAGCCAAAGGTTTTTTGGACTTTTAAGATAAAATTAATCTATCACCTAAATCAGTTGTATATCAGTGAAACAGGCATTTTTAGTGGTAAATAAAAATACTTCAAAATCAGTTGAAATAAAAAATTCCTGTGCGAAAGTTGTTTTGGATGGGTCATTTTCAATGCAATATTCTGCAGCACGAAAAATTTGAAAAAAATATTTTTTAATTTTTTATCCAAAAATGTTTTTAAATTGTTGGATATTAGTAAATTAAGACACCCTGAAAGTTGTATAGCAACATATGAAGTATTACTGAAGTTATTTGACATTTCTTAATTTTCTGCTGTCCCACCAACAAGGAAAGACCCATCAAAACATAATTTTGGCTGTAAAATATTTATTTCTCAACAGATTTCCAAAAGGAAAGTATTTTTATTTACCACTAAAAATGCCAGTTCTAATGATATATGACTGATGTACATATTATTTAAATTGCTCGAGTTACTGTAAAAAAACTTTTGGCTGAAACAAGCGCCTCAAACAATAGTCAAAATAGGGGCTGAAAAAACTTGTGTCGTGCCCTCCTCCATTACTATTTAACCCATGGTCACCAAACTTTACAGGAATGTTGACCAGAAAGTGAAGATGCGCACCTAACGTGTTTATCAGTGTTTATGTTCATTATCAAAATGCTATGGCAGAGTTTCCCAAGTGGGAGCATCCGTGTCCTATGGACACATTTCTAGTTTACCCTTCATTTGTTTTGCTTTTTTCCTTCAATTATTCAGAATTATTGTAAATTGTACAGTTTTAACTAAATATATGTCTGTGCACATATGTGTTTTGTTTTGTCTCTGTTTCTTTTTTTTTAACTTTGCAACACATTGGTCAATTAAATGAAACAATATTTGCCAAACAATTGACTCATAAGAAACGCTTTCATTCAGAGAACTCATATTTTTATTTACGTTGTGATCGATGTTTATACATTTTCCGCCTGAAAACTTTTATCTGATGATATGTTTTCGATTTGTTAACGGAAAAAATTGACAGGATATTAATACACAGACTGGATTACAGTACCTATTAATTAAAATTAAGACGTAAACATCAACTCGAAACCCGTCTATGAGTATGAAATGTTTGTTTGTGAGGCGTAAATTTGTTCTGAATATGTTCTAATCGAGACTTGCATCATATAGTACATGAACATATTTTACAGATGATTGACGAGAATGGAACAGTTGACAAAAGAACAAACCATAACCTCTTCGATCGGCAAAATTTTAAACGCTGTATATTTATGTTTCGCTACGCATTGAAATAAATATTTAGTGTTTTCCTTTTATTTTTTACGTTTTTTAATATGCATAGAATGAAATCTTTTGCTCTTTTTCTCATTTATTTGCATAAATTATGCAGATATGCAGCTTATCTAGAGCTCTGCCATACATAGCAATGGGATAGTGAATAGTTATTGCAGTGAATGATATTTGAAAATCATTCTGATTATTTCACAAAGAGTGGGAAAGCAATAGCACTCTTTGAGAGAAAAAAATGACTAGCAAGAAAACAAGTTCTCAGTTGATTTTTAAAATCAAAACACTTTTCACATGCACCCAAAACCGTGAATCCGTGCCTTATTAGCAGTTGGTTGTTTGTTGGAGTGTTACATGAATATACACATTCACATGTTCATTTTCACTGACCTATTCAAATTGATAAACATAAATGTAGTCGTGTTCAGCACATCCAACTAGCAGCCTTCCGTTTTCGCTATCAAACACAACAGAGATTGGTTGTTCCAAGTTTTGTACAACTATTCTGTTGTTTCTGTAGTTACTTCCACAGATCTGATGGACATTTCCTGATTCAATACCACACGCATAGACGTTTCCTTCTTTGTCTATGTTTATTGCATTTATCCCACTCAACTCTCGACTTGTGTAGAACCACCCGAGATCACCATTGTAATCAAAGCACCGCAGCATATGAACTTCACTAACCAAGAGTTCACCTTCATTTCTTGATACCAGCCACCATGGGTTTATAAGTTCAATTGCATTAGATTGCCAATCCTGAAAGCTGTCGATCGTTTTGAGGATTTCCCCCGTATTTACATCTCGAATCTGTACTTCTACTATACTCGTACGGCTCGTGATATACTCGTGTCGTGGTTGGTCCGTACATAGTACTGCAACATCATGTCCAGCAATATGAGTAATGCCTCTACCATAGAGTTTCATCGGAAAGCCACCGTCACTCTCCATGTTTGTATCATAAACATTAAATCTTTCAATTCTTTTCAAGTTATCATATGTTACAGCAATACTGTTTTCACCAAACCGACAAACCGAAAATGGCACATCATCCAACATTAAACACCCCAAGAATTGAAAGTTGTAATCAAACACCTTAATTTTTTCATTGCCATTGTCCAGGAGAACAACTTGTTGAACACTAGGGAGAACAACTGATGCCACTATACTGCATGGATCCCAGTCTCCTTCCACACAGATTTTATATGATCCAACGGGTACTATATGACGTTCCATCAAAGACAAAGGCTTCTGTGAATATTGTGTGGTTGCTCCTTTGTCAAAAGCACTTCTATTTTCCACATGATTTCTCACAGATTCTTTATTTTTGTTCTCTCGTTCTAAAGGCATATTGACTTGTACACCTTTTTCTTGCTTATTAAAATCGCAATCAACTTGTATTTCCTTGTCACACATGGCTTTACATACTTTATACTTCTGTGAACCTTCTCGTGCATTCATAACACTGGTATCACTATCACTTGATGATTCGTCTTCACAATAGCTACTGTTTTCAATACTTGGATCTACACGAGGGTTCGACTTGTTCTGAAGTTGTACTGGTCCTCGTGTGGTTACTATAATAGTTCCCATCATGGCTTTCACTTCTGGTTGTACTTCAGATTCTCGTTGGAGGCGCTCCATAGTTGCCGACATACTATTTACAGCTATATTGACCTGCTTTGGATCACCATACTTCAGAGTTGTTTCTAATAAACCTAAGCATTCTTTCTGCTCGCTTTCTCTTGTAACAATATTTTCAACTGCTA
Source organism: Cyrtodaria siliqua (assembly GCA_037043455.1). Lineage (NCBI taxonomy): Eukaryota > Metazoa > Mollusca > Bivalvia > Adapedonta > Hiatellidae > Cyrtodaria > Cyrtodaria siliqua. The sequence goes on from JAWPHD010000176.1 coordinate 505,673, forward strand.
AATTTTCCTTGTTTATTTCTGCCTGAAGGAATTCAATTCTACGTTCTTTTTCTTTTCTAAGAACGACAGTACTGTCTGTAAGTTGTTTTAGCCTTTCTTGGTATTTTTTACCATTTTCATAATCAGTTCCAGTGTTTAAAACTTTAGCCAGTTCTTTGATGCGCTTGCATTTTCTGTGGGTATTTCCTAAACAAGATCCACATATATAAGCTTGATGGTCCTCGCATTTGTACTCAACGTCTTTTTCAGGATGACTCTGACAAGACAATAAATTCAGCATCTGCTGGAATGGCCTCGCATTACTTGGCAAGGCGTCATCCATAAGTATCTTATGGTGACGACTCACTTTCATTCTTCTATGATAGTTCAAGCAGTCGTTGCAAAGATATTCAATGCAAACAAAGCAAAAACCAGCAGCATCTTTTTTCTGTTCATCAAATAAACACGGATCACAACGATGTTCCATGCCATCTCTTCCCGCAGTATGTGTAGTTTGACTTCTGTAAGCCATTACTTTGTGTCCATGATCTGGAAAAAAAACAAATATATACATTTAGCTCAGCTCAGTGAGTTTGTTTGAAAGGTGTTGTAAATCATTTTAAGCACATTTTAGGCCATTTATATATAGTGCCTACACGGATGTTTTTAACTACTCACAGCTAATTTCAATATGGGTATGGGTTTATTTTCAGTTAAAACAGATGTCTCCCTTCACTGGGGAAAGGGCAATAAATCCACCAAAAATCATTTAACAGGAACACGGCGACGATATGCTTAACTAGATACGTAACTCCTAATCTGAGGCTCCAGTTTTGGGGTTTAGCCTGGCTGGTTAAAGCTGTTTACATAAAGCTGTTTACAGGTAAACTCCTAGCGGCGGCACGATTGACCTTCGGAAAGCAAAAGGCCGCGTTAATGACAAAAGTTTCAATAAATGTTTTGTTTGTTTGTAACTTGCATCATATAGTACATGAACATATTTTACAGATGATTGATGACGAGTGTGTTACTATGAATAGATTTTAATGTCTATTGCTTGGGGTTCATTACACTTCATGTTACACTTTCTGTCTTTCTTCTTTCTTTTTCTTTTTCTTTTTCTTTTTTTACTTTAAAAACCTTTACTGGGGACATATGAAACCACGACACAGAGATAAGGCTTAGGTTTACGATTGTGAAAACACAAAAGTTCAGCGATATCTTTAACGTGCACGGGGTATGGCTCTCCCTGTAATGGAATCGACGGCTTTACATTCCATTTGAAAGAAGGCATAGTTTCAAAATACCTTGGACGAGTAAACTACAGTGGGAGTATGTTTAAAAAATCTAAGATGTGACCGCACAGTAATTCGAACCCGAAACCTTTTGAAAGAGTTGCAAAGATGCTAACCAATCGGCCACCGCAACTTTATGTCAGTAAACATGTGTTGATAACGATACATGTATAAACGGGGTAAAATTCCCCGAAGTCATGTTCATTGTGTCATTTTTTGCCATGTTCATTAAAATTCTTAATTGTCATCCCTGAATTGTTTCATGTGCTACTTGAGTGGTGGCAGAACACAATGACCGTGGCTCCAGTGGAAGATGGAGTGTTTACAATGGCAGTTCTGCAGATGAGAAGGTTCTATGCCCATTCTGCATATGTTTTATCTAGAAGTAAATGGACAGCGGGCCTGTTCATTTCTGTTGGGGCCATATAACCTTTTTGTGGTAGAGTGCCCTTAAATTCCAATTGGCTAAACTCTAGACTTCAATCCGTCCATTAAACTTTTTTTAATTATTTACTCCTAACTTCGTACCTTTGGTGGAGACGTAAACTGCGCGGTCCCGTCACGGGCTTCTAAAATTTTAAAATGCAAATCGGTCCAGGTTTTTAACTGCCGTAAGAATCGCGCTTATTTTGAAAAAAACACTAAAATCGCCGTACCCCACCCACCGTCAGCTGCACCATGATTTTTTTCCGTTCAGTCATTGATATAGAGAACTATTTAAAATGTATGTTTGTATTATATTTGTATTATTTCTAACTTACTTTATCACAATTTGTACATTTTAATGACTGACATCATGTCTTCGCTTTACTGAATGAATAATTTTCACTCAATATTAAAATTGTTGATCATTTGAGAAATTGAACCCGAAGCGTCTAATAAACCTGGTAGGTATAAAACGCGGACTAACAAGCGCGGATTAGCGGATTATATACGATTTTACATAAATTTGAGTAATATCGTTTTTCATCAATTAGCTCAATTAATACCAAATGTTACGTCTAACGCAAACAATTTCGGTCCGACTTAAAAAAAAAACGGTGTCAGGTTTGATCACTTTCCTTAATATTATACTTAAAGTTATTGTAAAAAAATAATCAAACAAGCAATTAACATATCTCGGTATTTTAATGACGCAAACAAATTTCAATTCCAGCTTTGGCCACTTAAAAAAACAAACCGACACAAGCAAACAGGCTAACACCTTACGACTAACGGTATATCAAAGAAATCACAGACGGTAACACTGCTTCAGTGAACCGACAGAACGCGTGATATACTTTCACTGATCAAACATCAAAGGCGTGCTACATGGCTATAGACTCTTCCGGAAAAATCCCTACTATCGGTAATGGTTTAGTCCAAATTGACCAAATTGACCTACTTTCGCACAGCGAGTGACAAACAATCGTGTTATGGATCAAAGAATATTGCCGCAAGGCATATTTCAAGGAGTGTGTAAGGTAATTGTAGACTTTTTAACGACCGATAGATAAAATTTCTGGGACCGATTTTAACAGAGATTTTGAAAAGAAAATCGGTCCGGAGAAACAGAATTCGGTCTGGGGACCGACGAACCGACGATTTTAGAAGCCCTGGGACTCCCGTGTATCAACCGAGCACATTAAAGAACCATAGGAATATATTCGTTAAGAAGTGTAGGGCTGGTTCCTGGATTCCTATTCAGCATTGCCTCTCTATGCGCAGCTCTAAATAACCTATATTGTGTTGATAAGCCGTTAAAAACATTCAGTTCAACCCCCCCCCCCCCCCCCCCCCCCCCCCCCCCCCCCCCCCCCCCCCCCCACACACACACACACACACTTCCCCCTCCGATTTTATTGCATTTTTGGAAGAAAAAAAAATCTATTTCTGAAAATTAGGCGTAGGCCCGGGCCTACAGGGCCTATGCAGAGCTACGCCAATGACTGTAGCAATCTCATTAAAATCAGACCCTTTATCATTCTACGATACTCTACACTACTAAGGATCTGACAACACTGCATTGGAGGTCACGTCAGACTGACCTTACTATTAGCCAATTGGATTTCAGCCTACAAAATTGCTCGGTATATGGTGATTCCCCTGTTTGCCGGTGGTCGCTTACTACCGGGGTAGTTTGTAAAAATCCCATTCCCATCATGCAATGTCTGTTCATAAGGTCATTAGTATGCAAATGTGTTGACCTAGATTGCCGCTATGTGTCAACACAGGAAAAATCGAAATGACTAAATATTTTTCATTTTAAAAGGAACAAAACAAATAATATATGTCCTATTTTTTTCTTTTTTCTTTTTCAGAAAAAAATAGCATGCCTGTCTCAAAATTGATAAAATTTGCTTTTTTGGTGTCGTCTGCTAGTTCTAAACTTAACCATCTTGCTTCGTATTAAATCAGGTAACATGTTCCCAAATATGACCAACATCCGGACTGCTAAGGCCAAATAAAATTATACCTGAGTTTACTGTAACCCAACCGACCCTCTGAAAACACCCCCGACTCCTTTTTATTTTATTGAAAAAACAAAAAAACAAATATATATATATATATATAAAAAAAAAAAATAAAAAAATAACGTTCATGAGATCACGGTGCAATTTTCAATTTCGCTGTGCGGTTTTGAAAGCGTGTGAATTTCATGGTATACTGTGCACAGGACTGGTATAAAACAGTCAAAATGGCGTCTCCCAGTGCTGTTTTGGCTGTACAGTTTCAAAAATGTCAGCACATGAAAGCGCTAATGTTATGGCGTGCACTCTCCATAAAGAATCGATTGTTGAATTGTTTGACAAGTACCACAAACAGGTCGGTAAATGCCCCGAGTTCCAGGCCACCTGTCGTAAGTATGTTTCTAAAACAGTAATATTAATGTGCATATGTTTACTTGCTTCTCAGCACTAAGCATTGGCATCGACTACTACTGCATTATAACTTCTTGAAGAAGTATGCCGATCCATAATAATTTTCTGAACTCAACCTCAATATAGGCTCATAATAACTAACATGAGAAATTTATAAATATTTATTACTTTCTGATGTTCGAGAAGTAATATACATGTAAGTCAACACTTTTACAAAACTATTCAAATGCTCAATTAACATTTGACATTTTAACTTTGAATATTTTTTCAGCTGTCTGGGAGGCAATAACTGCTCTTGGTTACATGTCAACCGCAGAATTTGACTACACCTGTGGGTCCCCCATCCTTCCTGACGATCATATACCGGTCTTCAGGAAGAGCATGGAAGTCAAGTCACTCATAACATGTCAGGCCCCACTGTAGATCACACTGTATGGAGCTGGACTGATCCCAGCCGACTCATGTACTCATTGCTTTTGGAGCTGACCCTCTTTCGGACCTGCGGAAAACATTTAAAACTGTTTTACCCCTTTGTAATAATTGCAAGTGTTTGGGAAAAGAGCCAGTTGTTACCAGGCCTTTTGGGAAACAATAAAACATACACAATTTCATATTGTTATGTATTGTAGTTTTTAAAATACCACATTTTCCCATTCATCAAAGCTCATCGCCACCTTAAATGTAACTTCGCCAAAAAAAAATAAAATAAAATAAAATAAAATAAAATGCCTACCTACCTACCCTATTTTTTTCAGCAATGTTACAGTAAACACAGGTATAATTTTATTTGGCCTAACATAAAAACCTGTGAGGTGATTTATACCCCGGTATACCACCATCTTTTGTTTTTTGTACCAGACTTGATGTGACCTATTTGCGGTAATAATTTTACAATGAAAACACTTAACAATTTGAAATTTGTTGATGGATATTGAAAGATAATAGATTATTTTATCATCCTATCACACAGTTTTAAAATGTTATATTTTCCCTTTCAACTGGATGCATTTTATGACACGTACACCGTTATATAGATGAGCGAGCATAGACTGCTTCACTGCGCATGTCTCGTTTCAATCAAACATGGTGGAGCAGTCTACGCTCGGTATTGAAAGAGACAAAGTCCGTAACTTTTAGCTTATAAAACACAAAATAATTGCATTGAAAAACATAACACACCAACCATTAATTATTGAATATTTGAACCCACATTAAAATTACACTCGCGGGTCAATAGTCTACTTCATTATCAACTGAGCTAAGCGGGCCAGACGTATTATGACACACTATTTAGAAAATCTAATGTCGTAATAATCTCGGTAGAATATACATTTTCAAAACACCTGAGAGCGCCCATGATTTTCTTCGTATTCTTGAAGTAAAACATGCCATTTAGTGCATTTCCTTGAATTTATCGTGCAATCCACAGCAATAACACGCGAAGACTTTTTTGGATATAGATCTATGTGTTTTATGTGCATTACGTCTGTTCAGTTCACTCGAACATCATCTAAGTGTGAAACACGCAATTTCATTGGTTGAATTTAGTTGATCTCTCATGAAGAAAGGTCGATCTGACGTGACCTCCAAGGCAGTGTTGTCAGATCCTATAGCAGAGAGTATCAAAGCGTAACTAGGATATGATTTTAATGAGATTGGCACTGTAGCTATTCATACATTATGTCAACACAAACAAACATGCTGCAATGGAACTGGTCATATACGAGTAACTCATAGTTGTATTACATTTTTAAAAAACTGTGTCGATTTAAAGTATAAATGACTTTCAAAGAGTAAAACTTTCTTTCTGACTATGCCTCTCGGAAGTGTGAAGGCAATCGAGAAGTTTCTACCTTTATCATAATGTGTACATGGATCACTTAACTTGTCCGAGATGTTGAGATAGGTATGGGCAAAAATACATCTCATTTGTTGATGAATGTACACGTTCTTGTCCACAAAACATCATATTCATCTATACTTCTAAAAACAAACCATGACACGTTTTTTGGCCAATCAAAATTATGACAGAATACTTTGGTAAAAGGAGGTCATCACTTCTATTTTTAATCAGGTTTTCCATTTTCGATCTACTCGCATCTTACTGCGCAGCACCACTTAGTGACTTTGGCATTGCTACATTTATAAAATTCAGTGTATCAGTTTAAAATGAATGTTTATGTATAGGTCAGAGAAACTTCTAAGTCCACACATAATAAAGTCAATCGCATAATTCTGCACATCGCAGGATGGCGCATATCAACAAGAGCACCGCCAACGGTGCAGACGCTCGACTTCGGTGAAATTACAATTGATAAACAAGGTTTCCATCAATTATATACAAGCTTTAACCAAGATTTCTAAGTATAAGAGGGGCCATAATTGTGTTATAATAAAAACATGGGCTATACAAGATGCCAAATACAGGTGTGAAGTTTCATTCCATTAAATGTAAAGTTATTTTGGAGATGTAAGCTTACATACAAACTTCATCCACATTTTCAAAGAATAAAAGAGGCCATAACTTTGTTAAAATAAAAGCAAGAGTAATAGAACCTGGCTGTGGTTTTTACTTATGTAAAGTACTTTGTGAGATATAAATTTACATGTATACAAACTTTAACCACATTTCTTAAGTACAAAAGGGGCCATAATTGTGTTTAAAATAGATGCAAGAGTTATAGAACCTGGCTCTGTGGTGTTGTGTTATGATGTCCAATGCATGTGTGAAGTTTATATCTATTATGTTAAGTTCTTTGCGAGATACAAGCTTGAATACAAACTTTAACCAAGTTTTCTAAGTATGAAAGGGGCCATAATTTTGTCAAAATAAAAGCAGGAGTTACGTCACCTGACTCTGTGGTGTCACCTAATGATGCTGAATATGTGTGTGAAGTGTCAAACCATTGTGTAAAGTGGTTTGGAAGATACAAACTTACAAACAAACTTTAACCAAGCTTACATACAAACTTTAAGGCCAAAAAAACAAGAGCTGTCGGAGAACAGCGCAGCTCGACTATTCGATTTTTCAGAGAATAATAAATTTATAGCTAGTATATACCATCAGAAAACAAGGCTACAACAATGTGGGGTGGGGTTGGAAGCACAACATAACTATGTGTAAGAATTGACCAAAACTACGAAGAAATAAAAAATAAAAAAATAAATAAAAATTCGAGTTTTGAGTGGGGTGCGGGGTGGGTATGGGAGAGAGGTGGGGGTGGATGGTGGGGGGAGTGGGGGGGGTGAATGAAGAAACATATATGTGTAAGAATTGACTAAAACAACAAAGAAATATGTAAAAAAAAAAAAGTTTCAAGTCGGGGTGGTTGAGGGTGGGTGGGGGAGGGCTGGGGTGGAGCGGGAGTGAGAGGCGGGAGTGGGTTAGGGGAGGGGGATGGGGAGGGGGAGAGGGGGCAACATATATGTGTAAGAATTGACTAAAACAACAAAGAATAATTCAAGTGTGGGGGTGGGTGAGAGGCGGGGGTGGTGGTGGGTTTGGGGCTGGGAGGGGGCAACATATATGTGTAAGAATTGACAAGAGCAACACAGATTTATGTAAAAAAAAAAAAAAAAAAAATTCAAGTGGGGGTGGGTTGGGGGGAGCAGCGGGAGAGGCGGGAGTGGGTTGGGGGCGGGTGGGAGGGTGCAACATATATGTGTAAAAATTGACTAAAACAACAAAGAAATATGTAAAAAAAAAAAAGTTTCAAGTCGGGGTGGTTGAGGGTGGGTGGGGGAGGGCTGGGGTGGAGCGGGAGTGAGAGGCGGGAGTGGGTTAGGGGAGGGGGATGGGGAGGGGGAGAGGGGGCAACATATATGTGTAAGAATTGACTAAAACAACAAAGAAATATGTAAAAAAATAAATTTAAACAAAAAGTTTCAAGTGTGTGGGGAAGGGGGGAGAGGCGGCGGGCTGGGGGTTTGGGGGCGGGGAAGGTTGCAACATATATGTGTAAGAATTGACTAAAACAACACAGAAATATGTAAAAAAAAAAAAAGTAGAAAATTAGATTTTCAAGTGGGGATGGGGTGGGGGGGTGGAGCGGGGGTGAGAGGCGGGAGTGGGTTTGGGGTGGGGGTGGGGAGGGCAACATATATGTGTAAGAATTGACTAAAACAACAAAGAAATATGTAAAAAAATATATATATATAAAAAAGGTGTGGAGGGGAGTGGGGGTTTTGGGGGGAGGAGGGAGCCCATGCTCCAATATGGGTGAAGTAATAAGATGCATAATGCTATGACAAATCCCAAACCAAAATTATAGATGAGGAGGGAGCCCATGCCCCAATATGGGTGAAGTAATAAGATGCATAATGTTATGACAAATCCCAAACCAAAATTATAGATATATAAATGCTTACATGCAAACCTAGATCTGCCTTTATTGCACATTTTATGGGCCATCACAATTTGGGTTCCATAGGAGCCCAGAATTTGCAGAAGACAAAATTACTTATCCAACCGTTTACAATATATTATAAGGAAACCAATTCCAAAATTTAGTTCAGCTAGGACAAGAAATGAAAGAGATATAGACCTGTAAACACAGCTTACACGCAAAATTTTATGTGAAACAGACATATTTTAAGGGCTATCAGAATTTGGGTTCCATGGGAGCCCAGGGGTTACGGGAATCAAAATTGCTTATGCAGCCCTTAAGATAATGCTATAAGGAAGCCCATAGCCAAATTTGGTTGTGCTAGGGTAAGAATTGTAAGAGACATAGACCTGTAAACACAGCTTACACGCAAAATTTGATGTGAAATAGACATATTTTAAGGGCTATCATAATTTGGGTTCCATGGGAGCCCATGGGTTACAGGAACCAAAATTGTTTAAGCAGCCCTCAAGATAATGCTATAAGGAAGCCCATGGCCAAATTTGGCTGTGCTAGGATAAGAAATGTAAGAGATATAGACTTGTAAACACAGCTTACATGCAAACCTTGATGTGGGACGCCGACGCCAACGCCGACGCCGACCCCGTGGTGATTACATAAGCTCTCTTATTCTTCGAATAGTCGAGCTAAAAAGGGGTTATTTCTGCTAACGGCTTCAAAAAAAATAGGGTAGGTAGGTAGGCAAAACCGTTTTTTTTTATTGTTTTTTATTATTATTAATGACCTTATTTTTGTTAATGAAAAAACACTTTTATGTGATAAAAAATACTAGGGAAGTTATTAATACCAAGATAATACATGGTTATGGCCCTTTTTCAATATTTGGTACTGTACACTGGAAAACCCAGGGGTCTTGGGTTCAAATCTCACTGGAGGCATATCTTTATTTTTCTTCATAAGAAACCTTGGTTCATGGGTTCAACTTTTTTTTTTTTTTCTTTTTTGTTTATTGATTTTTTTTTTTAAATTTGCGGTTATAGAGTTATATTACCTAACTCTGTGGTGTCATCTAATGATGCTGAGTACATGTGTGAAGTTTCAATCCATTGTGTAAAGTGGTTTGGGAGATACAAGCTTACATACAAACTTTAACCAAGCTTACATATAAACTTTAACCAAGTTTTCTATGTATGAAAAGGTCCATAAATCTGTCAAAATAAAAGCAAGAGTGATATCACCTGATTCTGTGGTGTCTACTAATGATGCTGAATACATGTGTGAAGTTTCAATCCATTATGTTAAATGTGGTTTGGGAGATACAAGCTTACATACAAACTATAACCAGGGGACGCAAACAACGACGACGATCAAGTGATGACAATAGCCCTTTTTTTTTCTTCAGAAAAGTTGAGCTAAAAATCGTCTTGCCGTTCGTCGACGTGTATTTTATGCACTATGTAGCCAAGACAAGACTTTCTACGCATGTGCTATTTATATCTGTCACAATGTAAAAGTCATCATTTTCAAATGCTTTTTTAGACAATAAAAGTATTACATCTGAATTTTAAAATACCATGGATAAATAAAGTTAAGTTCATTTTATCAATCACAATTAAGTAACTAATAAAACAAGAGCATCAAGAATTGCAGGGCAATCCATAGTCCCCCACCGGCCCAGACAAACATCTTCCAGACATTTTCTATGACGGAGGTCGAAGATCAAGGTCAAGATGACCTTATTTTGGTACACGACCCATCGCTATCCCAAGATGTATTCACATACCAAGTTTGGTGTCTCTAAGTGTTAAAGTATTGAAAATACGGTCCGGACAAGCATTTTCTATGACAGAGGTCACAGGTCAAGGTCACAACGACCTTATTTTGGTATGCGACACACCGCTATCCCAAGATGTATTCACATACAAAGTTTGGTATCTCTTAAGTGTTATAGTATTGAAAATACGGTCCGGACAAGCATTTTCTATGACAGAGGTCACAGGTCAAGGTCATGGTGACCTTATTTTGGTACGTGACACACCGCTGTCCAAAGATGTATCCACATACCAAGTTTGGTATCTCTAAGTATTATAGTATTGAAAATACAGTCCAGACAAGCATTTTCCATGACAGAGGTCACAGGTCAAGGTCACAATGACCTTATTTTGGTACGCGACTCACCGCTATCCCAAGATGTATTCACATACCAAGTTTGGTATCTCTAAGTGTTATAGTATTGAAAATACGGTCCGGACAAGCATTTTCCATGACAGAGGTCACAGGTCAAGGTCACAATGACCTTTTTTTGGTATGCGACACACCGCTATCCCAAGATGTATCCACATACCAAGTTTGGTATCTCAAAGTCTTATAGTATTGAAAATATGGCCCGGACAAGCATTTCGGAAGGACGGACGGACGGAAGGACGCCAAGGTGGTTATCTGTAAGTGTTATAGTATTGAAAATACGGTCCAGACAAGCATTCTCTATGCCTTTTCTATGACAGAGGTCACAGGTCAAGGTCACAATGACCTCTTATTTTGGTACGCGTCATATCGCTATCCCAAGATATATTCACATCCAAGTTTGGTATCTCTTAAATGTTATAGTATTGAAAATACGGTCCTGACAAGCATTTTCTATGACAGAGGTCACAGGTCAAGGTCATATTGACCTTATTTTGGTACGTGACACACAGCTATCCCAAGATGTAACCACATACCAAGTTTGGTATCTCTAAGTGTTATAGTATTGAAAATACAGTCCAGACAAGCTTTTCTATGACACGAGATCACAGGTCAAGGTCAAGGTCACAATGACCTTATTTTGATATGCGACACACCGCTATCCCAAGATGTATTCACATACCAAGTTTGGTATCTCTAAGTGTTATAGTATTGAAAATACGGTCCGGACAAGCATTTTCTATCACAGAGGTCACAGGTCAAGATGACATTATTTTGGTACGCGACACACAGCTATCCCAAGATGTATTCACATACCAAGTTTGGTATCTCTAAGTGTTATAGTATTGAAAATACAGTCCGGACAAGCATTTTCTATGACAGAGGTCACAGGTCACAATGACCTTATTTTGGAACGCGACACACCACTTTCCCAAGATGTATTCACATACCAAGTTTGGTATCTCTAAGTGTTATAGTATTGAAAATACGGTCAAGACAACAACAGGTTTGGTATCTCTTAAATGTTATAGTATTGAAAATACGGTCTGGACAAGCATTTTCTATGACAGAGGTCACAGGTCAAGGTCATTGACCTTTTTTGGTATGCGAAACACCGCTATCCTAAGATGTATACACATATGGCCCGGACAAGCATTTCGGAAGGACGGACGGACAGGGTGCAAACTTATAGTCCCCCCCGGGACTGGTGGGGGACTAATAATCAATATATCTTCAGCGAACAAGCGTAAAGATTTGATTGTACTGATCTGGAAAATTTGTGTACGGCGCCATTTTGATAATGCTGAGCTGGGGCATCTTTCTACAAATTTGCATATATCTACACTTAGTGGTAGTCCAAATTTTTAGACGTCATTCAGCAGTTTTTTTCACATTTAATCTTCATCATTGTGATATTTATTTTTTCTTATTTATTGCTGCTGTAAAAAAAAAAAACAACGTTAAAAGTAAAAAACAACAACAAGAAACATGAAATATACAAATGCGAAGTCTTTTTATGAAGGACAACACCTAGTGGAAGACCTTTTGAAAAAGTATTTCCGACTCATAAAGGGCAGGCCCTGGAGAAAACAAGTCAACAAAACAAAAATTGGGGAAAAATACTTTTTCTTTTCATTGGTTGTTTGACCATTGATTATAGGTGAACTTTGAACTTAAATATCTCAGCAACCAATGGAAAGGGATGTTTAGGTAACGTTTCACTGAAAAGAAGATTCATTTCTCTCTTTGAATAAATTAACCTCATTTCTAGAAATTTATGTGATTTTGTGCGCTTTTAATTTGTATAAGCACATGTTTACATTGAAATACATACAAATGAGTGAGGCCGCGTACATATGTAGCGTCTCGCTGAACTGGTATTGACAGCAATTTTGACAGATAACATTTTTCGATAGCTGGGATTTTAATTGTGATAACTTTTTTATTTATTTATTGTTCAATTTTGATGGCATTGTCTAGATGAACTGGTATTGACAGAACTTTTTTATTTATTGTTCAATTTTGATGGCATTGCATTGTCTCGCTGAACTGGTATTGACAGCAAATTTGACAGATAACATTTTTCGATAGCTGGGTTTTAAATTGTGATAACTTTTTTATTTATTGTTCAATTTTGATGGTTTAAACAGCATTGTTTCTGTAAAAGTGTTTTCCTAGCAAAGTGTTGTACACACACCAAGTTCGTATAACTAGTTTATCTAAAATGAATTAAACTTTGAAGATGTTCCGAGGTGGTGGGACTAATCGACGTGAATATAATTTACTTCTACACCGTTATGCATATGTCTGGACGTACAATTCATAATTTTGATAGAGCATCATCAAAAAAACTGACCAATCAGTGACCAGAAATAAGACATAATCAATACATTCTGGTAGGTGATAAACTCGGTCATTATCCTTGATGTTCAACCAAGTTTACTGTGAAAATTAAGGTATCTACAGTGTGATTCTTTTAAAACCCTGCATATTTCATGCACATTCACGTAAATTGATTCAAAATATGTATATTTTAAAATCAAAATCTTGAAAATTATCGTATTTTTGCTCTGCCAAAGATTTTTATTTTACTATAGAACCTGAGGATAAAAACCGAGTAACACACATTTTATCACCTACTGAAAATAAATTAAAATCTCAACATCTCTGCAATGCAAAATTATGAATTGGAGTCGTACAATTGACACCGCTGTATCGGTATTTACAGCATGATACTAATGTATGTGTGTGTTTAGTTTAATGTCTTATTCCTATATGTTACAATTCTGTTGCAGAATACCTTTGTTTTCAGCATCGGAGCTGACGTGGTATCTTCGTTGACTTTTACCTGAACTTTCCCCGCAATTTTCAACGGTAACACCGAAAGCATTACTTCGCCGTGCGATTTACTCTTATGGGAATGAATAGAATTGATTGGGTGAGTTTCTGGAGTAACGTAAAATGATTTGGGATCGCAAAAAACAATTACACAACCCCATTTAACATACTTGTCTAGCATAATATTTGCATTACAGCAACCGTAGCAATAAACTGTGTGTGTGTGTGTGTGTGTGTGTAGTTCTGAGGTTTAAAGTCCCTCCACAGCAATAAACTGTTTGTTGACAAACCTGACCAATCGGACACGGTGTAAACTCTAAATAGTACCAAGATGTTTAAATCATTTCCTGGTTTTCTGTTTTACTCATCAGGGCTGAGTTTAGTCAGTATACTTACTGCCTGGTTCAGTTGACAGTGAACATTAAACTTCAGAAACTGTTTATTCTAGTTATTGAATGATATGGAATGAAAATTATTGTTTAATAAAATGGTCCTTTAATTGCTCCAATCATAGCTGATTAATTGTTGTGTCGTTAAAACAATCGTAAACGGCTTTCAGGACAGTTTACTAATGTTAACACCCATTCAGTTGATTTCAATTGCTCATCATTAAACTTTAACACTTGCCTGACAAACCTCCGAATAAAATCCGGATTTTTCATTTGCTCTCCGGATTTAAGTGTACAATCTATGGATTTTCCAAAACAAAATGTTCACAATTTAACAGCTATAGTTTCACAGGTCATCAGCTAATAAATAATTTCCTGCATCGGTCATGTTACGCTCGCTATAGTATACAGCGCTGCAAAGGAGGGTAATTACAAGTTGTTGTTGTTAATTCTAAGGTTTAACGACCGTCCGCCAACGAACATGTCGAGGGAACCCCGTCTAGAATGACACAGAATGTCAACTAACACAACGAGGAACCCTGACGCGATGGGCAGGGTAATTACAAGTATCAACTCAATGGGGGTCATCAGTGTAATGTAACGGAATATACAATTATATAACACCTAATCAGTGACATCTCTTGCTTCATTAATTGGTCATCCTAATTGAAATAACAAGTGTGAGATACTAGCGACTCCTTCTGTGTGGTATCACTATAATAGTTGCTGCCATGTGCAATTATAATTTGTTTAACCCTTAGCCTGCTAAGGGCGACTACAATAGCCTTTGCGTCTATTGTAAACCCAGATCAGCCTGCGAGTCACTCGCTGCTCATCAGTCATTTCTCACAAACACCCCTTCGTAACATAAATGGAATGGTCTAAATTCAAAGAAAGATCAGTCCATTATATATTTGTAGCGGGCTGAACGTTGAGAGCTATGACAACTTTTATTTGTATTTAGGAATATTATGTAGAATATTTGAACTTTCATAAAAAATAATAATAAAAAAACAGACTTAAATAAAAGTCTTTCTGATTTAATGATCTATTTAAATTAAAAAATCCTCCCTCAAAAAACTATTTGTGTGCAAGTGATGTATGTAGTCTATTGTTTTCTTTCTTTATGCACCTATCAATGTTTTGCCCCACCGGGGGTGCGGCGGGCTGACCATGGGGATTTAGACAATTTGTAAAATTTGGTGTCTAATTCTCACCCCTGGAGCAAAGTTTTTTGTCTAATTCCCCAGGGTGGGAGTTGGTGGAGGATGATTTTCTGCACCAGGTCTCAAATCCGGCCAAGTCTATTTCCCACGAGGCGGTCTTGCGGGGCTGATCTATATCCCGCCTGTCGGGAATCACCATCTATCTAAATTCCCGTATAAGCCCGCCGCCCCCGCCCCTTGGGGCAAAACAATGATAGGTGCATAAACTAACAAACAATGCATAAGCATTACTTGCGTGCTCAAATTTCCATTTAAAAATGTTCTTCGCGCGCTTTAAATCTTAATTTTTAAAAGTCTCAAGATATTTTGGCAGGCCTGTATTAAAGCAGAAGAACCGATAGGTTTAACATCACTATGCTGCAGCTGCATTATTCGTTTTCATATTTTACTTATAGTTGTGTAATTCGAGCCTTCTCTGACCTTACCAGCCCTTTTTACGATAGATATTTCATCTGGCTGTGTACTAAAAAGTCACACACAAAAAATAAGAAAAGGCTTTTAGGGTTAGAGAAGGCTCTGATAAATAGTGTGGTTGCCGATACGTGGCTCTTGGTCCTAAGCTGTGTGCTGGGAGAGCCCTACCCTTTGAATGTTAAAGAATAAATACCTCGCTGTACTTCTGTGTTTATCAACAATTGACATACAGCTATTTATTTAAAACATTGGAAACGGGACTGCTCATTATTTACATTTTTATATTTAATATTTACAAAACAATTAATAGATTGCAAATGTATTAATTTATTATTATCAGATTATTGAATATTTCTTATTTATCACATAACGTCCTTTGTTAGCAGTGTCGAACACCCATTTAATATTCTATTGTATGACACACGTGTAATACAACCTGGAACGATTTTGATTGGTTGAGTTAAACCTGTAACACTACGCAAGTTTATTAACTGAAACTATTTTATTTAGTACAAACTCACCCAGATCTGAGTCACAAACTTATTATTTATGACAGCTTATAAAAATAATGCACGTTATACAAAACATTGTTGTTGGTTTGTTAAAAAGTTGGCATAAACTGCTATTTTGTAAAGAGGTAAAACACGAACTCTTTTATAAGCAACGTTATGTGTGAGACGTGACGTTAAGACGTCACATATTTAATGACGTTTTGGCGCTAAAGTCTGTCTGACGTCGTGGCGGTTTTATATCCATTTGACTTAATTTTTACTAATTTGATTGCAATGTTATGTGATAAAAAGGATCTTAAACGAGTTCCCAATCTATATAAGATTTATGAAACGAGTTATGAATTATTTACTCGTTTCATAAATCTTATAAGAAATGGGAACTCATTTAAGATCCTCTATATATTTTTTAGACCTGCTTTACCACAGAACTCAATGTTTTTTTCAGATTTTCAGCAGTTCCTTAAAATATGGATTGGAACATTTGTAAAGCTTTGATTGTGGTGTTTGTGCCAGTTGTTGTGGTGTCTCTTAACAATGGCCTGGCCAGAACACCGCCGATGGGCTGGATGCACTGGGAGAGGTTCAGATGTAGTATCAACTGTACGGCAGACCCTCATAACTGTGTCAGGTATTATAACAAGTATATATCAACTGTACGGCAGACCCTCATAACTGTGTCAGGTATTATACTGGGAGAGGTTCAGATGTAGTATCAACTGTACGGCAGACCCTCATAACTCTGTCAGGTATTATACTGGGAGAGGTTCAGATGTAATATCAACTGTACGGCAGACCCTCATAACTGTGTCAGATATTATAACAGATGTAGTATCAACTGTACGGCAGACCCTCATAACTGTGTCAGGTATTATAACACATATATATCAACTGTACGGCAGACCCTCATAACTGTGTCAGGTATTATACTGGGAGAGGTTCAGATGTAATATCAACTGTACGGCAGACCCTCATAACTGTGTCAGGTATTATAGATGTAGTATCAACTGTACGGCAGACCCTCATAACTGTGTCAGGTATTATAGATGTAGTATCAACTGTACGGCAGACCCTCATAACTGTGTCAGGTATTATAGATGTAGTATCAACTGTACGGCAGACCCTCATAACTGTGTCAGGTATTATAACAAATATATTGCATTGCCTCGTTCAGTGAAGATGAAAACTGCATGGAGGATAATTTGAGTACCTGTACATTATAAGTATACATGTAATTACCGGTATGTAACTTAATTTAATTAAACAAGGCAAAGAAGTACTGCAAGGAATATAAGTCCCCTACTGGTTTAGGTCTAAACGTGCAGCTCAGTTATAGCAAAAACCCTCCAAAGTGTAAGTGTGACCTTGACCTTCATGCTGACCTTCTCAAGGTGGTGAATGTGAGTATACTATTATTAGAATCCAATGATAGATAAAGAATCTATAGGATGGACATGAAATTATAACTTACAGTCAAAGAAATTGGGATTTTTGTTCACTAGCCCGAATTATATAATCATTTGGACTATTACAATTTTCATAAGCCCGACTATAAAATGTCTAGATTTTTACTAGCCCTAATTAATATTTACTAGTTGAGTGCTAATTTCGACCACTGAACTTAACCCTTAACCCACTAAGCACAACTATAACAGCCTTTGCGTTCATTGTAAACCCATTGCGAGTAACTTGCAGGCTGATCAGGGTTTACAATGTCTGGCTGCTGATCAGTCATTTTCCCCAAAACACCCCTCTGTCACATAAATGGAATGGTCTTACCACTGATAGACCCAGTGTTTTTTCCCTATATTTTGGGAACATAACCTATACTATCACAATTGGAAATATTTGCATGATTTTTCATAAAATATGGGGGGAAAAAATAAAACATTCATTTCATAACTGTATCTTTAATACTGTTTACAGTTTGTTTACAGTTCACTGTAATAAAAGCATATTAATATTTCAAAGAGCTATTTCTCTTTGCCTCGTGTTTTTATACTTTTTTTTCTTCAGTTGGGAATTTTTGTCTCAAAATTGGGGAAATAAGCTATGTTTTCGCATTGATATATATTATTTTTTTCCCTATTCAATACTGTGACAGTAAAAGTTAAACAACAGTCAGAAGAAAAAGTTAAAAATGGATCATTATACTTCATGTAGATTAAGTTAAATAATATTGAAAAAAAACAACAATATGATTCTTCTGGTGATACGTGACTGTGAGTCTCCACGTTAAGTGTTCATTATTAAATTAGCCCCCAACCACGAGTACAGGATATAGGGCCAGGTAGGAATTCCCATTGACAATCTACACTCTTATGGTCATGTTTGCGATGAAGAACATAATTTTAAAAAGTAAGTTCATGTACATGATGGGCTTCCCCTGGAGAAATTGATGTCCAGGTATCTAAATTAATATAACTTGAAACCATCCATGTTTATATTCATTGTACTATACATCCACTGAGAAATGTAAAGGAAATAAATATAGTTTCTCACAATTTCTCAATATCGGACTAATTTGTGTGCAGTTTTAAAATAAACTTTTCTAATTGGTTAGTAGGATGCATTGCTTGCAGTGATTGTGCAATGCAAAACAGAAAATTGCGAACACTGAGTTTGTCCTTTTTAGCCAGATTGCATAGCAAATCCAGACTGATAGTTCGGCGATTACCATCCGTCTGTCTGTCTATATGTTGTGACATTTTGTCTTAAGTTTTTGAGTGAAAATTTTGTTTTTCCTCATTTCTCAAAGGCGAATAAAGCTTTGAAACTTGGCACACATGTTCATTATAATTACACAATGTCATATGACAAGAACCATAACTCTGTCTTGTATTTTACCTGATTTATATCCCCCTTTTTACTTAGACTTTTTAGTAAAAATTGAATTCGCAATCCGGCGTTCTTACCACTGTTGGTGCTTCACTTGTTTAATATCTTCTTCCCTCTAAACATGCACACTCACCTGTTCAAAAAATAAAATATTTATATAAAAAACATCTTCAAATTTGATCAATTTTGTGGTCCTTTGAATTCCTTTTTTTTCACATTTTACGTCTCCATGTCATTTTACACAGCGCCCGGGTGCTACTATTAGGGGAAATACAGAAGTTGTTCATGGTGATTACATGTTGTTGGTCCAACCTCTTAATGGGGCAAACATGCAATATTCAGGTCTGTTTTACACATTTTCACGCATGAGAACAAATTTAAAAGAAGTCTTAAAAAGTGATTTTTTTGTTCTTTCCAACCCCTTATTCAAAAATATTTCGGCAGATTGTAATAGCAGCTTCGCCAAAATATACACATATTCCCTGAGAGTTTCAGATAAATCAAATCATGAATGGCGGAGCTAAAACTGTCTGAAATTATATTGAAATATTTTGTAGTTTTTGTCTCGCCTTTTCGAAGACAAAAAGAGACAGGTATTGCTTTTCCGGCGGCGGCGGCAACATTCAAGTTTTGCGTTTAGGTCATTTTCTCACAAACTGTATGCACTAGACCTTTCAAACTTTGCTTATAGTTGTATCTTGGGTGGTACATCGCAACGTGACAAAGCAAATGTGGAAGTGACCTTGACCCTCCAAGCAAAGGGCAGATAATTTAATAATTTTTAGGTTCAACTTTTGCGTTTAGGTCACTTTTTCGCAAACTGTATGCACTAGACCTTTAAAACTTTGCTTATAGTTGTATCTTGAGTGGTACATCGCAACATGACAAAGCAAATGTGGAAGTGACCTTGACCCTCCAAGCAAGGGCAGATAACCTTATAATTTTTACCTTCAACTTTGGCGTTTAGGTCACTTTTTCACAAACTGTGTGCACTAAGACCTTTCAAACTTTGCTTATAGTTGTATCTTGAGTGGTACATTGCAACGTGACAAAGCAAATGTGGATGTGACATTCACCATCCAAGCAAAGGGCAGATAACTTTAATTGTTACATTTACATCACTTTCTCATGAACCAGAATTATGCACTAGATGTTTTAAACCTAATTTATAGCTTAATCTTTGGAAGAAAACATATTCTATTTTGACATAGTTGTGTCTTCATTAGTGCATCTTTTTTTTGGATGCCTGGATCTCATCTATGACCTTGACCTACTTTTTGGAGCTGATGAATTTTAGCTCTACTGGCCAAAGGCCTTCATTTTTCATCCGATCTTTACCAAACTTTACCAGATTGTTAATATCAATGAAAGCTCGCACAAGTATGAAAACAAGGCAGATCAGACCAATAACAGCGGAGTTATGGCCCTTGATTTAGTTAAAAAAGCTATATTTTGCCTCGTTAATACGATAGGGCTTTCATTTTTCATCTGATCTTTACCAAACTTTACCAGATGTTTTGCCTTTTTTTTATTATTATTAGTATATATTTTCTTTTATTTTTTTAATAGATATATATTTTTATTTTTTATTTTATTTTTTATTATTTTTTTTATTTTATTTTTTTTTGTTTGAATATTATTTAATTATTTTTTATTTTATTTTTTTGCAGGAAGCATTACTGTGCCTAATGCATTATTATAGTTGTATCTTGAGTGGTACATCGCAACGTGACAAAGCAAATGTGGCAGTGACCTTGACACTCCAAGCAAGGGCAGATAACCTTATGCATTTTTTTTCCGGTTCATTGATTTTTGATGGAGTTATGGCCCTTTGACATTTTTTGTTTGTAAATTTCTTGTCGGCGCTGCTCCTCCTAAACGCCTAGTTGGATTTCGACGAAACTTGGCAGGAAGCATCGGTAAGATGTCTAGTTGTGCATATCGCGCTTTTGTTCCAGTTTGCTGATTTATGACGAAGTTATGGCACTTTGACATTTTTACTTTAAATTTCTTGTCGGCGCTACTCCTCCTAAACGGCTTGTTGGATTTCTACAAAATTTGGTAGGAAGCCTCAGTATGATGTCTAGTTGTGCAAAGCATGGTATATCAATGAAATTTTGGACAAGTTTGAAAACCAGCTAGATCTAGTTAGTAACGACAGGTTATGGCCCTTGATTTGTTGAAAAATGCTATATTGTATTTTCCTTTGTTAAATCTGTAGTTACTTTATTTTTTATCTGATCTTTACCATATTTGTTTAGAATGTTAATATAACTCCCCCACCACACCCATTTTTAGCTCTACTGATCAGAGATTAGAAGAGCTTATGCCGTGGTGCGTCGTCCGTCCGTCTGTCCATTCGTAAACTTTTTTTTTGTAGCGACTACTCCTCTGAAACTACTGAATGGATTTTCATGAAACTTTACAGAAATGTTGCCCATGAAGTCTTATTGATCCTAGCAAAAAGTGATGTTGATATGAAATCCAAGATGGCCGCCAAATCTAAAAATAGATTTAAAAAAAACAAGTTTGTAGAGACTACTTCTTGAAAACTCGAAGTGATATTGATATGGGACTTTTTCTTAAATGATCAGCATGACATGATGTTGGTCCTTGTCGAAAATCGTTTTGATTCGACGTTAAACATGGCTGCAAGCGGCCATCTTAATTTACATAGAGTTATTTAGTAAAAACTTGTAGCGACTACTCCTCTGAAACTACTCGACGGATTTCCATGAAACTTCACAGGAATGTTGCTCTTGATGTCTAAATGATCCTAGCAAAATTTCAGGTCGGCCGGAAATTCAAGATGGCCACCACAGTTAAAAATAAATTTTCAAAATACAAGTTTGTAGCGACTACTTCTTGAAAACTATAAGTGATATTGATATGCGTCTTTTCCTAAAATGATCAGTATGACATGATGTTGATCCTTGCCGAAAAATTGTTTTGATTCGACGTTAAACATGGCTGCCAGCGGCCATCTTTGTTTACATAGAGTTATATAATGAAAACTTGTAGCGACTACTTCTCTGAAACTACTTGACGGATTTTCATGAAACTTCACACGAATGTTGCTCTTGATGTCTTATTGATCCTAGCAAACTTTCAGGTCGGCCGGAAATTTGAGATGGCCGCCACAGCTAAAAATAGATTTTCAAAAAACAAGTTTATGGCGACTACTTCTTGAAAACTATAAGTGATATTGATATGGGACTTTTTCTAAAATGATCAGCATGTCATGATGTTGTTCCTTGCCGAAAATCGTTTTGATTCGATGGTAAACATGGCTGTCAGCGGCCATCTTTGTTTACATAGAGTTATCTAGTAAAAAGTTGTAACGACTACTCCTCTGTAACTACTTGACGAATTGTCATGAAACTTTACAGGAATGTTGCTCTTGATGTCTTATTGATCCTAGCATAACTTCAGGTCCGCCGGAACTTCAACATGGCCGCCATGGCTAAAAATAGATTTTCAAAATTCAAGTTTGTAGCGACTACTTCTTGAAAACTATAAGTGATATTGATATGGGACTTCTTCTAAAATGATCAGTATGACATGATGTTGATCCTTGTCAAAAATTATTTTGATTTGACATTAAACATGGCCGCCAGCGGCCATCTTTGTTTACATAGTTATATAATGAAAACTTGTAGCGACTACCACTATGAAACTACTTGATGGATTTTCATGAAACTTCACAGGAATGTTGACCTAGCTGTCAAAAATCTATCAGTAGAGCTTCAAGGTCATTGACCTCTTGGTATGAAATTTCATTCATAGAAGAAAGTGGTAAAAATTAAAAAAATGCCCATGCCAGACTAGACACAGCAGACTTATTGCCCATGATTACCAGGTGAGCGATCTAAGGCCATCTTATCCCTGTTGTTTTTGCTATGTTTTAAAAAAACTACTGATGGGAATTTTATGTCGACAACCCTTGATATAAGAGGCGTTTTAGCCAGTAGATGATTCAAAGGCCCTCTTGGGCCTCTTGTTTTTAATAGAATGGCATTTTGTTTTTAAACAAATGCACTTAATTGTCTTCTCGGCGAACAGCAAACTCGATTGTTTTTAGTTACTAAAATGTTTACAAACTTTCATTGACCTTTTTATTTTTAAGTCCAGCCCCCGTTAGGCGAGACATGTGAATCCACGGATTTCTTGTTCTAAAACTATTGGCATCGCGACTAGTTCTGAGAAATAATAAACAAAATTATTAATAGAGGATCTTATCGCTCATTCATTATTGAATTTATTAAACGAGTTGGCAAAATGATTTAATGCAAGGCTCTTGCCGAGCATTATATCATTTTTGCTAACGAGTTTAATAAATTCAATAATGAATGAGAATGAATGTTAGATTCTATTCATCACATAACTCACATATCGACTTTTATTGCATTTTGCCTGTCGCTTTAACGCGCAACCGACATAAACCGTGGGAATTGGATTATAGTCATTATCAATTTCTTTTGACAGTGCATACTAGGCTTATTTGCATACTTACATAACTAGTGGTATATCAAAAATATAGAATGGTTTTATTCCACTCCCACACAGTAAGTTTTGTGACAAATTAAATAACGTACTTGTGTCTAACATCTATAGAGGCCTATAATTTAAAATACTGGAGCAATTTTTACTGACAATTACCCAACATTTATACTTTTCCAGTGAGAAGCTGATAATGCAAATAGCTGACGAGATGGCGGCCGGTGGTTACCGTGATGCCGGCTATGAGTATTTGTCCATTGACGACTGCTGGATGCTACCGAACAGAAGCCCCGGTGGCAGACTGCAGCCGGATCCGGAGCGATTTCCAAGTGGTATGAAGGCTTTAGCCGACTATGTAAGTTGTTTCTGCAACATGTTTGTATTAGTGATACTCTTCTACGTCCATATTTGGCAGTGAACATTTTTACTGGGACACTTACAGAATTAAATAAAATTTATGTTGAATAGCTAGCTCATCAGTCCATCATCTTAAGTTATTTTGAGCCGATCCATAGAGAGGGAAGGAAACATAGGAGTATGGGTACCGCTTGCGGTGGCCTTGTTTGTAATTTTAACATTAATTTTCAATCAACCGATGATTGATCATTCATCGATTAAACATGGCTTCCGTATAAGACACAAGCGTAAGCCTTTTTCAGACTATAATGAAGGAAAGAAACACATTTAAAGTATGTTCTCGTCATTCAGCAATTAAATGAAACTGATCAAGCATTTATTTTACCGGTAAGAATTCATTGTTATACCCCTTTAGAGATATATAATTACTTGTCACAAAATTAAAACTCATTTCATTCTCTTGCACATTTTGGTACAAGAGAATGAAATAAGTTATAATTTTGCAACAAACGAGTAAATATTGTAATCGATTAATCAGAAAAAATGCTTAACTCACCGATGCCCGATCAAATTGATTAATCGGAACAGCGCTAATTTTCACATTCAGTAGATCCTAATGTTTCAAACACTCCAAAAATGTTAACGAAATTACATAGTGAACCAGATTTTAAAAAAAAGCATTGGGCTAACATTTTCTGAGGAAAATATATTTCAGAGATTTTACTGTTAGGCGGACCCAAGCCTGAAAAAATCAAAAACGTTTACCCGGAAAGATATACTCCTGATTTTTTAAATATAAGCAGATGGGGATCTGGTACATATGAAACCACTGTATGGATTTCTGGCATTCTTTGCATTTCGTAACGGCAGCGCGTTTTCTACGGTAACCCAGTCGAGCCAAGCCGTTAAATGAAAACCACTTATAGAGAATAGATAACAAAAAGAAAGAAACTGGAATATATCTTCTGGGGCAATTAAAGATGTACTGTATGCAACCGATATATGTATAATTATGTACTCTTTGTTTGATATCTTTCTGTGAGCTTTGTTTTGTTTTAGTAAACTATAATGGTAGGTTTTATCAGCATCATACGACTTTGTGTATGGAAAATATACGTTGAAATAAATACCCGTTATATTTTTAACAACATGAATTGATTACTTGCGACTCATTTCAGGCTTTGTTTCTTTAAAACGTGTTCATGTTTTGATGGCGATAATTTCTGTAGTGTACCCAAGAGACATACTAATTGGAACACGCATAAACATTCACCGAAAAGCTATGCATAAGTCTTTGATTTAAGCTCATGTTTGACTTTCCCGAAACAACATTCCTTATACCTTATGCATGATATATATAATATGCCTTGCACAAAACAAGTTGGTATAATAATGATCAATGAGGTTCCTGATATTAATTATATTTATATTATGCACGGATATTATGTATCCGTTTGTGTGCAATAAAACGTAAAAATTATAAATTAAACAACATAAGTAGAAATAAATACGGGTAATTCAAAAGAGATTTAAACGACAAGCAATATTAAATTGTTCACTTCCTGTATACAAGTAAAAATGAAACGTTCACTATTATATCATTGTTCATGCACGTGCATTTCACGGTATCATTAGGTCTTTAGTCACTGACACAAATTGTCTACCGTACTATCTCAGCGTGCGCAATAAATAGATCATGCATAGTAAATCCGTTGTTCCGTTTCCAGTATTGGAAATCACGGACTGCACACTCTATTCGTGACAATAAGGTTCTGCAGAGCACACACGTTGAAGTTTCCTTTGTTAGTTCGTTGTTGGCTGTTGGTTATACTGCAAGCATTCTAAAACTAACTATACTCATTTGTTGATTCACAGTGAATTACTTAAGCAATATATTACGTTTAGTTAATTGAACAACTGCATGTACAAGTAGATACTGCACATGCATCTTTAATATAAGGGTAGAAGAACTGCCATCTTATTTATTTGATTTTATATATTTTATTTTGTACATCCGTTAGATTGTAACAAAAGTATTACTTTTGTGTTGTTATCTTGACAACTGTTTGCAGTGTTGCAAGGGAACTTTATTTGCAATCAGAGATTGCTACCCATTTTCCTTCTTACGATTTCTATCTGCCTGTCCTAAACAACGTTTCCCTGTTCCTTATTGTCTTTCTATTTCTGATTTCTCTGATTATGGAAGGCCGCGGCTAGTGGTGAATATACATACTTTAAAAAGGGGAATTTAATTTAAAATAGTTTTCTTGTATGTACGCAATTTTGTTCTGGCAAAGAATTATACAGCAAATATATTCAAATCACTTTGGTCTGAGAAATCATGGATCCAGTTTTTATTTTGCCTGGTTCAAAACGGTCGGCTTCACCTGCTACAGATTTTGAGAAGTGCTTGATATGTCAGGCTGGTAAACAGGACAGCTTATACAAACTGACTTCCGCTGGTTTTCAAACTTTCAAAAATGCGATCGACAAGAGAAGAGATGAAGTTTACGATAGACTGTGTTCATTAATGCAAGATATAAACACTTTTTTATTGCTCAATCTTGTCTGTCATAAGATCTGTAAAAGTGATTACACACATAAGAAAAATATTCAAGAAACAGGAGTTCAACGTCCTAAAATTGACCTTACAGAAACACAGGATGAACATGAAATGAGTAACAGATCATCCGTAGTTCGAAGGCAGACACTTGACTTCCGAAACTGCTGTTTTCTTTGCGAGAAAGTCAGAAATGTAAAGGGTGACAGAAATCTCATTCAAGTCTCATCTAAAGAGCGAGTAGATAGCATCCACCAACGTGCAAATGAATTGCAGGACCAATCATTACTTTTAAAGATTATGGGCGATGGCGTTACCTGTTTGGATTTAGTCGCATATGGGTATCGGTACCACAAATCTTGCATGACAGAGTTCCTGAATAGAAAATGCAATGATTCAAAAATACAAAGTCAGTCGAAGTATGATAAGGCTTTTATGCAATTAGTGAATGAAATATCAGATTTTCTATTAAAAGACGGTGTTGCGTTCTTCATGACACAATTAAGGGACCGATATCGCCTGCTTCTTGCGGCTAATGACATGCCGAGTTATTTGTCGTATAGAGCTGACAAACTCCAGAACAGACTTAAAAACTACTTTGGAATCCAGATTCAGGTTTTGCTACAGAAAGGCACATCGAGTTTGATCTGTTGCTCGCAAATAACGATCGAGCAGATGTGTTCAGAACTTGTAAGGCTGCGTTGTGTTCTAGATGAATCTCAGCTATTGCCTGACAGCAGTGAAAACGATGAACCAGATAGACATAACACTGACTATCATTCGTATACAGCTGCTAAAAGTTTAAGGTGTCAGATAAAAGACAAAGCACGAGAACAAAGAGATACGATTAAGCCATCTACTTCATTAAATCCCGAGAACCATGAACAAGAAAACACCCAGCAGAACCCTAATTTCGATATATCGTACGAGACTGCTTTGAGGACTATACCAAATAGTGTATACAATCATTTAGCTTGGATGATAACTGACACAGAATTTCATGTGCGTGAAGATGGTCGGGTACATTTAACAGACAGTATGCATGAAAGGGTACTAAATCTAGCTCAAGATGTAATGTCTAGTGTAACATCTGTTGCAATGCCTAAACACGTGGGCCTTGGTTTACACCTGCTCAAAGAAACAAGGAGCAAGTCGTTGCTGACCGTTTGGAATAGATTTGGAAATTCCATCAGTTATCAAGACGCGCAAAGGTACTTGACAACGGTCGCGAATTCCGTAGACAGACAGATAAAAGAAGATGGATTATATATCCCGACCATTATAACACCTGGTCAATTCCTTCAATGTGCTGTAGACAATCTAGATTTTAGTGAGAATACTAGAGACGATACGACAATGCACGCTACAACACACATTATTTACCAATATCCCCAGGACAATAAAGATCAGGACAATCCCATGGTTTCTTCCTTCACAGTCCCACTTGTCAAAACCAGAAGGACAACTATTGATGAACCTAAAGTATTTGCTCTAGCAGAAAGTAACCTCTCTTTGAAAGATAGGCGTAATGCAAGGGACGTGAGAGGTGTGAACATTATTGATCAACATCAAAGCACAACATCATTTTTTGAAGATGACATTTTTGTGTGGCATTTACTACGAATGGTTCCAACAGCGTTACTCACTTTCGAAAGCGATGAAAGTACTACTCATGCCGTACCCTCATGAAGCACATTCTTTGACAGGTTGTATAAAACTTCAGAAAACAGTAATTGGTTATGGTCCATTGTTTCCCGAACCGCCGACAAAACCAGATGTGGTGGAGGCGTCAATCGATTACTTCATGCTAGTAACAAATAAGATGGGTCAAGAAAAAAACATTGTTACTTGTGATCAGGCCATATACGACATTGCAAAAGGCCTGTCAAAGAAGAAATCTGAAAAGTATGCTGACCTTGTTCTTCGGCTTGGGGGGTTTCACATTGCAGAAAACTTTATGGGTGCAATCGGCTTTTTCATGAAAAATTCTGGAATTGAAGATATTCTGACGGAGAGCAAAATTTGTGGCAAGGGAATTGCAAATAAAGTCATATCTGAGAAAGACTACTACCAAATGCTCCGATGCCATTCCCTTGTTTCGGAGGCTATGATTAGACTGAAATGGGGAGCTTTCGAACATTGGTTGATAGACGAAGGAACTGCTGAAAGTTTATCTGAGCTTACAGATAAACTGGACACTATATGTTCACATTTTGGTGAACATGACAAAGCAACGCTTCTCACTGACATAAATGATGTAAAAGTGTCACTGCGATCTCTTAAAGAGTACTTGGATGAGTTTGAGAATTCGCTAGAGCCAACAGCCAAGTTCTGGTCTATGTACATAGAAATGACACACATTCTCAAAAGATACATCCATGCTGAACGTTGTTCCTCTTGGGAGGACCATTTAGCTGAGGTGCAGAACATGAATCCTTATATAGTGTCTGCGGGTCACAGTAAGTATGCCACCTGCTTACCTTTGTACTTACATGACATGAAGGATCTTGCTGTCAGCGCTCCTGATATACGTGAGCAATTTTGTCGTGGTAATTTCAGTATACACCGTAATCCTGGCACATTCAATGGTATCTGGAGCGACCTTGCTCTTGAGCAAACATACAATAAAGACGGCAAAACATCATTGCAAACAGGTATTACACAAAACCCTGCCACACGCGTGGAGTACGTGAAAACCGTTCCATTCTTAACAGCGGTGTCTGAAAATGTTAAAGGTATGGCTCACTTTGCGGAAGGGAAATCTGCTCATCATGACGATTCAGACACTTTGACCACAGCTACAGAGGTTAAGGCAATATTGAACACAATCAGAGAGAAAATGACGGATCCGTTCTCTATGAACCATACAGAGCTTGTAAATATTGCTAGTGGTGAGAAGACTTCTTCCAGCGACGTTCTTCTGGCGAAAGAAAAGGGATTCGAGTCAATACGAGATGCTGAGGAAAACGGGTATACAAAAATCAATTTACCCAAAATAGCGATGTTTGCAACTCAAAAGAAGCAAAAGCAGGGTTCAAATAAACAGATTATGAAAGTATACCAAGATGAGAGCAGTGTTATGCGAGCTCTATGCTTTATTCAAGGAGCTGGAGACGAAGTAAAGCTGAAAGCCTTCAGTCATGAATGGACAGAATACCCTACGTCACTTTTCGAACCAGACCTGCGCGTACCTCTGGGATATGCAATGCAGAAAGGAAACAAAGCAGACTACATTCTTGCATTGTACAAGCACATTGGCAACAAGTTTCAAACTAACGCATCTCTACCAGCATCCAACTTACCAACGGTGTATTTGGTTGATGCCATGGCATTTGTTCAACGTTTTCAAACACTAGGTGCAAAAACCTTTGGTCAACTTTCAACTGCCTATCTTTACAAACTTCTACAAATGAAGCCAAATGGCTGCAGATTCATTCATTTTGTTGGTGATTGGTACGACGTCCCAGACAATGAAAGTCTGAAGTGTGATGAACGCATTCGAAGAGACCAAACAAAGTTGAGCCTTGAGTATAAGCCCTTTGAGAATTTATATATTTCTGATTGGAAAACATTTTTGAAAAATCCTGTTAACAAGGGCAATTTGCTCAATTTTATTGGGACTCTGTGGTGT
Source organism: Cyrtodaria siliqua (assembly GCA_037043455.1). NCBI lineage: Eukaryota > Metazoa > Mollusca > Bivalvia > Adapedonta > Hiatellidae > Cyrtodaria > Cyrtodaria siliqua. The sequence continues at coordinate 535,600 of JAWPHD010000176.1, forward strand.
GAAAAAGTACAAGTTCTTCCAGGTGGATTGCATCTCATACTTGGTGGTATGTTTGATGACCAAGCAAGGACTGTCATGCTAGGTAATGACCAATGTGAATTAATTAACGAGCTGACTTGCATTACCCATGAGGAGGCAGATACCAGACTGATGGCCCATATTGATTTCAGTGTTGACAATTTCACCAGCAAAAGAGTTGTTGTTCAGGCTACGGACACCGACATCATAATGCTGTGCATGTATCATTACTGCAAAATGCACGTGTCTGAAATTTGGATAGAAAAGAACGATTCCTTCATTCCTGTTCATACTCTGGTAGATACGCTGTCTGAACGTGCTAAAAGCTCTGCCTTGGCAACAATGGATACGCTGCTTCCGTGTTACGTACTCAGTGGCTGCGACACTGTAAGTTACCCGTTCAGAAGGGGAAAGAAGCACGCTGCACAAACGGCATTGAATATGATTGGCGCATTTCCAAATATCTCACATTTTGGAAATGCAAGTCACAACATGGAGATTACTGATTCTATTGTGAATGAAACTCGGCAGTTCTTCGTGTCATTGTACAATAGACAAGGCTTTCAATCGCTGGATGTTTTGCGTGCTCACTTATGGTCATCAGGTAAAGCCGACTTGAGGTCTTCGCCTCCTACTGAAGATGCCTTGTGGTTACATGTGCATCGAGCATTGTACCAGTTGGCTCTCTACAAACGAGCACACCTCAATGCCCTATTACTGCCACCGGACACCTCATTTGGAAGGCAAATTAAAGATGGAAAGCTTCTCCAAGTAATGATGCTAAAACCAGCTAGGCCGGAGTTTTTGAAAGGAACATTTTGTAAGTGCAAACGGTCTAAATGTCTAAAGGCATGTCCTTGCCATAGAGCATCCGTACCATGCGTGGTTGCCTGCCTTTGCACTGGTGAGAAAGAGAAATGCAGTTGAGTCGTTGATGAGTTTCATGAATCAAGTGATGAGGATTTGTGAATTGTTGTTATGAAAACTGGTTTAATGAATGTAGCATATAATGCTATGTTGGATTCATAGCTACAGAACCAAACGTTGTTTAGGGTTCGTTTGTATTTTTAGAGACTGTCCAAGAATCAACAAGAGAAAATGTATCACAGTTAATGGATTTCATTGATTAATTTTATTGGATAAATGTTGGGTTTAATGCCATTAGAAATCGGATTGTATACATTAAAAATCAACTTTGTAGGTTTAGTCTACTTTTCTTCAATGATCATAATCAAATATATCATTGTTCCATGTGTTATGGTCTATACAGGCTATAATAGTACACTTATATGATTCTACGAAAACCGTGTGTTTGTATTTGCCCTATTTTATGAAATTGACCTTTATACTGTTTAAATCTCTACGTATATATGGTCATACATCTTCACAATTATTTTAGATAATATGCATTACTAAACTAAATAAATTATGAAAAATGTCCACTCAAACTGTTACACAAAGAACTATTTACTAAATAAATCCATAGCATTACTGCATTTATTAAAACTGAAATATATTAATGTATTTCTTTTTTGCTTCGGCACATTTTGAAGTAGTTAATTAACAACTTCCATTTAAACTGAAGTGTTTACCCGCGTGATCTCTATCTTCACAAAAATAAAGTTTTATTTAAAATATAACAACAACAAACGCGAATATTCAACAAAAACATGTGTTTTAAATAATGTTTAACCTAACTGAGACATTCAACGAAACCCAGATTGTCCGTAATTCATCATTCAGTTATTATGACATTAAAATTCATTAGTACACAATAGAAAAACATGACATGACCTTTGATATACCAACATAAACAGTATAACGTATCGTCGTCTTCCCCAAAACAATCCTCCTATAGCGTTTCTTAGCTGTAAAAAGGGACAATTGTGACCCAAAACTTTATCATAGAAAATATGGTATGTTAACGTAGGTAATGCTCATTTGTAACAACTGTGCTAATATCAAATCCGTTGAATATTGTTGTTATGAGTTGGCTCGCACAAACCTCTTGATAAAAAGCTGACTTTTTCCATTAAATGCAAATAATGAGTGATGTTTTAAGGTACATCGACACAAATAGGTCATATTGTGTGCAAAAAATGATGAAAATGAACAATGAAATAGTCATCCAGTTATTTAAAATTATGCTTATTTTATAGGTATAACCGATTTTTCCCCTTAAGTACCTCATAATCAATGCCATAACTCTATTTATTGCAAAAGTATGGATAACGGCCTTGTTCTTAGGGTAATGGTATCTGACTGATATAACGATATAGCAAGTGTTGTTAAGATCCGATACAATTTAGAGAAGTTATCAATAAGTTACACATACGCTTAACCCGAAATGTAAATGCCCGCCCCTCACTGCCCCCTTCCGCGCGCCATCATCAATACATAAACAGCTTTTAATTTAAAAATAAACATCATCATGGTTGAAAATTGTAAACTGCATAAATAGAATATAATCACTCGCTTTTATGTCTTTTTATGTACAAAACAAAATCAAAACCTGACGTATAAATGTGTACACGTGTTTTATTTGAACATCACTACTTTTTTTATCACGTACGGGCTTCCGTAGAAAATGAGTTGGTGTTACGTAATGCAAAGTATGCCATAAATCCATACAGTGGTTTTGTATGTAGCACAGTGTCTGCTATTGATATGCAAAAAATCAGGAGTATATCTTTCCGGGTAAACCAAAAGTGTTTTTTTGCACGATACGAGAACTTTGGTCCCCGCCTATGTAATCTCTTCATACAAACATGGGACCCTGGTATATACTTTGAATAAACTTGTATATACCAAAGAAGACGCATATTGAACATTGAACAAACACGTCAGTCATCAGGTGTTATGCTAATACATGTACTACTACTAATGACATTTGCATGTTTTAATCATATTTATTGAAGTAAATATCCTGATAAGGTATATAAATATACTTAATGTCAAATTGTCCAGAACACCTACCTTTTTCAAAAGTACTAAAACTATCATTTCCACAGACTGTCTGAGAATAAATTATCAGTTTATGGTATTGCTAGTGCTGATATAGCATATTTGAATGCCATTTAATAAATAGTAGACATAAATATACATATGGTAGAAATGATGAAATAAATACATGTTGCATCGCAGGGCTTTTTTTTTTTGGAAATAGGGAAAGAGGCCCAGGCCCTTCAATAGGGGGGGAAAAGTGTGATTTTCAAGTTAAAGGGGAAAAAAATAATGCGATTTCGAGATATAGGGGGAACAATGTATTAGGTAGAAATTGTCTACTATAAATGTATCCCGAACATAATAATGTTGAGAAAGTTAAATGGGAAAATAATGTTAAGCAAAAAAAAAAACATTTGAGGGAATTTTCTCAGCCAGAGAGGGGGAAAAAGTAGTCTGTTTTGCAAGGGGAAGAGGTTAAATATCGACAAAAAAAACAAGTTTGTAGCGACTACTTCTTGAAAACTATAAGTGATATTGCTATGGGACTTTTTCTAAAATGATCAGCATGACATGATGTTGGTCCTTGTTGAAAATCATTTTGATTCAACATTAAACATGGCTGCCAGCTGCCATCTTTGTTTACATAGAATTATATAGTAAAAACTTGTAGCGACTACTCTGAAACTACTTGACAGATTTTCATGAAGCTTCACAGGAATGTTGCTCTTTGATGTCTAGTTGATCCTAGCAAAAATTTCAGGTCTGCCAGAAATTCACGGTGGCCGCCACGGCTAAAAATATATTTTTAGCTCTTAGCTGATCAAAGATCAGCAGAGCTTATGCCATGGTGTGGTGTCCGTCAACTGTCCGTCCGTCCGTAAACTTTTTTTTGTAGCGACTACTCCTCTGAACCTACTGGATGGATTTTCATGAAACTTTACAGAAATGTTGGCCGTGATGTCTAGTTGATCCTAGCAAAAATTCATGTTGATGTGTCCTTGTTTTTGTGGGAGGAGGACACTATAAAACAAGTGTACAATTATTTAGCATAATATGGTACATTTTAGATAAACTTCCTTCCTTAAATGTATTCAGAACAAAACAATATTGAGAAAGTTTGAGGGGGGAAATGTTGTTTAAAAAGATCGGCCACAGTTATGCAAAACAATGACCAATTTTGATTGGTGAAGTAGCCGAATTTTGGCCCCTGTTGTAGAAGGCAAAAAAGCCATGGCTAGTAATCACAGTCATCAACTGTTTCTAATTGCTTATTACAATTCTCACATATCTGTCCTGTATCGTCAAGAATCGGTACAAGATCTCAGTACTGTCGTCAAGGAAAAATTACGAACCACCGATGTCCTGAGAATATAGCCCCATCATTATTAAACAACACATGGAATATATAAAAATTTAAAAGTAAATTAAGAAACATCAACCACATGAATGTTTATAATAGGGGTACCGCCTAGGAACGGTTGGGCAAAAAAGCCAAAGAGGTTTAAACCTGGTTCTAGGGAGAACCAAACTCCCCTCCCCCAACCCACCCTAGTGCCAGTATAATATTTGTTCTGATTGTACCCTATAATAATAGCGCTATTACCCCACTCTAACATTAAATATGGTATAATAGTATTATTGATATCAATGTTTATTTGTCATTTGACATCCAGGCGTTAAATTCACCAACCATTCTTGAGAATATTCTTAGACTTAAGCCCAAGTGTGCAAATTTCAATCTCAAATATGTCTGTAAGTTTATAGTATAAACCTTCATAACAAGCTGCTATGTATAAATATGGTAATAAATAATAAATAGCAAATTTATAAACTTGTTTATCTTTGAAGGCCTTTGCAATATGTGTGAACGAAATTTGATTACTTGAGGTATGAAGTAGTGAAAACGTTAGAGTTTTCTGAAAGCGAATACCTTAAGTTTCTGCCTTACAACTGTAAAGAGGAGCACTGTGATCTAGTGGTAGAGCGTTGGACCCATGATTGAAATGTCGTGGGTTCGATCCCCGACATGACCATATGCGTTGTGTCCCTGAGCAAGACACTTTATCTGCATTTGCTTAGTACTTGACTCTATCCAGGAAGACATCGAGAGTGATTAAAATAAGTTCGGAGAACTTTCGTTACAATCGATGTAAAATAAATAAGTTTAAACTCTACAACTTTAAGATCTCTAAAAAATCACACACTCAAGGGAGATGAACCATATCTCAAACAGAGCATACTTGCAAATTTAAATGAACACACTCCATGTAGACTTGAGATATCACAGTTTTAAGTTGACCGTGACCTTGACCTTCAACCTACCTACTGATGAAACTAAATTTAGTCTTTAATCATGTTTCACTTATTGTAAATAATACTATTGAATTTCTTACCCCTGAAAATGGGGGTTTAGCCGCTGGAATAAAGTGTCTAGGTGGCTTTAAAGCCGAGATACAAACTTTTTTTTTTCAAAAATGTTAAACATTAGTTTTCGCATTCAGTAGAGTCTAATGTTTCCAATAAAATGTATCGGTATAAGTTTACACATATTACATAGTGATTTGGACTATATGATACATGCAAGAAACTTTGCGATATGCAAGAAACTTTGCGATCCTAAGTTTTTTAGATTCATTCAAAAGAACTGGATCTTGGTATGCATACATGGTCTTTAGAAACTATACAATCTGTTGTTGTTTTTTAGATTCATTCAAAAGGACTGAAACTTGGCATGTACGAGGACATGGGCCTGTATACCTGTAAAAAGTACCCAGGCAGCAAGTTCTTCCTGGAGGGTGACGCCAACACATTTGCATCCTGGGGTGTGGACATGCTCAAACTGGATTGCTGCTACGCTGGAGGCTTGGAAGACTTGGAAACAGGTAATTACTGGTTTGAACATAAGGATGGTCCATTGTGTCTAAGGTGGAATGTTACAACATTTTAGGATCATACACAATATTTAGGTTCATACACAGTATTTAGAGCTGCCCCCAGAGAAGGAGAGAGGAGCTCATTAATAAATAATGAAAATAAAATTGGACTGAAAACACAGCCCTGCTGTAAACCTCTTGGACAGTCAAACAGTTGAGTGTGCAGCCTACTCTTATGATCAAGTCAAATCGGAGTGGTTCAAAGGAAAGAATAGGACCCCCCCCCCCCCCCCCCCCCAATTTTGTTATTTTTATCTTGTTCATTAAAGGTCTTCATCATAACCCTGTATTGTTTCAGGTGCTACTTGAGTGGTGGCATAAATAAATGATCATGGCTTCAACGAAAAAATTGAGTGATTACAAGAGAATTTGCAGCAACTCTTCAGTTCCGCAGGTGAAAGATTCTAGGCCCATTCTGCATATTTTTATCTACATTGTAGATGTAAAAAGGGAGTGGTTCAGGAATGTTCATTCCTGTTGGTGCCATATAACCTTTTTGTGGTGTTGTGCCGTAAAACTCCAATTCAGCTCAACTAGCAAGTAGATTTCTCTGGTTCTTTTACATGCATGGAAAGTCTCCAGTACATTACTCACATAAAGTGACAAATACTTCCATGGGAGTAAGTGACAAACTCGAGGTCTGATGCAAGTATAATGTTCCAACATTTTTGGGGTGGTGGGAAGCAGTAAATATAATTACAGATGTGCTTGTACGTTTCAGGTTATCAGGTGATGGGTCTGTTCTTGAACAGAACAAAGAGACCTATCTTGTTCTCCTGCAGCTGGCCAGCATGTTCAGGGGGCCAGGTGGGTATTCTGTCCAGTTGTCCATATGTCGTTATATCAATATTTAGCCTATCTTTTTACTGAAAAGCTTGTCACTTTAGACTGTGGTAAGCTTGTGATGAACAAAAGTTAAAAGACAAAGTGCATGAAATGATTATTGTAAAAAATGTAAGATTCTAACTTTGATACTAAGGGCTATTCCATTAAAACATACCCAGGATGCCAGAAAGGCAATTCACAATGTTCATACAGCCTTAAAAAGTCCTTAAATTCTGACAAAATATCATTAAAGGTCCTTGAATTTTATAATCAGTCGATTAATTATACAAGAGAAATAATATCTGACGTAGTTAAAAACAAATTGGCAAAAAAAATATAAAAATTGCCAATATGAGGCACAATCAGAAAACTCTGAATATTTACAAGTATAATTAATACACAGCAAGTAGTGCAGTACAAGCCTTAAACAGATACAGTAGAACATACAATTGATAAAGGTAAGATTAATGTTATGAGTTAAACAGGGCTGCAAAAATGGGTTATTAGGGCCTTAAAAGTCCTTAAAAAGTCCTTAAATTACTTATGATAATTCTGTATGAACATGATTTAATAAACATCTATGGGTGAACTAAGTTTTGCATCTATGGGTGGGTGTTTTTTCAAAAGTGCCTTCCATGTATGTTTTAATGGAATAGCCCTAATTAGGGATTCTTATTTCCAGCATAACATTATCATTATCATCCCAATTAATAAAAGGCATTTTAAAATGTATTGTAAAAGTTAAATTTAACCCAGTAATCACATCACAATGTTTGAATTGTTTAAACATGCAAGAGTTAATGTTACTGAACTACTTCAACCAAACTTGTTTTTTCTGACATTTCACAGACAAAGTATAAGTTGGTGTCGCAGCACTGCAACATGTGGAGGAATTACAAGGATCTGCGGGACTCTTGGGAAACAGGTATTAAATATGGCGGCATTTCTCTGGTACAAAGTGTTTATAACACATATATTTATTTCATGAATTTCCCTTCATGATATACAACAATCCTGTTTGCCTTGAAATTACATGTGAACGTTACCTGCTATTTCTCGCCAAAAGCAATCTCATAGATATGGCATGGTTCTGACAGTATATTAGCATTTGTGTTGCCCTAAATTGTCCGTCCTGAATTACTAACTAGAGGTGCTAACCATTACACCATGGCCCCACTGAGCCTGTGCCAAATTCCCAATAAGAACTGTGTTAAGCCTTGAAATATCCAACCCTCGATCCACAAGGTAGGAATGTTCAATGTTTTCCCCTCGCGACGTATAGATCTATGAACAAACTTGTGCTCTGATTTTCACCTCCCTTGGGAAATATTCCTGTATCTCAAAATGAATGTTAACTAGAGGTTCTTTTTAATAAAAACAGATGTCTACCAAAAATCATTCAACTCGAACACGAAGATAATATGCGCAACTAGGTTTGGCAATGATCATCTATACTAAATTTCGCTGAAATTTGGCCGGGGGGATCAGGAGTGCAAGTACGGACACAGTTTGGGTATTAAAACCTTTAAAGGGCCACAACTCTGCCAAAAATCTTTCAACCATAACACGGCAACAATATGCGCAACTAGGTTTTGTACTGATCATCTTGCAAAGTTTCGTTGAAGTCCGGCCTTGGGTTCAGGAGAACTAGTCCGGACAAAGTTTGTGTATTAAAACCTATAAAGGGCAATAACTCCACCAAAGCTCATTAAACCTGAAACACCGAAAATATCCAAAACTAGGCTTGGTACCGATCATCCCTGCAAAGTTTCGTTGAAATCCAGCTAGGGGTTCAGGAAATCTAGTTCAGACAAAGTTTGTGTATTAAAACCTTTAAAAGGCCACAACTCTACCATAAATCTTTCGACCGGAACACGGCGACAATATGCACAACTAGGTTTCATACTGATCATTCTTGCAAAGTTTCGATGAAATTCGGCAAGAAGTTCAGGAGAACTAGTCCGGACAAAGTTTGTGTATTCAAACCTTTAATGGTCCACAACTCTACCAAAAATCTTTCGACCGGAACACGGCAACAATATTCGCAACTAGGTTTCATACTGATCATTCTTACAAAGTTTCGATGAAATCCGGCCAGGGGTTCAGGAGAACTAGTCCGGATAAAGTTTGTGTATTAAAACCTTTAAAGGGCCATAACTCCACAAATAATCATTCAACCAGAACACGGCAACAATATGCACAACTAGCCTTGGTACCAGTCATCCCTGCAAAAAAAAAAGTTTTGTTGAAATCCAGGAAGGGATTCAGGAGAACTAGTCCGGACAAGTTTGTGACATACAGACGACAGCACAAAAACAATATGTCTCCCCTCCACAAAGTGGGAGAGACATAATTAAACTCTAGAATGACTATCTTTCTGAATAACAACGAAAAAATTCAGCTAGAGTTATGCATGTTACTTTTGTACTTCTGTTATACCTTGTTGTAATTGTTTATTTTATTATTCATGTTGATGCACATTTGACAAAATATGTATTATATGCTAAACCGACCTGAAATGGCAAAAAAAAAAATATGTTGTAGTTGTCACACTCCGGGTTGCCCTCTGGGACACGTACTGTTTTGCTGTTGATCAATACTTGTATAACGTTGCCGTTACAGTTTATGCTGCGATAGACTACTATGGTAATGATACAAACCACTTCAGGGAGGTCGCGGGACCCGGGGGATGGAATGATCCAGATCAGGTTGGTGTATATGTCATGTCAGGGAGGTCTTGGGACCCGGGGGATGGAATAATCCAGATCAGGTTGGTATATATGCCATGTCACGGACGTCGCGGGACCCTGGGGATGGAATGATCCAGATCAGGTTGGTGTATATGTCATGTCATGGAGGTCGCCGGACCCCGGGGGGATGAAATGATCCAGATCAATTTGGTGTATATGTCATGTCATGGAGGTCGCCGGACCCCGCGATGGGATGATCCATGTCATGGAGGTCATGGGACCCGGGGGGATAGAATGATCCAGATCAGGCTGGTGTATATATGCCATGTCATGGAGGTCGCGGGACCCGGGGGATGAAATGATCCAGATCAGGTCGGTATCTATGTCATTCATGATGTTATTTAACTGAAGTGTATCACCTACAGATAATAGTTCTTTGTATTTATGACCTATTACTTGCTTTCAGTGAATTAATCTATAAAACAGTACCTAATAAATTGTGCTTTAATGGATTTCTTTTAATATTCCAACGTTCAGTATTGATGTCTTTCTTCTGAAGCTTGACAGTAAAAATGAAAGAAGAGCTGTAAAATTGATGTTAACCAAGTATATCAAACCCTACTGGCTTCATAACCAAGTATATCAAACCCTACTGGCTTCATAACCAAGTATATCAAACCCTGCTGGCTTCATAACCAAGTATATCAAACCCTGCTGGCTTCATAACCAAGTATATCAAACCCTGCTGGCTTCATAACCAAGTATATCAAACCCTGCTGGCTTCATAACCAAGTATATCAAACCCTGCTGGCTTCATAACCAAGTATATCAAACCCTGCTGGCTTCATAACCAAGTATATCAAACCCTGCTGGCTTCATAACCAAGTATATCAAACCCTGCTGGCTTCATAACCAAGTATATCAAACCCTGCTGGCTTCATAACCAAGTATATCAAACCCTGCTGGCTTCATAACCAAGTATATCAAACCCTGCTGGCTTCATAACCAAGTATATCAAACCCTGCTGGCTTCACAACCAAGTATATCAAACCCTGCTGGCTTCACAACCAAGTATATCAAACCCTGCTGGCTTCACAACCAAGTATATCAAACCCTGCTGGCTTCATAACCAAGTATATCAAACCCTGCTGGCTTCATAACCAAGTATATCAAACCCTGCTGGCTTCATAACCAAGTATATCAAACCCTGCTGGCTTCATAACCAAGTATATCAAACCCTGCTGGCTTCATAACCAAGTATATCAAACCCTGCTGGCTTCATAACCAAGTATATCAAACCCTGCTGGCTTCATAACCAAGTATATCAAACCCTGCTGGCTTCATAACCAAGTATATCAAACCCTGCTGGCTTCATAACCAAGTATATCAAACCCTGCTGGCTTCATAACCAAGTATATCAAACCCTGCTGGCTTCATAACCAAGTATATCAAACCCTGCTGGCTTCATAACCAAGTATATCAAACCCTGCTGGCTTCATAACCAAGTATATCAAACCCTGCTGGCTTCACAACCAAGTATATCAAACCCTGCTGGCTTCACAACCAAGTATATCAAACCCTGCTGGCTTCATAACCAAGTATATCAAACCCTGCTGGCTTCATAACCAAGTATATCAAACCCTGCTGGCTTCATAACCAAGTATATCAAACCCTGCTGGCTTCATAACCAAGTATATCAAACCCTGCTTGCTTCATCAAATTATCTGAATTGAGATGAATTTCTTGTTTATTTATTCCCAAATGCAACAAAAAATCTTTAATATTTCTATTGAATTACAACGATGAAAAATAGATAACCAGAAACCCACAACATTCACAGATTGACTTCTGAAAAAAACATTGCATGTATTTCATTCCCTATCTTCGACAGTTGATAGTTGGTGACTTTGGTCTCAGTTATGATCAGGAGCGGGTCCAGATAGGGATGTGGTGCATGATGGCCTCGCCTCTGTTCATGTCCGTTGACCTCCGCAATATCCGACAGTCGTCAAAAGATCTTCTTCTCAACAAGAACTTGTTGCGTATCAGTCAGGATGCCCTGGGAGTGCAAGCGTACCGGGTTTCTAAGGTTTGATGGAGATTGATCATATACAGTCTAGTAACCTGTATTAAAGCTGCATTAGCCATAACGTTTAGCTTATATAGCACAAAATAATTATGTTGACAAACATTACACAACTACAGCGCTCGCGGTAGTAGCAGATCATCGGTAGTAGCAGATCAGTTTATGTTGACATTTCATTTATTCAGCTTGTATGCATTTGTTTTTTATAACTACACATTAACGCAAAGATTCAGCACACATTTCCTTGAGTAATTACCCACTTAGTGTAACACCTATCTAAGTGTAAAATGGTCAGGCTTGATCATCAAAAGATCCATGATTTGGAGTTTTCAACTTTTAGGGACATTGATTCCGTAAACAGACAAAATGGCAGATTTTCAACAGTTAACTAACACAGTATAAGGCATACCTTCATAGTTCATAATAATTTTGGTTAACATATTGCTGGGAGAGCAGAATCTAGTAAGAAACGGTCTTGAAAGTTTCCTTTGGTTTTAAATTTATGCTTTTAACCATAGTGATCCTTCACTACCCAATGCACTGTACCAGTATTGAATATTTACTAAAGAGAAACATATTTTGACGGAATTCAGTAGTGTTCACAAACAATAAATAAAATATTTTTTTCTCTCGAATTAGCGAATTTATTACTACATCCTTATTTGGGTCTATTCTCATGTTTGTTTCCATGTATACACATTTAACTGAATAAAAATCAGACAGTCATTTGCTTATGCTCAATATCTATGCTTTACTTGCGGACAGTTTCCCTTTAAGACACCACTAAAGGAAACTGCATAAATGGTCTCATAACACAGGTGGTCATAATAACAGAACTAAAAATGGTACAATCGGAGACTGGGATATCTTAACATTACATAGACCCGTCTTAATTTCGTTAAGCGCTGGGAAAGCTTATATTAGCAGGATTTTATAACGGATATTTCGACAATAAAACATGTCTTAAAACATTTTTTACTGAAAAAATGCGATAACTTGTTTAAAATTACATATTAAATGTTTTAATTTTACAATATGCAAACTTTTTAAGCAGAAATTAATGTTTTATTTCATACCCAAGCCAACCGCATTTTCGCTTCTTGGAGAAGTAATGAAAGCAGGTTGTCTCTCAGTAGAGGTGATCTCTGGAGCAGGTTTGACTATATTAATACCAGATGTGAGTCATGACAATGACGTCATCTTTAAAATTCATCAAAAATAATTCTGTTAATTTTAAATAGTTGTAATATTAATCTCTAAATTTAAGATATCAAAGTCTCCGATTGTATCGCGATTATGACAAATGGTTTTCTCTTTAAAATGTATGGGTTTTTTTCTTTCTGATCTTGCTATTTAGGGTAATTATCGATACCAACTCTTTCACTGATTTAACTGGAATTGCAAGGACCACCCCCCACCCCCCATTTACGATGTTAATATGACCTACCCAAAAGAATGGTCTAGTCCATTTTACAAATGCAGAGATCAAATTATTTTGTTCTGCTAGAGTACTTTAAAATAACAGATTTGTAAGATAAGAACAACATTTTCCAGATGAAACAAACAGTCGGTATCGATAATTATCCTAAATATCAAGTTTAGAAAGAAAAAACCCATAAATTTTAGAGGGGAAAAGTATTTTTTGTTTTCCACGACTTGTGGCTAAGACATCTTTTACACTTTGAATCAGGATGTAAACACTACGGTATTGTTGCATACCAGATAAAGTCATCCGTGTTTTACAGGGATGCTGGAATATAAGAACCTTTCATGGGTATCCGGTGAAGATAGGGAATTAATGTTTTTAGTTTTTTTATCAGAGCGGTTCCGATTAAAACACTTTTACCGAGGGTTGGAATTCCCTATCTGAACCGAATACCCATCACAGATTCTTTTTCTTGCATATCATTGACATTGTGTGCGTTGACATCGCCAATAAGTAACGTTTTACATGTTGTTGTTTTTTGCACAATGACATCATTCATCTGTTCACGTGACTCTTTATCTTTACCCACAAAGATAAGACTTTCCATCCCCCATGCAAAACGCGGATACCCGTATCTGATATGCAAGAAAGTCCAATCTTAATCCTTGGGTCAGATAAAAGTCATGTGCATCAACAACAAGGTCGATAACATTTGTATGATGTCACCATGTAAATATACATGCAGAACTATAGTAGTTGGTGACATTAATGCACAAAATGTTGCATGAGGTCATTATGTGATGTCAACGCACAAAGTGATAATGCGCCAAAAACAAAAAAGAGTCAATTATGATAATGGGAATCCAGTTCTGATAGGGCAATTCCAGCCCTAGGTTTAATTTTTTCTATTAACACTATTTAATCCATTTCAGGCCAATGGTTTAGAAGTATGGATAAAGCCTTTGGAAGGTGCATACTTCGTGAGTGGTAGCTACGCAATAGCTGTGTTGAACTACTACAACTATGGTGGGCCCCTTCCATTCCAGGGTCACCTGAAGGATTTAAGGATCAATGGGACAGACGGATACAAAGTGACAGAAGTGTTCAACGGAACCAACATGGGGAAGTTACTGCCAGGAGATCTGCTACAGTTTGATGTAAATCCCACGGGAATCTTCATTGTCACAGCAATACCCCTTTCTCCAACGTAAAGTTTAAAGGGACAATGCCCGTACTTTTAGCTTATAAAACACACACTTATTACGTTCACAAACATTACACACTAAGCATTATTGAATATTTGATATTTAAATGCAAGATTGTTTAACGGAATTCAGTCGCGGTGCAAAAAAGTGGGTCCCACATTATTTACATATAATAATTAAAACTTTTTTTTTCTTCAAATTCACGAATGTATTATTACAGATTTCTTTGGGTCTGTGCTCAAGTTTTCATGTATACATTTCACTGAATAAAAGTCAGAGAGTTACTTGGTTATGCTCATCATCTGCTTACTTACGGACAGTGTCCCTTTAAAAAAAAAATGTTGATTTGCTGTTTCCTTACTTATCAAAAAGGGCACTTTCTAAAACTTTTTATGGCATTTCTATATCATTATTTTCCTTTTTTTGCTATCTTTCGAATATTTTTTTAAATGCATATATTTTTTACTGTTTTTAGTAAAAAAAAATCACCTATATACCCACTTATGAAATCTTGGGTCGGGAAACGGTCAACAAAGTACAGATCTCCATATTGGTTGGCACAAACACAGACTTAATAATTACGTCTGTGGTATAAAGCCTACTTGTGACTTCATTCTGTAATGGGACATAAACACGACGGTCCCGCAAGATCTCTCTGCTTCATTTCACTGTAACTTGTAACAGTCTATAAAATCATTTTAGAATTATTTATTTTTTTAGAATTTTGTGATTCTTGGTTTCAAGAAACTCATTACTCAAGGAGTGATACAAACAGTCTTAATCTGTTTCTCACAGCAATTATAAGGCTCATTCAGTTCTGAGAACACACTGAGTTGCATCATAATAGCATGACGTGATGTCATATACCAGGGTGTGATGTCATAATACCAGAAAGTGATGTCATAATAGAAACAACCAAATGAAAATATGAATGAAGCAATCTGATTGGTTCGATGATAAAAATTGGACAAATGAACCACTTAATTTAAAGCTCATTACATTCTCAGAACACACTGAGGTTTTACTGGACATTGAGTAATGAGGTTCTTGAAACCCAGAAATACAACATTCTAATAATAAAATAGTTCTAAAATGATTTAATAGATCTGCTACAGTTTGATGTAAATCCCACGGGAATCTTCATTGTCACAGCAATACCCCTTTCTCCAACGTAAAGTTTAAAGGGACAATGCCCGTACTTTTAGCTTATAAAACACACACTTATTACGTTCACAAACATTACACACTAAGCATTATTGAATATTTGATATTTAAATGCAAGATTGTTTAACGGAATTCAGTCGCGGTGCAAAAAAGTGGGTCCCACATTATTTACATATAATAATTAAAACTTTTTTTTTCTTCAAATTCACGAATGTATTATTACAGATTTCTTTGGGTCTGTGCTCAAGTTTTCATGTATACATTTCACTGAATAAAAGTCAGAGAGTTACTTGGTTATGCTCATCATCTGCTTACTTGTTTACAATTGTTTGTATGGATAAATTGTGACATCCGTGACATATTAGTTGTTGAGATGAGTGCCACGCTATTAAGATACGGACTATGAATGTTTTTTGTTAAATTTACGTATTTTTGTGTTGCCTTTTGAAGAAAAGTAATTCTTTGTGACAGTTATTAATAATAAGGGAAGGGATATATTACTTTGTCAGTCATCTAGCATCACCAGTTCGTCCGTGGTCACAAAAACTGAACATTGGGTATAACGTTTCCATTTACTCATCAGACTTTCTATATATACACTTCATGACAAAAGTCAATACTGATATATAAAGGTTAAGGTCATATTCAAGGTCAGATTCTCGGTTTAAAGGTCATTTTTGGTCACTAAATCTTAAGACTTTAATAGTATTTGGTCATGAAACTGTATATTTTATGCAATAGTCGTGTGGCATTTCCTTCCTATGTAAAGGTCATTCTCTGGTCATTTCTTGATCACAAAAACCTAACAATGCATGAAACCTTTTCATTTCTTCATAACACCTTGGATATATATTTACACATGGCAGTAGTCACATCAACATCCGCACACACATGTATAAAGGTCATGGTAAAGGTCAAGGTCATAGTTTTTTTCAAAATGTTATTTGGATCTTAACGTCACTTGTCATACATACTTCAACGAGGTCCCCAAGGTGACACATGCTCCAGAGAGCACCCATCTTGTGTTATTTTAAAGAAATTATTTTTTCATTTATTTTTGTACAATTAATTATTTTTCCAAAATGTCAGTTTTGTTTGTTTGTTTGTTTGTATGGGCCCTGTGTGGTTCCGGAATAGGTCCACTGCAGATCCCGTTGGAGGGGTAGGCAGAGGGGTTAAATCCCCCAAATTCATGTTCATTTTATCATTTTTTGTTCATGTTCATTAAAGGTCATCATGATCCCTGCATTATTTCAAGTGCCATCTAGCTCACATCACTAGAGCAGTGGCAGAAAAACAATAAATGAAATGGAGTGTCTACAATAGAATGTGCAGCAACTCTGCAAGTTCTGCAGGTGAGAAGGTTCTAGGCCCTTCTCCATATTTTATCTTGATGTACATGGAGGATGAGCCTGGCATGTTCATTCCTGTTAGGCGCCATATAACCTTTCATGTGTTGGTGCACCTTAAAACCCAATTCAATTCAATTGTTTGTATGGTGTTTAACGTCATTTTCAACACATGTAACGGTCGACTTTTTGTGATGGAGGCAGACCACCCTATTTTCCTGGGTAGAACCAGTACTGTAAGTCAGGGTGTTATCATGAGGATGAGTCTGGCATGTTCATTCCTGTTAGATGCCATATAACCTTTCATGTGTTGGTGCACCTTAAAACCCCAATTCAATTCAAAATCATGTATGAACAAAAGATACACATGTACAGTAAAGAAGATGGTGCATTTAAGTAGGTTGTGATACTGAACATAAGCCATAGCAGACCTTATTAAACAGAAAATATATTGTATTCTGTGCTTCACCTGTGATATAACACTGGTGTAGTACAAGTACTAAGCTAGGCACCTATACATTAGATGTGTTTTTACAGAGAGAGATGAATAATGCATAATAATAAACAGAATCTCAAAAACTGGTTTAGAGTAAATGTTTTTAGATCAACTGGCCAAACTCCATGCGATGGTGTGCATATCAATGTCTGTTAGCTTATTTTTGTTTACACATACTGCTTTAAATGTTTTTAGATCAACTGGTCAAACTCCATGCGATGGTGTGCCTATCAATGTCTGTTAGCTTATTTTTGTTTCCACATACTGGTTTAGAGTAAATGTTGTTTTTAGATCAACTGGCCAAAGGCCATGCGATGGTGTGTCCATCGTTGTCTGTTAGCTTATTTTTGTTTCCACTAGCCCCGTGTGGTTTCCGGGGGGCCCCCGTTTGGTCACGGGGCAAAGAATAGGGCCACTGCAGATCCCTTTGGAGGGGTAGGCAGAGGGGTAGAATCCCCCCAAATTCATGTTCATTTTATCATTTTTTGTTCATGTTCATTAAAGGTCTTCATCATGATCCCTGCATTGTTTCAGGTGCTATCTCGCTCGCATCAAAAGAGCAGTGGCAGAAAAACAATAACGTGGCTCCAGCGTAAATGGAGTTTCTACAATAGAATTTGCAGCAACTCTGCAGTTCAGGGTGAGAAGGTTCTAGGTCCATTTTCCATATTTTATCTCGATGTACATGGAAGATGAGCCTGGCATGTTCATGCCTGGTAGGCGCCATATAACCTTTTCATGTGTTGGTGCGCCTTAAAACCCTAATTCAATTCAATTGTTTCCACTTACTGGTTTAGAGTAAATGTTGTTTTTAGATCAACTGGCCAAAGGCCATGCGATGGTGTGTCTATCGTTGTCTGTTAGCTTATTTTTGTTTACACGTACTGGTTTAGAGTAAATGTTGTTTTTAGATCAACTGGCCAAAGGCCATGCGATGGTGTGTCTATCGTTGTCTGTTAGCTTATTTTTGTTTACATGTACTGGTGTAGAGTAAATGTTGCTTTTAGTTCAACTGACCAAAGGCCATGCGATGGTGTGTCCCTGTTGTCTGTTAGCTTATTTTTGTTTACACGATAACAGTTTCAGATTTTTACCGAGTTTTATTTACTAAACTATATTAGCCATGTTTTACTAGAAACTCTACACAAAATGCGATGCAAACTCGACCAATATAAACCGGAAGTCGTTCAATATGAAAAAAAAACAAGGCCAATATGAAGAAACTCATTCATTCACGCTCACTTATCAACCTATAAATGAAATTAACGCTACTGTAAATAAACGCAAATCATGTCATAATAATTTTGAGGAACTCTCAGAGAGTATTGGGGAACAAGGGAACATGGTCATCTATTTTCAGGGAACAAGGCAACATTGGCATATTTTTAGGGAACAAGGGAACATGAGTTTACACAAAATAAAATTCTAACATCTAGTTTTTATTTAAAAACAAAAAACACACGAAAACTGTCACAATAAGTTAACACTTGTGCTCATAAACTGTTGTCGAAGATGCAACTTTAATTATTGTAGGCCAAATGCTCTTAATTCATCAGAATGAATTTTGGGGAACATTTGCAAATATTTTGGGGGAACAAGCAAACATTGGAAATAATTTAATGGAACAAGGGACATTGAAAAATACTTTTGGTGAACACTGGAACACTGGGTAATATTTTCAGGAACAAGGGAACATGGACCCCACTGGGAGGGTCTTAATTTTATTTATTAAAATAAAATTCTAATACAATTGTCATTAATCGTTTTATTGGTCCAAGGACTGTTATATTGGCCACGATATGACCTATAACTAGGCCAATATGAAATCACTAACATCATATTATTCGAAGGTCATCAAGCCCATTCTGTGTTGCTTTAAAGTAGAATATCTCTTAAGCGGGTGCTAGGAGGCATGAGAGGTGTTGCATCTTATAATTACCTCTCATGAACAGACTCAATAAAACCGAGTCTGCTACCTTTCTCTCTTGTTTGTGTTTGTTGCTTTCAAGAGATCACCTTTTCAGTACTTATTGTTTCAGTAAGATATTGGGCAAGTTTCACAATGAGTCTACTTACTGCTTTTCATTATTAACAAATAAACAAATTCAGCTTTAGTAGACCTGGGCCTATATTCATCAAATGTTTGAGCACAAGAATCCACAAGAATCAGACTCGGACTCAAAATCTCATTTTTTTGCAAACTCTATCAACACAAAAGTATGGGTAAAGAATTGTAATTTCAGACATTTTTTGTTAAATTACCTTTAAAATTACATTGTTTCTGTTAGTAAATATAGTAATTTGCTCGTAAAATTGTTTTTATTTGGAATTAAAAAAATCTAAATTTTGAGTTGAGTCCGATTCTTGTGCTAAAAAGTTTGATGAATATAAGGCCAGTTCACAATTTTATTATTAAATTTTATTTAAAGTTTTGTTTAAATACAATAGGATCTTGCTCAAAATCGACAATGGACAAAAAATGAAAGAAAGTATCACAGTTATTGCACTTAATTATGTTGAAATAAGTGAAGTTTATGCCGTGGTGCGGCGTCCGTCGTCCGTCCTTCCGTCTGTCTGTCCGTAAACTTTTATTTGTAGCGACTTCACAGCTGAAACTACTGGATGGATATTCATGAAACTTTACAGAAATGTTGCCCATAAAGTCTAGTTGATCCTAGCAAAAATTCATGTTGATGTGAAATCCAAGATGGCCGCCAAAGCTAAAAATAGAGTTTTAAAATACAAGTTTGTAGCGACTTCTTCTTGAAAACTATAAGTGATATTGATATGGGACTTTTTCTAAAATGATCAGCATGACATGATGTTGATCCTTGTCAAAAATCGTTTTGATTCAACGTTAAACATGGCTGCCAGCGGCCATCTTTGTTTACATAGAGTTATATAGTAAAAACTTGTAGCGACTACTTCTCTGAAACTACTTAGCGGATTGTCATGAAACTTTACAGGAATGTTGCTCTTGATGTCTAATTGATCCTAGAAAAATTTCAGGTCGGCCGGAAATTCAAGATGGCCGTCACAGCTAAAAATAGATTTTTAAAAAATAAGTTTGTAGCGACTACTTCTTGAAAACTATAAGTGATATTGATATGGGACTTTTTCTAAAATGATCAGCATTACATGATGTTGATCCTAGTCAAAAATTGTTTTGATTCAACGTTAAACATGGCTGCCAGCGGCCATCTTTGTTTACATAGAGTTATATAGTAAAAACTTGTAGCGACTACTCCTCTGAAACTACTTGGCGGATTGTCATGAAACTTCACAGGAATGTTGCTCTTGATGTCTTATTGATCCTAGAAAAATTTCAGGTCGGCCAGAAATTCAAGATGGCCGTCACAGCTAAAAATAGATTTTTAAAAAATAAGTTTGTAGCGACTACTTCTTGAAAACTATAAGTGATATTGATATGGGACTTTTTCTAAAATGATCAGCATGACATGATGTAGATCCTTGTGGAAAATTATTTTGATTCGACGTTAAACATGGCTGCCAGTGGCCATCTTTGGTTACATAGAGTTATATAGTAAAAACTTGTAGCGACTACTCCTCTGAAACTACTTGACGGATGTTCATGAAACTTCACAGGAATGTTGCTCTTGATGTCTAGTTGATCCTAGAAAAATTTCAGGTCGGCCGGAAATTCAAGATGGCCGCCACAGCTAAAAATAGATTTAAAATAAATAAGTTTGTAGCGACTACTTCTTCAAAACAATAAGAGATATTGATATGGGACTTTTTCTAAAATGATCAGTATGACATGATGTTGGTCCTTGTCGAAATTCGTTTTGATTTGACCTTAAACATGGCTGCTTTGTTTACATAGAGTTATATAATGAAAACTTGTAGCGACTACTTCTTTGAAACTACCTGACGGATTTTCATGAAACTTCACAGGAATGTTGCTCTTAATGTCTTATTGATCTTAGCAAAATTTCAGGTCGGCCGGAAATTCAAGATGGCCGCCACGGTTAAAAATAGATTTTCAAAAAACAAGTCTGTAGGGACTACTTCCTGAAATCAAAATCAATCAGTAGAGCTTCAAGGTCATTGACCTCTTGTTTGATATTAAAGTTTGTTTAAATAAGATTGTGTCATGTACCATATTGAGTGTTTAATTTTGGATGTCAAGGTCAGTGTCCAAGGTGATGCAATGTTTGTGTACGGTCATTTTATTTTAATCAGCAAGATAATTGTAATTGATATAAATGTTGTATTTTTGTATATTTGCTTACTTTCACAAATGGTGCTCCTAATGAATTGTATACTTGTTACTTTGCTACACTTGACAAATATGCACCAAATGAATTATTAAGCAGCAAATAAAAGAAGTATTTCCTAACTGTTGTCTCCTAGCTGATCATAATTACTATTTATAAAGAAACTAACCCGCCAAATAACAGCAAAATAACTCTACAAAACCGTTTATCAGAACTCTATCCAGGTGTTCAGGTCATATAACAATGAATATGCACCGATTAAAAAGTAGAAGTTCATTGACAGGTTCTTAAAATACCCGTGATTGAATATGCGTAAAATGAATTATGAGTTGGTTCTCTTTTAATTCAATACTCCAGTTTTGGGGTTTGGCATGGCTGGTTAAAGCTGTTTATATTGTGTCTATAGAGTTCGGATTCTCAGAATATGTAAGTAGGCCGACCATGACTAGAACTATCACTGAAGGTGATAAATACCCCGCAAACAATTTTTTAGTGAGATCAAGGGCAATAACTCTGCATGGCATTGACTGAGCCACACCAAAATTGTGTTATGTACATGTACACTTCATGTTTATTATGCACACAATATCTTCCAAACTGTAAAAGTAGTTCACTCCACATGATTGCATATGCTGAATAAAGCAATGTTTACTACATGCAAGGGCAATAACTCTGCATGGAATTGTCTGAGCTGCACCAAAATTGTGGAAAACATCTCTACACTTCATGATGATCATGTACACACAGTTTCAATTCAATATCTTAATAACTGTTGAAGTAGTTCACTCCACAGTATTGCATATGCTGAATAGCAATTTTGACTCAGTTCAAGAGCAACAACTCTGCATGGCATTAACTGAGCCAAAGAAAGATTGTGTCACGCACATATACATTTCATTTTGATCAAGTATACAAAGTTTCAATTTAATATCTTGAAAACTGTAGAAGTAGTTTACTCCACACGATTGCATATGATGAATATAGCAATTTTGACTAAGTGCAAGGGCCGAGCATCTACACTTCATGTTGATCAATTTAAATATCTTGAAAACTGTAAAGGTATTTTGCTCCTTTTGACAAGATTGCATATGCTGAATATAGCAATTTTGATAGTGCAAGGGTAATAACTCTGCATGGAATTAAGCGAGCCACACCAAAATTGTGTCATGCACACTTGATGTTGATCATGTACACAAAGTTTCAATTTCATACCTTAACAAGAGGTCAATGACCTAGAAGCTCTACTGATAGGTTTTGATAGCAAGACCAGCATTCCTGTGAAGTTTCATGAAAATCTGTCAAGTAGTTTCAGAGGAGTATTCGTTACAAGTTTTACTATATAACTCTATGTAAACAAAGATGGCCGCTGGCAGCCATGTTTAATGTCGAAACAAAATAATGTTCAGCAAGACCAACATCATGTCATGCTGATCTTTTTAGAAAAAGTCCCATATCAATATCACTTAATAGTTTTCAAGTAGTTGCTACAAATTTGTTTTTTAAAAATCTATTTTTTGCCATGGTGGCCATCTTGAATTTCCGTCCGACCTGAAATTTTGCTAGGATCAACTAGACATCAACAGCAACCTTTCTGTCAAGTTCAATGAAAATCCTATTTTTGACTACCAAGTATGAAATGCATATATATATTAGAAATACAAAGGGCCATAACTCGGTGGAAAATTACTGAACCGGAAAGTCATGACAGTATGCACATATTTACTTGATATTCATGCTTCGTAGCAAGTTTCATGAAATTATAACATGGGTTTTAGAGAAATAGCGCTGACAAGAATTTTATATGCCACTACCAAGTATGACATGCATTAAAAATACAAAGGGCCATAACTCAGTGGAAAATTATTGAACCGGAACGTCATGATAGTATGCACATCACTTGATATTGATACTTCCTAGCAAGTTTCGCTAAATTCTAACAAGGAGTTTTACAGAAATAGCCTGGACAAGAAATTCTAAGGAGGAGTTATTGAGAAATAGCCCGGACAAGAATTGCGTCTATGGACAGGCGGACAGCTTTCACTACCAAGTATGAAATGCATTTTGGTAAAGGTTCCAGATCAATATCACTTACGGTTTTTGAGAAGTAGTCGCCACAAAATCGCATTTTTTTAAATCTATTTTTAGCTGTGGTGGCCATCTTTAAATTCCAGCCAACCTGAATTTTTGCTAGGATCATCTAAAAATAGAAAGGGCCATAACTCAGTGGAAAATTATTTAACCGGAACGTCACGACAGTTTGCACATCTCCACTTGATATTGATACTTCCTAGCAAGTTTCGCTAAATTCTAAGAAAGAGTTATTGAGAAATAGCGCAGACAAGAATTGCGTCTACGGACAGACGGACAATGTGATTCCAGTATACCACCCCCCACTTTGCGGGGGATATAATGAACTTTGGTTAGGATCCACTACATGTCGTGCCAGCTATTTTGGTAAAGGTTCCAAATGAATATCACTTACGTTTTTTGAGTAGTCGCCACAAAATCACGTTTTTAAAATCTATTTTTAGCTGTGGTGGCCATCTTGAATTTCTGGCTGACCTGAATTTTTGCTAGGATCAACTAGACATCAAAAGCAACCTTCCTGTGAAGTTTCATGAAAATCCGTCAAGTAGTTTCAGAGGAGTAGTCGCCACAAACTTTTCCTATATAACTATGTAAACAGACGTCCAATCAAAATTAACTTTGGTTAGGATCAACTACTTGTCATGTCGGTCATTTTGGTAAAGGTTCCAAATCAATACATCTTACGTTTTTTGAGAAATAGTCGCCATAAAATCGCATTTTTAGCTGTGGTGGCCATCTTGAATTTCCGATGGACCTGAATTTTTGCTAGGATCAACTAGACATCAAGAGCGACATTCCTATGAAGTTTCATGAAAATCTGTCAAGCGGTTTCGGAGTAGTCGCCACCAAAAAAAATGTTGACGGACAGACAGATGACGCACCATGGCATAAGCTTTGCTGATCAGTCGAGATAAAAATGGTAGAAGTAGTTCACTCCACAAGATTCAACAAACCGACAGACCAACAGAATGCGTTTGCGGGGCTAGAAAAAAGTGTTGGTTGCCGTTTCCTCACCTACCCACGAAAAGGGGCCCTGCCCAAAACGTTTTATAGCAATTCTTTAACGTTATTTTTGTTTCTTAAGGTGTTTACTGTCCTTGGCAAAAAAAAAAATCATCAACCAACCTACCGATTTATGAAATCCTGGGTCAGGAAACAGCAAACAAATATTTCTTTAAAGATGGCCCAAGTTACACATATGCCTTATCAGTTGGTTTAGAAACACTGGACATGTTGTAAAATATGGCTGTTGGCGGGATAGCTACTTTAAAGTGCATTTGTTTGTCGCCTGTGTAGCTTGGCAGACACTTAGGGACCACCGTCATCTGTTGTCATCCGTCATCGTCGTCATACTTTAACTTGCAACATGACCTTGGCCATGACTTCAAAAGTATATGACCTATGTTCATGAAACTTGATAAACGTCTTAATCTTACCCCAAAGAACATTGTTACATAATTATGTCCAATAACTCTGATTTTCATATCAGCAGAGTTATTGCCCTTTTCATAAAACTTTAACCTACAACTTAACCTAGATCACAACTTTAAATAAGTGTATGGCAGGCAACACAAGTGTTCTATGGAACACCCTTCTAGTTACTTTTTAGCGATGTTTGATTATATGCTTTGTAACTCACCATCATAATCGAATGCCTGGGTATCCATTCATTGGTTAAAATCAATTAATCTGAACATCACTACCAAAAGCTGTAAGCAGATCATCACTGCCACCTGAAGATGACCCATATATTACGAGGTTATTTTTCCTATGTATATAGGGATACTCCCGCCCCTCCTCCCCCCATTCATTTATAAGTGCTCCCATCCCCTTTCTCTATTGCATGGATCATACAGGCAAGGCCAGAGGAAATTCAAGCACTTTTCAAGGACTCTTAAAAACCACCTCATCACACATACCTACCACATAGAGCTACCTTTAGTTTGATTTCTGACTTCATCACTGTCCCTAATAAAGTTCACAACTGTCTCAGATATGTAGCGAATGAAAATAGCACAGACAGTAACGTCATGTCTATTTACAAGTGTTTTTCTCTCGGCCTACATTTTTCGTTCCAGGCACTTTGACCCATAGTGCCGACGTCTATTTGTTGCAGAGAATACACACAGCCTTGTGTTTATCGGCTGTCTGCCTGACCCATTTATACTTTGACAACCAGTCTGAACAGACACTTGCTTGACCGATCGAGACATTTACAACAGTTACACGAGTAGTCTCCCTTGCACTGCTCAATGTAAGCAAATACAATGAGCGCTACAGATTCACCCTTTTCGGCGCGGATAGCGGTTATCAAAATGTTTTATTAACGATTTCTTGGAAATTCAAGCACTTTTTAAAGACCTGCTAATTTTCAATGACTTTTCAAGCACTTTTTTCTAACGACACAAAATTCAAGCATTTTCAAAATAAAAATTCAGAATTAAGCACTTTTCCTCCGACGGCCGTAAATTCAAGCACTTTTCAAATCTGTGCAAACCTTGTATTGCTTCTTTCTATATGGATAGTAAATTAACCACGGTAAAAATGGCACAGCTGCAGTGTTTTTTATATACAGGATGTATTACATTTTGGCACTAGGTGCACATCCAGAATCCTTGTGCAAATGAAATACCAAGGGTCGACCTAGATCCTTTTGTTTCAGTACTACATATTATTAGAGCAACACAATCTCTACTGTTGAGCATAGCTTACAAACTACCCCATTCATGCCTAAAGCGCTCAGCTGTTACAAATGGTTTATCTGAATGCACTCTAGTTAAAATAATTACTAACAGGTGAGCGCTTCAGGCCCATTAGGACCAATGGTTTCTGTAGGTTGTAGGTTTTCCATGCATTCATTTTATGTTGTTTATTAAAGGAATACAATATTGTATGTTGTTTTTTTCTTGGCAAACCCTATTCTGGTAAAAATAAACAATGCAACACAGTTTAAAGCACATTTGTGTCTTTTATTTTTATTTTTTTTAAAGTTTTATGATTTTCATTATATTTTTGGCTCAAATATTTACATGGCTGAATGAGACCTCGAGGCAAGCAGATCATTTCACTATAGCAACGACCTTGATCACCATAGCAATGCACTTAATGACCTTTAATATATGACAACAATGACATCATCAAAAGCAATAGATCTGATTGGTTGAACAATAAAATATTCAAATTTGTAACACATTTATACTCATATAATACACAATAATACAGAAGAGATACTTAAGGTGAACTTCATCAATAAAAATAGTTCATATCATATATATAAATCATTTGAATTGTCAAAATAAATACATGTACAATTTTATAATTTTCACATGTCGAAACTTGTTCCAAGAACACATTTGGACATAAAATGAACATATAGCAATTATATGGAAAATACTGAACAATTTATACACAAATCCATGATGTCCGAATACTTACAATAGATTAAGAAATCGCTGCGAGATTAGATCTCCGGGCATCATTCACCCGTAAGGGAAAAAATATGGAAGAACTTTTAACATATTTTATTCTCCTTTTGATATCTTTCTATTATTAAACAATAGGAGTTTAAATTCTATCATTTTCAAATGTACAAACCGGTTTTCAAATTTCTGAAAATTGCGATAAGAGACGCGTTATTCATGAAAGCACTTATGGCCTGCATAAATGTCAACACAAAACTTTACATTTATGATTCTAACATCTCTTCCTTCTACTGTATATTAACATTGACCTACATATTGCAAGGCCATAACAAAAAACACAGGTGTACATGTATACCCCTGCAGGTGTTTTCACATCTAAAGACTATTGAATTGAATTGGGTTTTAAGGCGCACCAACACATGAAAAGTTATATGGCGCCTAACAGGCATGAACATGCCAGGCTCATCCTCCACGTACATCGAGATAAAATATGGAGAATGGGCCTAGGACCTTCTCACCCTGAACTGCAGAGTTGCTGCAAATTCTATTGTAGACACTCCATTTATGCTGGAGCCACGTTATAGTTTTTCTGCCAATGCTCTTAGTGATTTGAGCGAGATGGCACCTGAAACAATGCAGGGGTCATGATGAAGACCTTTAATGAGCATGAACAAAAAATGACAAAATGAATATGAACATCTTAAGACTACAAAAAGGAACTACCAATTTTCACTCGTAGTTTTCTAACATTACTCAAGCCTCTTCAGTACAGTTCACAGAATGTTCATAAATTAACACAGATATAATTAAATTCTACTACTTCTACTAATGAAAAACATCAAAAGCACATAATAATGATGTTAAATACTTGTAAATGTGTTACCAATACACAAACCTCATTTTGAAGGTAAGTGTCATTACCAATACACAAACGTCATTATGAAGATAAGTGTATAGTATACACCATTTCATATCAGTAGATTGATATACATTTTATTGTAACTGAGAAATTTCTACTCAACCCTTAACCCGCTACATATATATAATGGACTGTTCTTTCTTTGAATTAGGACCATTCCATTTATGTGACAAAGGGTATGCGAGTTACTCGCAGGCTGATCTGGTACAATGAACGCAAAGGTTATTACAGTCATGCTTAGTGGGTTACTGGGTAAAACTCATCTTGTGTACAGAATAAAACTGTTCAAAATTATGCAAGGAGATATAAATTGTGAAATTTGTAGTTTTGATGAAAAAAATGATGTATAATTTTCTTGATGATGGGAGATATTAAGGGTTTACATTACAATCATTTCCCCCAAAACACCCCTTTGTTACATAAATGGAATGGTCTGAATGGTCTTAATTCAAAGAAAGAACAGTCAACTATACATATATATAGCAGGTTAAGGGTTAAAGTAAGTGTAACCGTGTATCAAAATACTGTACATTGCAACTTAGAAACCCAACATGTACACATTTTATATTGAAAATCATAAACAGACCTGTTTCTATCTATATCAATGTTGTTTGAGAGACAGAATGTACCCCGAGACAGCCACTGCCATGAACGTCCATGCCATTTAGGAACATATCTCATTTTAACCCTTTTAGGCCAGCTAACAAAGCTGAATGCCTAGAGTTAGCCCCCTTACCTCAAATACCCTGAATTGGCAGATTTAATACCCGGATGGACAAGGTTTACTCCCAAAGTTGCAAGGGACGTAACAAGTTGAATAGGAAAAAAATAGGTAACCCTTAGTTGCAAGGGATATAACTTTTTACCACGGAAGGGCATTATTATCAGCCTAGGGCTGGAAGGGAAGTGACTTGTAACCTGGATGGACAGTTGGTGCATTGTTAACACCTTACATAGATGGAAGATAGGTACCTCATACCCTCAATAGTCGTAGCTTATACCCTTAGTTGGAAGCGATAAACTCAAAACATGTCTGAGCAGTAGTAACCCCTATAGATGAAAAGCAACTTACCTTGCAAGAATTCCTAACACCACATTACATATGAATATCAGGGTATCAAGTTTAACCCAGTTACATGTAACATGTATACTAAAACTGATAGAATGAATGAATGGTACAACCCTTTAAGGGCAAACAACTGACTGATGAAGAACTTCTGGAAATGCCTTTTATATACCCTATCCCTATTTAATTTAAAACCATGATATTCCAGCTTCCCGTATGGGAATTCTAAACAGACAGAAAAGTTTATATTTTATAGTAATAGGCCGTCAGATTTGTTGGCAATAATTACATGCATGGTGACCTAATTCACAATTAACTGTTTCTATTCCACAAGACAAAAACTACAGACATGGGAAGACAAGTTAACTACAGACATGGTAACTACAGACAAGGTAACTACAGACATGGTAACTCTCGGACAAACAGAAATAATTAACACGTATTATACAACTAGATAAATACGCAAATAATCTATTGCAGTAGTACAGATAATGTAACGTGACTCGGCACTAAGCACGTGTCTTAACAGCATGTAATTCATCACGTGTCTCAACGGCACGTGACTCATGGAGATAAAAATCATGAGAATATGTCACATATTTGATAACGTCCAATGAATGTAATGTTTATGTCACATGGGACAAACAAAAATATAATAAATAATATTCACAAACAATAATAGACAAATTACATAACATGGTATACCTGTTATTGTGCTTTTAATTTAAACAAGGTGCACAAGGTGCTGTATATATATACTAGTCAAAAAATGAAGTGTACAATCAAATTTGCATGATCAATCTCCTTACGAATATTACATGGCTGTAAGTTTTTACATCATGAATATGTTCAATTGAATTGGGTTTTACAGTGCACCAACACATAAAAGGTTATACGGCGCCTAACAGGAATGAACATGCCAGGCTCATCCTCCATTTACTTCAAGATAAAATATGGAGAAGGGCCTCGAACCTTCTAACCTGCAGAACTGCAGAGTTGCTGCAAATTGTATAGTAGACACTCCATTTACGATGTAGCCACGTTTGCATACGCAATGTCATGATAAAGACCTTGAATGATCATGATAAAAAATGACAAAATGAACATGAAGTGGGGGCCCTACCCCTCTGCCTCTAGTGGAATTTGCAGTGGTTGTATTCTACCCCGGCAACCACACAGGGAGACTATGTTCAAACATCTTAACTTTGTGTTGGAGAACAAGTTAGAAAATAGTATGATAATGGACCTTTGGAAACGGCCAAACACGACACATACGAAATATTGCAGTCTCGGTTTGATTGAGACTGTTCATGAGCGGTGGTGAAATATGCTAGCTACCGCTCACGCCCTCTAGCCCCGGGTTGAGCAGAACTCAATATTCATAAAAATCAACAGTACAGAATTTTAACCATCCCGAAGAAGGCAAGCATATGGCGGTGGATATAGCGATATTTGTATCTTTATTTCATATGAGTTTGAGATTCAGGAGAAATTCCAGAAAACCAGAAATTAACAAGACGACTGTTGTCCCATTCATCTTCATGCAAAATATCAACTCCGTGCATTTTGCTCTTTTTTGACTTTCAGAAACTCACTCTGTTAGTAAAGGAACTTTTCATACAAATGTATCACAACTTTATCAATGCATAAATTGTATATATTTTAAAAATTGTTTCGTGAATATTTCCAAAAATAGATGTGCACACTTTCTTTTTTGACTCGTATACTATATAAATCAACAATACAATGTTTTGTATCTATATCAAACTTGCATATCCGGCGCTAAATTATTTTCATACCAGGGATGATTGGCACTTGAAATGTAGCGTTCCTCTCCTTCCCTGTATGATCCCTTTATTTTCCTTAATGTAAAGGATCTCATGAACGATAATTTAAAGCACAAACCGTAAAATACCCTTCTGATTGCATTGCACACGCATAAAATATAATATCACTTAAATGATGTTCCCACTTAAACAATGGCTTGGATACACCGACTTTAAATATGGCCGCTTACATTACATATGGTCACCTTTACTGGTCTTGTGAAGATTAACCTAATCGAGACTTTTAGTAATCTGGTGTTTTTTACTCGGTTGCATTTAAAAAGTACAAGACCATTGTTTCTATCCCCTCTCCAACCAGTATTGCTTAAACTTTAACTATTAACTATCTGGATGGCCTAGACTTTCTTGCAATTTTCTGCTTAAGGCCCCTTATATCTTATATCTTTATTTTACATTTCTTATTGCAATTGCATGTATATTTACAAGGTCAATAGTTTATTTTGTGCACAGATAAATAGCCCTGGAGTAGTCCTGGTAAAACCTGTGTGAAACATTGTGCCACCCTGGTCACCCTTGCATTATAAATAGCAAATAAATAACAGAATTCAATAAATATAGAATCGATTTATTACCCCTTGAACTGACGGTTTCACCCATAATTTAACCTCAGCACTATGACGAACAATAAATGTGTCAATAAATGTGTCGGGTGTTTTATTCGTAAAATTAATTTGTATTACAATAGGATGAAACCATTGTTTAAACATTTGTTTTGATGTGTTCTATAAATAGTAGCATGTATTCCATATAAAGTTACAATATAAATTAGTAATATAGGTATAGTAACATTGTAACCGGTATTCTATATATAGTAACATTTATTCTAAATATAGTAACAGGTATTCTATATATAGTAACCAGTTTTCTATATATATAGTAACAGGTATTCTAAATACAGCAACCGGTGTTCTATATACAGTAACAGGTATTCTAAATATAGCAAACAGTAAACAATAGATGACAGTTTTCTGCCAAATGAAAAAAAATCAGAAGCACTCCTAAAATGCACGAAATAGGAAAACATACAGAACAAGTCTGGTTTATTGACATCTTTTTATCTCTGTTAAACTTAATACTCTGGCAATAACAGATACATTCGAGGATTCAATTCTTCTTTTCTGACATTCATTCTCGTATGAACTTAGCATGACAAATTTGGAGTCACCTGACAAAGTTCAAATTGAATTATCGATGATCTGGAAATCTTGACACAACAATCAAATAACACAAAACATGAATTCCTTTTAATTCCAACAATTACCCTCTTTTTCTGTTGTTTTTTTAAAAATAAGTTTCAAATGCATTTTTCTTTTTCAGAATGTTCAAATTCTCTGTCACCCTTACTTTTTATCCAAAAGGTTGTGTATCAACTATCAACGAGTATCAAACAACAGAGAGTCACTATAATTTATTAAGGAATTTATCAGTGTATGGACAGTAGTCAGCTGATGCAATTTAACCAATAAAAGACAGTAAAAGGGATACCATAGTTTAAGCTGAATTATTGTTTTACGTCGCACCAACAAAAAAGGTTCCTATGGCACCAACAGAAATGAACATTCCCAGACCACCTGCCATTTATATCACAATAAATCCGCAGAATGGGCCTAGAACCTTTTCACTTTGGAAAATCCGACTGTAAACTACAACAATAATTAAGGAAATTATTGATTTAATCACATAATGTAATTTAAACAAATAAAGGTAATGAGTTAGAAAAACCAACTGTTATGAACACAATAATTACAACACAGAAGCAGACGACAAAACTTTCAGAAAAATAGAAGACAAAGTTTGCCTTAGACATACAGTTTTTTAAAGAAAAAAAAACACCTCTGCAACAGCCATATTTTTTTATTTGATGGAAGAAAGCTTTAACAAAAAATAATAATTTAATAAAAAAAAAGTGAGACAAAAAATGCACCACATAACCACTACCTTGATATGTGTAGAAAGTGTAGTAACAAATGGTGCATAAACAACCATATAAAACAGCAAAAATGGTCTGCTACAAAAGTATCAACACATACAATGTAAATGGATATTAAAACACTAGCAATTAAATGACAAATTGTAAGTGAAAGCACTTCTGTGACTGTCCACACACGAATGTCATGAGAGATAACAACTGATAATTGCTTTGTTTTCCTTCATAATAAAATGACTATAACTGTCAGACAGACAGGTTTCTTCTATTTTTCAAAAACATGGTGGTCATCTTTAAAAATTGCATAAATACAACTAAAATCTGGTTTTGATTTAATTGAACTGAATTGGGTTTTAAGGTGCACCAACACATGAAAAGATTATATGGCGCCTAACAGGCATGAACATGTCAGGCTCATCTTCCAAGTACATAGAGATAAAATATGGAAAATGGGCCTAGAACCTTCTCACCCTGAACTGCAGAGTGGCTGCAAATTCTATTGTAGAAACTCCATTTACGCTGGAGTCACGTTTATTGTTTTTCTGCCATTGCTCTTTTGATGCGAGCGAGATAGCACCTGAAACAATGCAGGGATCATGATGAAGACCTTTAATGAACATGAACAAAAAATGATAAAATGAACATGAATTTGGGGGGATTCTACCGCTCTGCCTACCCCTCCAAAGGGATCTGCAGTGGCCCTATTCTTTGCCCCGAGACCAAACGGGGGCACCCGGGAACCACATGGGGCGGTTTTGACTTAAAATAACTCGAGAAACCCATTAAACATTCAGGAGATTTAAACCTTCTTTCGTGTGGTATATTAATAGACATCACACCATAACTCAATTCTGAATCAAAATATTTTGAAAAGTCATTTGAAAATATTGTAAACATTGGTAAACAACCAATACCAATACAATAAAAAATACAACTGTTTGTTGATGCCCTTGGTCCTAGACAGATATACAGACCATTTTGACTAATGACCAGTGTTCTACAAAGCACAGAATTTTGTTTAGTGGCAAACAAAGTCATAATGCAGTTGTTTAAACAAGTATCCAAGCCATATAGCCAGAGAATGTCATCACTCCATATGCTGTTACCATGACAATGGTTTCAAAGCAAAACATTTCATGGATCTCCATGACACTTGTTCAAAATCTATAATGCATGGATTTAATCAAAAGTAGAAATTGTGTTCAGAGAAAAAATTTCATTCCGTAGCACTATAAATATTACGGCAGATCGGGAGAACCATGGAAGACAACTCTTGAGTACTTCATAAATTTATGATTCAGACTTATTTCCCTTGAACAGGAAACGCCACTGCATGTGAACTACTGATAAGACATAGTCTGGCTTACTGAGTTCAATTACTTTTGTAAAAGCAGCCTAAGGCATACTATTTCCATAGAAAATTGGTGGGTGGAGGAGCATTTTATGTTCTATGGTGCAATAGGACATTTTAAAATTTTGCTCGGTGTTATAAATAAATGATATACAATAGATAACAACTATAAGGCCAAATAAAAGATACGTGAGGTTCCGGTTTCCAGACCATCCGTATTTTTTTGGTACTAAATTGTGTTTTTTTTGGAGTTTTTGGCAAGAAAAACATCTATTTGCCTGTTTTAGTTATACTGACATGTACTCAAAAGTAAAATATATTAGATTATTGCAAAATTCAAAACTTGATTTTAAGTAGTATCAAATAAAATATTTTTAAAACAAAAATCCTATAACCGATCTATTTTTGTTATTAAAAGAACATAATAGAAACCTTATATTTTCATGTGGATTAATTGCAAGCCTTGATTAATGCTCAACATCAATTGTAAAACATTATTATGAAGCCTAACCTGATTGTATTACATCACCATGACTACATGTCATGTGGAAGTAACAGAGTTTGCTTGCATATAATTGGCAGTGTCTTACCTAATTTGGCTTTCAGCTTCGTTGACATTTACTTTTAAACTTAAATGTGTTTGGACTATTTTTTCATCATACACTTATGCTTTGAAATATCTATCTTCACATTACTTCAATAAATCCGTCCGATACATCTAAAACAAGCCCCTCTTATTTCTCAAATACAAGCTGCAGAACTTCTCAACATGAAAGCCCGACATTCAACGATCACCAACAAATTGGTTTTAATGCTTCTACATTTTGCAGCTTTTGCCGGTTTATAACAGCTTAAAGACTACCAGTTTACAATCTGAATAGTAAAGGTGTAAGCAAAACATGCTGAACATTTTGCACTGAAAATGCATAACTAGAGGTAAATGCCTCCTCAAGGACAAATAACAAAACATACTTAACACACACTAATTTACAGAATGACCACCCAGTAACTGACCAGGATCTCTATATACCCAGAATGCTGTAGTTGTGTATAACTATAAATATAGGAGTGTGTAATTGACCCTCCGCCCATAAAGGCACAACAGAACGTGGGCTACAACACGACTCTATAAACCATAATTACATATAGACGATTTTACACTAGTGGTCGCTTAATACACAAAAATATGTATTTATAAATATAAAACGAGTTGAATTATTGATTTATATTTACAAGCTTTGTGAGTAACATATTAAAAACTGTTCAAGTTTATTTCTTTTTTTAATATGAACAACACTAATTTAAGATTCTTTTAAACATTTGACATAGATTGTTGGGAGAAATTCACTTAAACAAGGAGTAATTAGGGATCTTTGTGTATCGTCCATCAAAACTGCAATCTAATGTGCAACATAAAACAGTGTTATTAACCATCATAAAAGTGACATCATTTGATAAATATATAAATATATAGTCATACAATATTGTGCAAAGTTTGAGGTACATTCAGGGCAAATGCCCTTGACTTTTAACAATCTGGGCAGGACCGATGCTTTCTGCCTGACAACAGAAATTTACCACAGAAGTAATTCTCCTGTCTGATTTTGATTAATGAATGAATAATGGAAAGACCTTATTGTATATCTGTTTTTCATCACGGAACATTCTTTGTAATTAGAATTTGGATTTTCATTTAAATTTAGAGCTGCCATCGATAGAAATTTCAGAATCGATATACCGACCGGAAAATAAATACTAACAATTTTGATGGACATTAAAGCAATATACAGGATCATGTGTGTAGCAGGATTTGTGCATAAATGAAGTTTGCAATGTATGTCGATTTATGTGGTTTAAAGGGACACACACCAATCTTGCTTTTTTGTAAAACTTGTGGCGTCACGTTTGTTTTTCTATAATTTGCTCATTATTAATAATTGACTAGTTAAATGGTAGTTGTTCTTGCACATAATTATTGACTACCGTATAATCCCTAGAAAAAAATTAAACTTATCAAAAGATACAAGTTAATCTCTTTCATTCACAATGGAACACACAAAATCACTAGAAAACTTAAAATCCGATGCATTGATTGATTGACATACGGACTATGGTTTTCTTGGTAAAGAAAATCATGAAATAATGTCTGATTTAAGTTAAATTATGTATTTTTAGTCTCAAATAGGGGCGTTTATTAGGGATAATAGGACATAGTGCACCGATCCTATTTTGTATAGCTAGGGCAGAGTATTTTGAAAACGCCCACGTTCTATTACCTCTTA
The DNA here is from genome assembly GCA_037043455.1 of Cyrtodaria siliqua. NCBI lineage: Eukaryota > Metazoa > Mollusca > Bivalvia > Adapedonta > Hiatellidae > Cyrtodaria > Cyrtodaria siliqua. The sequence continues at coordinate 571,878 of JAWPHD010000176.1, forward strand.
TTTAAATATATGCAAGTAGTATTAAAGTTAAAATGGTACACAATAAGGCTTAACTGTCATGTGTCACTTCGTTTGATGATTTGCAGTTGTATGATGCAATCAGGGTCAAGTAATTAGAGCTCCGGATAATTTAGTTTTCAAAGAGAATCTGTATTCATCCGACAGATTTAAAATGAATGATTAACAAGGGCCAATTTCAGAGTCGAACCATTTTTAAATAGTATATGCTTTCAAGAGGGATGTAAAGACATTAATTAATATTATTTGTAAAAGGAACTAACAATTCTGACTAACCTTTAAATAAAGACAAAAACAGCTTTACTACCTTTGATACAACACAATTTTCATATTGTAAATGTTGGATGAAGTACTCCATGAGACAATACATAGAAATATAATACTGAGGATTTTTAAAGTTTGGAGAATTTGAAGTTTTAAGAGTAATGATTACTCACATTCTTTGAAAAAAGGAGTATTTGTAGAAAAGTATGTATAAAATACTCCAATATTCCGATAATTTAAATTAATGGTGTACTTACAACTAATGTCAATTCATTAATGGTGTACTTACAACTAATGTCAATTCATTAATGGTGTACTTACATTACAACTCATGTCAATTCATTAATGGTGTACTTACAACTCATGTCAATTCATTAATGGTGTACTTACAACTAATGTCAATTCATTAATGGTGTACTTACAACTAATGTCAATTCATTAATGGTGTACTTACATTACAACTAATGTCAATTCAAACTGCTAAACTAAACTGTCAATATTACTTATTTCAGGTTAGGAGTTCAACTCTCTTTCATAGATATCCTCTACATTACATAAAACAAAAAGAACATTTGGTATCTTGAAACCTGTATCCGTAATGGATTAAAAACCTATGTAAAGACTACATTCGTCGATATCGGTTCTATTGATGACAGCCCTGCATTTGATATATTTATATAAAGTTGATCGAACTAATGATTGAAGTTAATCAATTTGTTGGTTATATCACATTTGCATGATTTGTAAATATTATTATGAAAATCTGCAGTAAAGTTCCGAAAAAAGTTTTTTTTTTTTTACGTTTGAAAAATACATTATAAATAGTGTTATGTATAAATAGTGTCATGTGACCCTTATGGTCGTGTGACATATCACATGGTATGCTATAAATAGAACATTGAGATTATCTTTGTCATAACTAATGTAGGAGATTTCATTTGTAACATTTCCTCCCTACAATATATCTGTTAAAACTGTACAAGGTGAATGGCACAACGTCTTATTAAAATCCTCAAAGCACCATTTTCTAACTCAAAACTATCCATTTCTCTACATAAGCTCTTCTTCTTCTGTTAATCATATTCCAACTAAAAATGCCTCCACTTCACTAGAGTACTTTTAACATAAAACAACTTTCTTTCACTCTATATATTTCCAGTCAAAAAACTATTCCATGTAACACGTCTTCATTTCAATAAAATATCATCTCTTCTAACTCTTAACACTTTTTTTCGGTAGCGTCTCTCTTTACTCGGAACATCTCGTTGTACTTGCACATTTGACATCATCTCACAGTACGTCTCTCCTTATTCATAAAATTGCCTCTAATATGGACAGAAACTTGGATATAAAATAGGTTGAAACTGTGTTGACTAGGTTAGGTGTAGTTTGTAGTATTTCTATGCCGATAGCTGCCCCGACTGATTGTTACAGACTCGTGGATTGTATGCACACCTCGGTTGTCGCGATGATTTGAACATGATCACAAGACCCATCACAACTTTAAAGCCCAAATATGGAGGAATCACAAATCACAATAACAGTTAAAAAAATGCCTCATGAATTCAAACATGTAGCTCAAGTAAGACACGGCATTAATCCATTGTTGGTAAATGATCCACAACAAGGCAATTGCTGGTCAACGACCGACAAGAAATCCGTGTTCATAAACAATTCACAACAAGTCCGTTGTTGGTAAACAAATTGATAAATACACGATAGATCATGAACCTAAAGTGGTCACTGTGACAACCCTGTATCAGTAATCTATGACTTGTGTTGCAATAAAAACAACATCATATTAATTCCTAGTTGGTAGGTCTATCACAACTTTGTTGCTTCTCAAATGAAACATCACTGGTCGCTGTTCGAGATTTGTCGTATCACTGGTCGCTGTCATGATTTCGAGATTTGTCGTATCACTGGTCGCTGTCATGATTTCGAGATTTGTCGTATCACTGGTCGCTGTCATGATTTCGAGATTTGTCAAAGATTAGTTTCTCCATAAAACGGAATACTGTTATCACTTGTGATCCAAGACTACGTCATGTGATTTATGTAGTAGTCATGTGACTTTAGTAGTGTAACTTGCGTAGTAGTGATGTTACTTGTGTATTTTTAATCATGTGACTTGTGTAGTAGTCATGTGACTGGTGTAGTAGTCATGCTACTAATTTAGTAGTCATGTGACTGGTGTAGTAGTCATGTGACTTGAGTAGAAGCCATGTGACTTGTTTAATAGTCATGACTTGTGTAGTAGTCATGTGACTCGAGTACAAGTCGTGTGATGGTCATGTGGCTAATTGACCTTGACAAGGGTCAGGCCATGCCTAACATATCTAATAAGTTCTAAAAGACTACTCGTCATTTCCAGGCGTCCAACCTCGTAGTCTAGTTGAGCAAAGTAGTCTGAAACAAATAAACAACCATGAATACTTATACTGTGCAAGAAATAGTTCATCACAATGAATGCAAGGTGTTATATGGCATTACTTCAATAAATACCCCTTTGAACATAAAATATAATTGATATTAATATTATTTTATTACGAGTAGGTTCAGTTATTATTGACAATGGCTAAGTTGCTGCAGGTGACATTTATTTCCATTCATTAGTTTTAATACCTGCTTATTTAGACGCGTACTCCGCATTCTCATTTCAAGTAAACCGGTCTCATTTCTGCCATCTGTTACCTAGACTAGGTAACTCCAGTAAATTAAGGTTCAACATGCCACAGTAATGCGAAATGTTTTCTAGACATTGTAACATCAGTAAATCTTATTAGCTGTCAATTCCTCATTTATAAAGGCCCCATTTATGCCATCATTAGTCTTTTTCTAGACAAAACAACTCCAATAAATCGAGGCATTACAGACCCACTTAAAGGGACACGCGGCAACCTTTAGGTCTCTTTTACACATTTTCATGAATGAAAACCCAACAAATGTCTATAACAGTATCTTCTTTTGTTCCTCCTCATCCTCGGATTCAAAAAGCTGATTTATTTATATTTTGAAGTTTTCTGAAACTAAAAGCCTCCCGCTAGCTTTCAGAAATAATTGCATAATAATTTCTCCTAAGGTAAAATTAACAGTCAATAATATGGATAAGTGGCTATAGTAATTCTGCCATATTTTGTGTTAAAACGAGAATAAAGCATTTAAAATTGCACAATTTAGATTTTGGATAGTTATTTTCCTTGACAAATATTGGTTTGCTACTAAATTAACTTCCACTATAACAGCACTAGATTTTTGCTTTAAAAATAATTTTAGACGAAAATAACCCGAGATTGACGTGTGCCAAATGTTGTTGTCTCCCGCCTTGCTTACCTTTAAGACCGGCAGCTACGCCATGTTCGGCTTGTTCCCACAATTCATGAGCCTGCATCAAATAGTTGGTGTTGGAGAAGTACTTTTGCGTAATGGAATGTATCCGCTGAGCGACGATCACGTAACCGCTGGGTGCTACCGGTGTCGTGTTACTGGTGCCATTTGTCAGTTTGGAGGGGGTCTGGTCACTGCCCTGTGTAAGGAAAGACAAATATAATTATGAATTACACTAAGGTCTAACACCGTCCCCACACTGCACTTTCCTCATTTCTCATTGGTTATATAATAGTGAATGATCATTATTTACATTACACATGTGTCTATAAATTCCATAATATTCTCAATGCTTGGGACATCTAACAATGTAGCACCTTATGGTTACATCCTCGCTAACCGGGAGTATGTAATCTGAGACCACTACAAAAGAGAGACTCTTTAGCGACAAAGCTTCTCCTGTATACTTTAGAACAGAGGGCATCTGGCATGTGATCCAAATCCGGCACGTGGCACGTATCATTTTTCAAGCTCATTTCTAGCTTACAACACTACCATCCTGTCATACCATCAGACTCAGATACAAGACAGAAATTAACAAAATCATTATGCAATTGTTCTAATGATCCAAACAAGGTACATAATTTCATAAAGCCAAAATAGTTGTTTATGAATGCACTGCTGTAGACCGGAAACAAAACTTACCACCGATCCGACCGAGCACACACTGTTTGCCGGCGATGGTGTCGGCGACATCGGCGAGGGAGTTCCCGTGGAGCGGTTCCAGTTTGTCTGGTGAGGTGACGGGGCCGAGGGCAGTTTGGGTTGTGAGGTAGACTTCACAGTCTGTGAGAAATAATACAAATGAACATTAATCACATCAATTATTAGCATTTTGAAGCTACTAATATCACCTGATGTAGTGCATGATGACCAAATTTTTAATGTCAAATATTACTGACCAATACATTCAAAGGTTATAACAGAATTGTCGATGGAGTTCAAGGATTACCAGAAAAACGCCTTATATGATGCCAATATGAAGAATGAAATGCCCAGCTGACATGCCACGGCCAGGGCTCGAATCCATGCAGAGTAATGGTCTGCAGCTCTAAAGAGCAATGCCTTTATCAACTGGCAAAGCAAGATCAGTATCGCCTTCTGTATGTCTCAAATACTTCCTTACTTTCACTTCAAGATATTCTAATTGTACAGGAATAACCCCAATGCAAGTTTGAAGTTTTTTAATTTCATGTCTGTATTTAAGTCAGTGCATGGATTGTAAGTTAACTTTGTTGGATATAGGAATCATTCTCACATACAACTGATGATTGATTGATTGATTGATTGATTGATTGATTGATTGATTGATTGATTGATTGATTGATTAAATTTCAGTGGTTATAACTGATGAATTAAAATTATTCCACTGATTCCCAATCAAGATCATCCAACACTACAAATAATGAAACTAATCATTGCAAATAATGAAATCAAATATTACAAATAATGAAACCAAATGTTACAAATAATGAAATCAAACAAACAAATCCATCAGTGAACTCTGGCACGCTACTTACTTTACTCTGATGATCTTCAATAATCTTCTTTAGTTTGAACGTTTCATTTTTCTTCATCATATACAACTTCAGGTAGATCAGGGCCTGGATTCTTAAACTGTGAAAATAAACACAATTATTGTAGGAAGAGGTAAACTACAACTGTGGCTGTTACATTTCACCTAGCATGCTCAGTGCGCATGACCTACCAGCAAGTGTTTGTGGCTGTTATATTTCACCTGGCATGCTCAGTGAGCATGACCTACTAGCAAGTGTTTGTGGCTGTTATATTTCACCCAGTGAGTTCAGTGTGCATGACCTACCAGCAAGTGTTTGTGGCTGATATATTTCACCTGGCATGCTCAGTGTGCATGACCTACCAGCAAGTGTTTGTGGCTGTTATATTTCACCTGGCATGCTCAGTGAGCATGACCTACTAGCAAGTGTTTGTGGCTGTTATATTTCACCCAGCGAGTTCAGTGTGCATGACCTACCAGCAAGTGTTTGTGGCTGTTATATTTCACCCAGCGAGTTCAGTGTGCATGACCTACCAGCAAGTGTTTGTGGCTGTTATATTTCACCTGGCATGCTCAGTGAGCATGACCTACTAGCAAGTGTTTGTGGCTGTTATATTTCACCTGGCATGCTCAGTGAGCATGACCTACTAGCAAGTGTTTGTGGCTGTTATATTTCACCCAGCGAGTTCAGTGTGCATGACCTACCAGCAAGTGTTTGTGGCTGTTATATTTCACCCAGCAAGTTCAGTGTGCATGACCTACCAGCAAGTGTTTGTGGCTGTTATATTTCACCCAGCGCGTTCAGTGTGCATGACCTACCAGCAAGTGTTTGTGGCTGTTATATTTCACCTGGCATGCTCAGTGTGCATGACCTATCAGCAAGTGTTTGTGGCTGTTATATTTCACCTGGCATGCTCAGTGTGCATGACCTACCAGCAAGTGTTTGTGGCTGTTATATTTCACCTAGCATGCTCAGTGTGCATGACCTACCAGCAAGTGTTTGTGGCTGTTATATTTCACCTGGCATGCTCAGTGTGCATGACCTACCAGCAAGTGTTTGTGGCTGTTATATTTCACCTGGCATGCTCAGTGAGCATGACCTACCAGCAAGTGTTTGTGGCTGTTATATTTCACCCAGCGAGTTCAGTGTGCATGACCTACCAGCAAGTGTTTGTGGCTGTTATATTTCACCCACCGAGTTCAGTGTGCATGACCTACCAGCAAGTGTTTGTGGCTGATATATTTCACCTGGCATGCTCAGTGTGCATGACCTACCAGCAAGTGTTTGTGGCTGTTATATTTCACCTGGCATGCTAAGTGTGCATGACCTACCAGCAAGTGTTTGTGGCTGTTATATTTCACCTAGCATGCTCAGTGTGCATGACCTACCAGCAAGTGTTTGTGGCTGTTATATTTCACCTGGCATGCTCAGTGTGCATGACCTACCAGCAAGTGTTTGTGGCTGTTATATTTCACCTGGCATGCTCAGTGTGCATGACCTACCAGCAAGTGTTTGTGGCTGTTATATTTCACCTGGCATGCTCAGTGAGCATGACCTACCAGCAAGTGTTTGTGGCTGTTATATTTCACCCAGCGAGTTCAGTGTGCATGACCTACCAGCAAGTGTTTGTGGCTGTTATATTTCACCTGGCATGCTCAGTGTGCATGACCTACCAGCAAGTGTTTGTGGCTGATATATTTCACCTGGCATGCTCAGTGTGCATGACCTACCAGCAAGTGTTTGTGGCTGTTATATTTCACCTGGCATGCTCAGTGTGCATGACCTACCAGCAAGTGTTTGTGGCTGATATATTTCACCTGGCATGCTCAGTGTGCATGACCTACCAGCAAGTGTTTGTGGCTGTTATATTTCACCTGGCATGCTCAGTGTGCATGACCTACCAGCAAGTGTTTGTGGCTGTTATATTTCACCTAGCATGCTCAGTGTGCATGACCTACCAGGAAGTGTTTGTGGCTGTTATATTTCACCTAGCATGCTCAGTGTGCATGACCTACCAGCAAGTGTTTGTGGCTGTTATATTTCACCTGGCATGCTCAGTGTGCATGACCTACCAGCAAGTGTTTGTGGCTGTTATATTTCACCTAGCATGCTCAGTGTGCATGACCTACCAGCAAGTGTTTGTGGCTGTTATATTTCACCTGGCATGCTCAGTGCGCATGACCTACCAGCAAGTGTTTGTGGCTGTTATATTTCACCTGGCATGCTCAGTGCGCATGACCTACCAGCAAGTGTTTGTGGCTGTTATATTTCACCTGGCATGCTCAGTGCGCATGACCTACCAGCAAGTGTTTTTGGCTGTTATATTTCACCCAGCGAGTTCAGTGCGCATGACCTACCAGCAAGTGTTTGTGGCTGTTATATTTCACCTGGCATGCTCAGTGCGCATGACCTACCAGCAAGTGTTTGTGGCTGTTATATTTCACCTGGCATCCTCGGTCACACTTGCAGTTCATCGGTCAAAAACGGGTACGCAATTTCGTGTCCGGACCGTAACGTCACAACCCCTGCAGGGATTTTTAAATAACTTGGCACAAGTGATCACCCTAACAAGACGATGTGTCGCGCGCAAAACCCAGGTCTTCAAGGTCAAGGTCACACTTGGAGGTCAAAAGTCAAATTGTGTCCGGTCAATAACTCTGGTATTCATGGACGGATTTTCAAATAACTTGGCACAAGTGCTCACCACAACCAAATGAGGTGTCGTGCACAAATCCAGGTCCATGGCTCCAAGGTCAAGGTCAAACTTAGAGGTCAAAGGACACTTCGGGGGTATTTATCACTTACAGTGATATTTCTTGTTGGTATCAACTCTCTCCCTTTACTTAATTTTTTTTTGGATATTTTGCACAAATCCTTTCAATATTAAATGTTCATTCTTTTCCTCATATATTTATGATGCTGCTTATTCTACATCTCGCTATCATCAATAAAAGCATCGATTTTAAGAAACTGAGCCAGTTGTTTACATCAACTGAAATTTAATATCATAATGTATTTAATTCTGAATTCATAATACAGCACGATTCTGAATATGGCCATAAAATCATCTAAGTTTATTGTTATTCCTTTCCGTGTTTGACAGTCGTGCTTGATTTATATGCAACTGTGAGATTACAAAATCTTACAGGGGCTTCTTGCATTAAATACCCCCCATAAATAACAGGTCGATTGCTAGTAAACATTATTTTATACAAAATGTTTTTGCAATATAACAAAGCTGTTTGCAGCAAAAAAAAAGGTTGCTGGCAACCCTGAACATGGAGATGATCAGAACAATTCCGGATGTCGATAAAAACAAGAGCACCACTTCTTATTTTTAATTTTTGTGCGACAACAAAACTTCAAAGTCATGAATCTCGGGTCCATTACTGTTTAAGTATGATGAAGTAAATCCATATCTACAAGGATCTAGAGCAGACAGAATAACAGCCAGTGTATGGTGTTTGTTAACGAGCTAATTGCTTAATGGGTGCAGTGGAACCACATGAATGCAGCCTTGCGTGACATACGTTCATAACAGTCGTGCTTACACAAGATTAAATCTCTACAGCAGTGTGGAGTTACTTCTCCTGCAGGAAATACCGGCATCAACTTACATCGTCAATAATCGTTTAAAATTTGAGTATAAAAAACAATACTGCACGTACTGAAGATACAGAACATGTCAACTAATTGCATACTTCTTTTTTCAGAAAATTAACTGAAAGAACTCTACATCAATAATGATCAATTCAGAAATATCGCTTCTCCCAGATAGGGTTAATGTTTCCCAAATGGTTTGATATTTTTTTAGAATTAATTAAAACGGTTGCCTGAGAGGATATGATGATAAATGGAGAAGATACCGAGGCTTTCCTACAATAATGAGTTTTTATTTTATACTGAACAATGGAATATAGTCGGTTTTAGCAGTGAAATAGAAGTGATATATTACACATGTGAATTATAGTTTTATTTTTCATTGTCGCTGCCGTACTTTTTTAAATGTCAAAAACAACCTTTTTTCAAGAAAAAAATAATTATTAAAAATGTATCATTAGCTTGAAAATGGTCTCAGGAAATGAGTAGCAGTATTGGGAAAATACACTTAATTATTTTACGAATTGCTGTCATTTAGAGATTTCAATTCGCCAGTTAATTTTTTTCAAGAACAACTTTTGTCAGAAAGTTGATATAAAAGTTGGAGTTGCATTTGTGAAAATATAAAGTGTTCTCACTTCTCGATAAAATAAAATCTGTCATTCACTCCAAAAATCACATATCCTCTATTTATTTCATTGATTCCAAAACAACATCACAATGAGAAGGTGTGTCGCGTGCATGAATCAGGTTGGAACCTCAAAAGTCAATGTCACACTTGGAGGTCTAAGGTCCATTTGCCGTTCCCTCTGAAAAAGTCATGTCCCAGTCATAACATAGAAAGAACTGAAGGGATTTTCAATGAAACTTTACACACAATGAGGTGGGTCGCCTGCATGAATCAGGTTGGTACCTCGAAGGTTAAGGTCACACTTGAAGGTCAAATGAGAACAAATATATAGAAAGTAAAAGATAAAGCGGACATGAGGAGTAGGAGGAGGAGGGCGCTAGACTCACCATAATACTGTCATTTTGGATTCTGCCTTGTCCTTGGACTCGTGGTCATGTTGTGCTCGAAACTGATGGCATTGATGTCTGAAATGGGATGACAAGTTTATAATTATATACCTTCATAGGACAGCATATATGTGATAAATCATTACATTATATATTCTGTGATGAATTATAGAAATTTCCCAGTTTGAGAAAATCTATAACATATCCCTTCCTCTACTGTGCTGTCTCGCCTAGTGTGCAAGATAGCACAGTAGACAAACGTTATGAACTAAATGATAGACGTCACGATATTACGTCACGAATTGACGTCATGATATTACTCCGCGCTGTCGCCAAAGGAGTCACAGAAGAAGGAATACTTGTGTCAAAAGACGACTGGAAAGAAATTCATCCCATAATATATATTATATAGTTTAATTAACATTTTGTTTGTGATACGGAAAATAATTCACTCGTGAGAAATATTCTTGCGATATAGAAACTTGTGCGAAAACGCACTCGTTTCTATATCGCAAGAATCTTTCTCACTCGGGAATTATTTCCCGTATCACTTCAACAATGTTAATTAAACTCTATACATTTTGCTTATTAATAATAAGGTAATACATTCATGTCTAGAAACCGATGATTTCAATGCAGTCTTGATATGGGAATAAAATGAAAAACACTTCGTGAACAGCAACCAAAGTTTTATCTCACAAGCTTCACTTTAACCACTCAACATACACATCAGGCCTCACTGCTGCATTGGAGAAAAGCAGCTTTAGGTAAGCTACTAACAGACAACTTCAGCTTGCGTTTAAACAGATTAAAATAATTATCATTCAGAACACAGATTTGCTGTTTCTTAAAAGTAGAGCTTAAGTCTAGTTAGAACTACAGAGCATCACTCCTGTCCATTTTAGCGCCAATAACAACTGGAATTATCACTGAAGGTAATGAATGTCCACGCTTTTTTTATTTAGCCGATGAGAATGAAATATTAGTTTTTTAATGTAAAAAAGTCTAAGTAAAACAAAGGTCCATAATTCTGTAAAAAAATGCAGAATCAAAAACTGTGGATGCAGAGACACATGTGAACTGTATGACAAGCGTAATAAGTCAAAGCCCCATGAAGTTCATTATACAGTGAAAAGGAAATGCATCTATTAAAATCTTGTTACTAGATGGGATGCGATGGATGGGGACAAAAATGTGTCAAGGGATGCGACGCACCGTTGAGGACAGCTGATTTCTACATATCCCCTATTTTGCTTTGTATATAAACTTAAAGCTACCAGAGTGATTTAATAACCTCTGCATTAAACGATGGAGCCGACACATGGTGCTCTGCTGTTCTAGTTCCCATTGATTTTGTACTTAATTTGCTTCTGGCCTTAAACACAAATTACCAGAATTATAATGAATTTCTGCCTACATAACTATATAGGGGTCACACAAGATTGGCATTTAAATATTTAAGTGTGTGTTTGTGGAGAGGGGATTTGGTCCAAAAAGGCTAAAACAGAATTCGGCAAGTAGAAAATGGGTCAAAACTATTTGCGAAGTGGCAAAATTTCCCCCCAAAAAATCAGAAACAGATTGAAACGGGGTAAAAGGAGCCAAAAATAACCAAATGTAAGCTTGTTAGGCCCCTGTATCACCATGTATGCTATAAAGTATTTGCTTCTCAATCCACACACAGACATTATTTCAGTTTAATTAGATTGGAGTGTCTGAAGCAAAAAATGACCATAAATAAATCACATGCCATGTCGTTCTGCACATATTTATGTGTATTCTATGCATACTCTGTAACATTTAACTTAAAACAAATTTGCTATTAGGGACTTAAATATAATGCATCTTTTCATTCATGGTGGATTTACACAACAAAAAAAAGCAATAAAAGTTTAGTGAGGTTTTGCCAAGTAAAACCATAAAGCTTTACCAACATTATAAAATACTTAATTACCACTGCTAATGTGTCACAAAACCAAAGAGTTGCAAAACTAAAACTTGTGGTTATTATGTACAGGGTTTGTTTACCAAGATTTGTACAAGTTATAGAAGTTGTAAATTAGATTTCAGGAAGTGTAAGTGGGCCAACCATCTTGACAGCAACCTGTTTGATCAAGTTTAGACCTTTTCAAACAGCAACTAATAAATGCATTTGGTGTCAGACCGGTGAAAATCAGCCCATTGAACACAATGCAATATAGGCTATATTTGGAGATCAGTCACAAGTTCCACAACATTTGTTCGCTTAAATACACTTTTATTCTGTGTATTAAAGGGACACACGGCAATCTTGAAGTTTTTATCAAGCATCAATATTAGCGTCTCTACTTATTTATCAAGGAATATTTTGACTTTAAACCTGCTTGCATATCATTAAATAAAATTTTGATTTTTCAATTTCCAATATTATTTTACCAAATATTGAAATATATTATTGGTGCAGTATTATCAAAAGTCAATAATATAAAAAATCAATTTGGTTTATACTATTCTTTTAATTATTATTAATGAATGAAATAATGCATGTTATTTAGAAAAACTAACGGGACGCCGCGAGTTTTCAAAAAATCAAGATTGCCATGTGTCCCTTTAAACACATTTGGCTAGCAAACGGTCCCATATCTGGAATATAAAACACTGATTCAGTTTTTCAACAGCGTCATTCATTCACACTATGAGTATTTTGAAATAAACATCTGTCAAAACCACATCTCTACCTAACCTCTGTGCTCATACTCTCCAAAGAAATAATCCTGACAAACACAGTAAAATACTATTCATGACAACAGACATACTACTTTAACCTCAGGTTAGATTTAACAATGAAATAGAAACTAATCTTGGGAAAAACACATGCAAACTAGAAACTTTGGATTCTTTCAAGGAACTATTTCAGCACCCTACGACCGGGAAGTACTTCCTGACTGGTCCGACACCATTTGTGGATTCAGGACTTATTTTAAGAGGTGTTTTAAGGAAGTTTGTGGTGGCAGATATATTGGAATGTGTATGGTATTTAGTATGCATTATAGCCACTGGGTCTGCATATTGGCAATCATTCTATCCATTAGAAACATCTCTATATCACTGTAAGGGTCCTTCAACATGTCAGAAGTTAAAACACATTCAATGTTAATGTTTATCATGCATGTAATCTATTACAAGCACTGATCTCCTATTGGGGGTAATGCACTTTTCCACTTGAGCCATATCACCTCCCAGCATGCCTCACATCCAAAATGGAGCCATACCATCTCCCAGCATGCCTCATGACTGTCAATCACATCCATGGTGATCTGCTTTTGGTAAAAACATGTAGTGGATACATGTTTTTACATGTATGAAGTTTGTTTTGTCTATTGTTTAACATAATTTTTCATAGTATGGAGATGGAGGCAGACCACCTGCTTATTCCTGGGTAAAACCAGTACTGTATACCTCCCACCATACATATGAATCGTCACGTTCTCACTTATAAGTCAAGCTCCCAGTGGGATCTGAACCCCAGCGGTGAGAGGAGAGAGTTTCAAACGCATCTTTACCGTCTTGACCACGGATGCGATATGTAGAAAAATTGAAGGTTGAATTGTAATGAGCGTCTAAGAAATGGAGCTAAGGATAAACAATAACATTTTCAGATGCATGTCGTCACAAGTCCAAAAACTAGGGCATGATGACCTACTTTTTTTTGGTAGGAATGTGAAGGTTCTTTATATGTATAAACATTGAATACTTGTGGCAAATAGGGACACACGTCAATCTTGATTATTTAAAACTCACGGCATCCCGTTACTTTTTGTGCATAAATTGCATTTGTTCAATCATTAATATTAATTAGAAGAATAGTATAAAACCAATTGTTTTTGCATATTATTAACTATTCATTAAAGTGCACAAACAATACATATAAACCTAGCATAGAATAAGATGAAGTAATGAAAACTCACAAAATGATTTAATTATATGCAAGCAGGTTTAAAGTCAACATGACAAGGGATAAATAAATCGAGAAGCAGTTTTCAGTGGTGTTTAAATACTTCAATATTGCAGTGTGTCCCTTTAAAAACTGAGCTATCTTCTTTGTAAAGACCCTCTCTTTTGTTTTGTTTATTGCACAGTTATGGAAACCGTTCTGACCTATTCCACATCTCTCCAAGTACAGGTCTAGTTTATTACAGCATTTACTAATGATTCAGTTTCATTTGATATATTGATTTCCCCTTGAAGAGCCAGAACTTGCAGCTTTTAAACAATTACAGAAAACAGAAAATAACAGAAAATTGACTTTATGGGAAATATTTACCGATATGGTCTTTATCGCAGTTTGAGATCTGCAGCTGAACTACGCAGTGCAGGCAATTATGTTATAACAATGGTTATAAATTACAAAATTGTCCACATGCTTTTAAAAAAGATTTACCCTCAATCAAACATGCTGGAAATGGAGAATTGTATAATATTCATCTGAAAAGTGATAAAATAGTTCAATTCCTGAACAGATAAACAAGGTTTCATCATTGACACAAATCCATATCTTTTGGAGGGTGGGCTGATCATCTGGATAGTGTATGGGTGGGGATGGTGGGTGTGGGGGTGGGGCCTAAGGGTGATAGTGGGAGAGGATATGTCTGCTCAAACTCAAAATCAGCTGCGGTAATAATATTGAATACTTTTTTTTATGCCTATTTTGTAAACATATTATTTTTTGTTACGTGCGTGTTTTCACTCGATGTTGCTTTGTTGCTGTTGTTATCAGAAGGCCTCGTGGAAGATAAGTGCAATTGTTTGCATAATCTTATATCAGTTTGAACTATATATCTTCTTGAAACAAAGAATTTATTATCATTACAATTATTATCATTACATTTTAACAAATAGACACCAGACAATTGTAATCACATACCCATCGTCATCTTCATCATCACCATTATTATTATTACTATTATCATCATCATCAACATCATCATCATTATTATCATCATCAACATCATCATCATTATTATCATTATCAATATCATCATTATCATTATTATCATTATCATCATTATTATAACTATCATCATCATTATCAATATTATCATTATCATGAGTGTTACATTTTAACCAACACACACCAGACAGTTATAATCACATACTTCCTTGCACTTGTGCCTGATAATTTCCTGGTTATATTGGCAGAGGAACATGATGCAGATTCACATGAATGTCAAAACACTAGGTCTTTAAGAAGTTTCTCCTTCAAATGTGAGGGCCTCCCAGTGGGGGGTTATGTTCCCTTGTTCCCTGAAATTATGACCCACTGTTCCCTTGTTCCCCAACAATTTTGCTTTGTTCCCCATTTTTTCCCCCTATGTTCCATTGTTCACCACAAATATTACCAATAACAGACAATGTTCCCCAAAAATAAATGGCCATTTTCCCTTGTTCCCCAAAATCCCTGGGAGACCCTCAGATGTGTCTGGACATTATAATCTCATTACAGGTCAGTTATGCAATCCCCAGAAGGGGCCATTAATCCACCATGTAAGGGATATTGAATCTTTGTTACTACAGACGCATTTGGATTAATTACTTCACCAGACAACTCTATAGAAATTACTTTACCCTAAAAATATTAGAGAAAATTACCAGACAGTATCAAAGTAATTACTTTACTTTACAATAGTAGAGAGATTTACCAGACAATATCAGTAATTGCTTTACCAAATTTATATTTAAATATCTTCAGATACAAAATGCTCTTTTAAGTGTTTCCTCGTAAATTCGACTGTTGGTAAATTGTACAATTATATCTGTCACTCAACTTCTAAATTCTTACAAAAATATTATTTAAAAGCCCTGTGTTTTTGATGTTTTTCTAACTAGCCGAGAGACATACAAGTTAGTGATTTGACTTGAGAAATGTAAAATTAAA